>CM065711.1:9273629-9276129 GCA_017654935.2 Phymorhynchus buccinoides | reverse complement strand
CGCTGAAGTCGGTCCTGAACGTCGAAACGGTCAGAACTGCGGGGGTCTTGGTCAAGGGTGTCTATAGAAGGAATGAACGCGCACGCTTCTGACGGGTCTTTCGTGTAATACCTCGACTCCTCCAGGATTGAGAGGATCTTCCCGTAACTGCTGGAAACCGGGTACTGTCTGGGGTACACGTACACTTTAAATCCTCGCAAACATTTGGTGAAGTTGAAACACGTTTCCATGCGGCAGTGAGCAAATTTCTGTTGGTAAAGTTGATGAGGGTGTTGGGTCGTTTTAGGACTTTGCGATGCTGGTGATGATGTTGTGGTTGATGATGATGATGATGATGATGATGATAAAAATTGTTGTCGTTTTTGTCTTGGCGACAGGCGCAGGTCCTCGTCATAAGCGTAATCGCCCTCGTCAAAATACGAGCGCAAGTTTTTGCTGGAGGGTTTGACGAGGGACTTTGCACCATGATTTCTGCTACTAACTCGACGCTCATTAGGCCTTTGCGTATCGTCTTCATCTTGATCTTGTCCCGACCTCTTGAAGCAGACGATCAAAAAGAAGGTTCCACATATAATGGACAGCAAGAGATAGCGTTTTTTTAGATGCATGGACGCGACTCATCTGTCTCGTCACTCTCTTACATGGTGAATCATCGATCACGCCCGGTCTACCCTCAAGACAGCCTAACTCAGCCCACCCTATCACCACGATGTCACTGTCAACAACACAGCTTCGCCATTTTGAACCCTACAAACAGCACGCATGCGCACTAGCCTAGCTAACAGGAAAACCCACTACTCGTGGGCACCTCCGCAAAGGAGGTTATAAAAATATTATTATGTTCCTTCCCTCTGTCGTCTGTCTGTACAAAGTATATACACAATAGAGTAAAATGAATATAGTATGCTGTGCGTGCGTGCGTGCGTGCGTGTGTGTGTGTGTGTGTGTGTGTGTGTGCGTGCGCGCGCGCGCGTGTGTGTGTGTGTGTGTGTGTGTGTGTGTGTGTGTGTGTGTGTGTGTGTGTGTGTGTGTGTGTGTGTGTGTGTGTGTGTGTGTGTGTGTGTGTGTGTGTGTGTGTGTGTGAAGTCAAAGTCAAAGTCAAAAATAGTTAGGAGAAATTGCAGTGTGGTTTCGCCGCCCTACATTCCTGACTGTCTTGGCTCTATCTTTTCCCAATAACATCTTACCCTATCTTTGCTGAACTTATTTTCTTTTATTTTTCGTACTAGGGGAAGACGGGGTAAAAAGCGCATGGGCGGGTAAGAAGCCCACCCCAATTATCTCATGAAATAAAGAACATTTCAGTCAAATTTGCCCATGAGACGAATGCTAGACATTAACGCTCGTCTCATGGGCAAAATGAGACTGAAATGTGCTTCATTTCATGATATAATTGGGGTGGGCTTCTTACGGCCCATGCGCTTTTTAGGGGTGGGCTTCTTACCCGCCCGTGCGCTTTTTACCCCGTCTTCCCCTACCCCCTAAAGTGCAGCAGAATCTTCGGCGTGATGAAGTTGGCTGCCTAAGGCGAAGAAGAAGAAGAAGAGAAAATACATTTGCATGCATTAAAATTGAAACAACTGGCTTTTATTTTCGCCGTCCTAAAATGTGATTGGTGTGTGTGTGTGTGTTTCTGCATTTGCAATGTTATGTGACTCTCTCTCTCTCTCTCTCTCTCTCTCTCTCTCTCTCTCTCTCTCTCTCTCTCTCTCTCTCTCTCTCTCTCTCTCTCTCTCTCTCTCTCTCTCTCTCTCTCTCTCTCTCTCTCTCTCTCTCTCTCTCTCTCTCTCTCTCTCTCTCTCTCTCTCTCTCTCTCTCTCTCTCTCTCTCTCTCTCTCTCTCTCTCTCTCTCTCTCTCTCTCTCTCTCTCTCTCTCTCTCTCTCTCTCTCTCCTTTTTCATTTCTACTTTTATATTTGTAACAAAATTGCCAGAGGGCTGGATGTAAAAAAGCATGTCATTGCTTATTATATTACCCTCTATAAATAAAATTCATTCAATTCAATTCAATTCAATTCTCCCTCGATCTCTCTTCACTCATTTCGGTGTCTCTGTCTATCTGTCAATTATTGTCTCAGTCATTGGTTGTTGTTTTTTTCAACTTCTTCTTCTCCTCTCCCTTTCCACTATGATTACTTTTGTCAGTATTTTGTGCATGATTATCGTATTGTGCTTGCGGAACAATTAAGTCACATGTGTATTTTTTCCCATATCAGTTTTTCATTGGGAATTGATTTTTTGTTTACAGTTTTTGTTTTTCATCTTGCTTGCTTCAGTTGTGTTTCTCATTTATTAAGTTTATGACGGCAGGATTAAAAAAAAAAGCTTTGTTTCGTTTATTCCTTTATCGTCAATAAAGATCATTTTGACTTGACTTGATTTCTTCTTCTTCTTCCACCTCAGTCTTGCATCCTCCACATCAATTAACAATGTGATGATTATGACGCTCTAGTATTTCAGGTGATACCTTGGCCTCGACGGCGAAAACGGTGTTTTACGTC
>CM065711.1:9233629-9268629 GCA_017654935.2 Phymorhynchus buccinoides | reverse complement strand
GTCTGTCTGTCTGTTGCTTGACCTTTGCTTCCTTTTGGTGTAGAGTGGCACAGTGGTAGCGCGTTCGCTTCGTGTCAAGTAAACCCGAGTTCGAACCTGGGTACAGGGGATTTTTCCTCTCACTTTGCACTAGGCCTTGCAGTCTGAACATGGAGTCTTTCAGATGAGACGGTAAACCGAGGTTCCGTGTGCTCGTGCACTTACTGACTTAGCCCACGTTAAACCCAGTGGCAACGAAAAAGTTGTCATTTGGTCAAAATGTACCCCCCTCCCTTTTTTCTCATCAGTCACACAAATATCGCATGCAACATTTAAAAATAATAAAATTGTGTGGCGCGCCTCTGGCTGCGACGCGCTCTCCAGGTGGAAGCAACCCGAATTTCACAGAGACGCTTCTGTGACTTTAATGTACCTAACCTAACCTAACCTAGACTAGAGTGGTGTCTGTGCATGTGCTTTTTTTGGTTTTGTTTTTCTTTCCCGTCTGTCTGCTGTATCTTGTAACCGCCTCACAGAACCACTTCAAAGTTTGTATAGTGGTATATTTCCCCAAGCTGACGTACAGTATTTCAATAATTTTCATGTACTAATTATTGTGGAGGAAGGCTTGTTGCTGTACTCAATGACACAGGCTTTGTTCTTTTTTATGAGCGTGTACTGTTTCTCTACAGACTGTAGAGGGGAAGTATTGTTTTTTTTTTTATTTTTTGCTTTTGTTCCTGCTTTTTTGCTATGTTTGCTGTTTGCTGTTTTCTTGTTTGTCTATGTTGATAAAGGCACATTCGCCGAAATATCCAGTAGTTTTCTTTTGTCTCTTGTGAATAAAATAACGTCACTTTGCACTTGTCGTGTAGTTGTTTGTTTGTTGTATGTTCCAGTGAAGTTGCAGTCTGTTTCAGGTTTTTGTTTGTGAACTCTAAAGAAAAGAAATTGAAAAACAATAGTAGCATAACAATGTCTCTGTCGTATATATCCCCCCCCCCCCCCTTCCCTCTCTCCCCCCCCCCCCCCCCCCCCATCCCCCCCCCATCAATCCTTTATCATGTTTATGTGTCCGAGTGTCTCTTTAGAACCTCTCAATTTATGTCACTTAACTCGCTGTGTCTTTCTCTCATCTCTGTGCCTGTGTGTTTCTCCACCTGTCTGTGTGTCTGTTTCTTAGGCCCTATTTATGTCACTTAACTCGCTGTGCCTTTCTCTCATCTCTGTGCCTGTGTGTTTCTCCACCTGTCTGTGTGTCTGTTTCTTAGGCCCTATTTATGTCACTTAACTCGCTGTGCCTTTCTCTCATCTCTGTGCCTGTGTGTTTCTCCACCTGTCTGTGTCTGTTTCTTAGGCCCTATTTATGTCAC
The DNA here is from genome assembly GCA_017654935.2 of Phymorhynchus buccinoides. NCBI lineage: Eukaryota > Metazoa > Mollusca > Gastropoda > Neogastropoda > Raphitomidae > Phymorhynchus > Phymorhynchus buccinoides. Next base: position 9,267,277 of record CM065711.1, on the reverse strand, counting down.
TTAACTCGCTGTGTCTTTCTCTCATCTCTGTGCCTGTGTGTTTCTCCACCTGTCTGTGTCTGTTTCTTAGGCCCTATTTATGTCACTTAACTCGCTGTGCCTTTCTCTCATCTCTGTGCCTGTGTGTTTCTCCACCTGTCTGTGTCTGTTTCTTAGGCCCTATTTATGTCACTTAACTCGCTGTGCCTTTCTCTCATCTCTGTGCCTGTGTGTTTCTCCACCTGTCTGTGTCTGTTTCTTAGGCCCTATTTATGTCACTTAACTCGCTGTGTCTTTCTCTCATCTCTGTGCCTGTGTGTTTCTCCACCTGTCTGTGTCTGTTTCTTAGGCCCTATTTATGTCACTTAACTCGCTGTGCCTTTCTCTCATCTCTGTGCCTGTGTGTTTCTCCACCTGTCTGTGTGTCTGTTTCTTAGGCCCTATTTATGTCACTTAACTCGCTGTGCCTTTCTCTCATCTCTGTGCCTGTGTGTTTCTCCACCTGTCTGTGTGTCTGTTTCTTAGGCCCTATTTATGTCACTTAACTCGCTGTGCCTTTCTCTCATCTCTGTGCCTGTGTGTTTCTCCACCTGTCTGTGTGTCTGTTTCTTAGGCCCTGTTTGGCGTAAGCGTTATTCCAGACCTGTTTACTCTACTCTTTTCAAGTAGTATTCTACTCAATTTGGACCTCTACTACTGTTCCAAATTGAAAATAATACTCTAATTACTAATTTTCAGTGAGCATTGTTTGATGGTTTAATGAAGAGGACTACTCATTTCACACCAAAACTACTCATTTCAGCTATCCAGACTACTCGAGAGTTCTGTAGGGGGTAAACAGGTCTGTTATTCATTCGTGCAGCGACCGTTATCTAGAGAAACTGGGCCCTGAGCGCCGCCTGATGATGTTGGTTGCTTTCACTTGGTTTCAGACTCGGCGGGCGAGGAAGTCACAATGTACACGTGCGGCAGGAGAGACGTCTTCTCCGTTTTCTTCTATTTCCTCATCTGCATCGTCGTCCATGCCGTCGTTCAGGAATACGTTCTGGATGTGAGTTCAACTCAGGGATTATTCTCAGGGGCTCCCAGGGACCCCCCCATTTGGGGGTCTATGAAGTACTAGAATTCTAAGGGACCCTCTGAAAGAATGTGCTGGGGGTCCCAGGGATGCACTATAAAATTTCTTTTTAGCATTTTGCAATGTCATTGGGACCCTCTATCCCTCCTCCAGGACCCTCTGTGCTGTAAGTGATGGAGTCCCTGGGATCCCTTGTTTTGTGGAACGATTTGGAGCCCTGTTATTCTTCTTAGCACCGGTCATCAGTCATTGACTGATAACATTTTGAAATGACCTATTGTTTTTGCAGGCAGGAGGTCATATGACTTATTACGTTTACCTCATGCATGTTAGCAACTTTAAAGACACACTGACCCACCACGATTAAGTCCCTTGGTTTTTTTCTGGGTAGCTGTGACCCCAACTTCAAATTGAGGCTGCTCTTTAAAATGTTATCATTTTGAGTTTGGGGGGGCATTTGTATGGGAGTCAAACCTGGTCAAAACAAAATTTCTTACCAGCTATAAGAGGGGGAAACGCGTGAAACCCGTGATTTTGACACGTGATCTGGTGGGTCTTTAAGGATTTTGATGTGCGCTGCGACTGATTCCATAGTGATCAGATTGACTTAGGTGAAACAATAGACTAAAAATAATTGCCCTATTAAGTAATCTTACAATTGCATAGTACTGTACTAGCTTTTCTCATGCAAAAAAAAAAGAATTATTTTCTCCGTTTCCCTCTGGCAGTGAAAGGGTTAATATGGATATGTGTTGCTTTCTTGCTGGCAGCCCTGATATTTATAGTTATGCATATTTTTTGGTTATTATTATTATGTTGTTGTCATACTCTGGCTTAAAGACTCCAGGAATCATCCCAACAGCCGAAGCACTTGCACACTATGGTACAAATGCACCAGCTAGGGATGAGAACATTACGAGCGCGTGTGACCGTTTTTGATTACCCCGCCACAATGAGCAGCCACACTCCGACTTCGGAGGAGTTTTGTTCTTTATAATCATTTTAGAAAGTGAACTGCAAGCTGGAATTGTCGGAAGCAAAGGCACAGCATTTTCGTTACCGTCATATTTTGTCATCATAATCATCATCATCATTCATCATCATCATCATCATATCATCATCATCATATTATCCATATCATTATCATCATCATCATCACCCATCATCATCGTCATCATCATCATCATCATCATCACCATCATCATCATCATCATCATCATCATCATCATCATCATCATCATCGCCATCATCATCATCATCATCATCATCATTATCATCGTCGTTCATCATCATCATCATACATCATCATCATTATCATCATTATCATCGTCATCATCATCATCATCATCATCATCATCATCATCATCATCATCATCATCATCATCATCATTATCATCATCACCATCATCATCATCATCATTATCATCATCACCACCATCATCATCATCATTTTCATCATCATCGCCATCATTATCATTATCTATTCTATCATCCTTACCATTCCACTACAAAGTGCATATTTGTACAAGATTAGCTTGGAAGACAGAAATAAAACCAAGAGTGTCTTACTACCACAACTCCCAATCCAGGTAACTTCCGGTTAAGCAGACTACTCACTTTTCTTTCAAGCTAGCATGGAAGGCAGGCTTGTTTTTCTGTTTCTCCAGGAATTTTTTCTCCTGCTTTCAGCTTAATGAGTGTCTTTTGTTTTTCCTTTGGTTTTCTTTGTGTTGCTTTGCTACTTGGGTAAGTTCGTTCGGCCCTCCCCCCTTTTTGGTTGTAATCTTTGTGAAGATTTCGGGCCTGTTGGTCAAAAGGTGGGCGTGGCTTCTGGCTTCGGGTTTCGCGTTATGGAATCTACTCCTTCTAAAAAGGTTGTAGATTCTTCGGCGTTAGTTGGCAAACCTTCAAGTAGTTCAACTAAGGAACCTCAGCCTTCTCCTCCCAGGGATGTCAAAGACCGTTTTCTAAAATCTAGTCCTTCAGATAAGTCTTTGTCCAAGTCAAATCTCGGTCAAGAAGTTCGAGTAAGTCTCATTCTTCGCGTTCGGTTCAAGATACAAAGCAAGTGGTGTCGGAATTGCTGGCTCATTTGCGTTCTACGGGCGAATAGTCTTCGGCCATGCCGTTCTCCTTCTCCCAAGTGGATTCGGCTGGTTTGGTCCAGCACATTTCGGTGGATGATTCTCATGTTGTTGGGTGTTTTGGACGTTGACCCGGCCTTTTCGACGGTTGGTCTTCCACTCCAGGATTCGTTGTCCGTTGAAGATCTCTCACGGATGGAGCTGCAAACCGGCATCCGGGTTTTTCCCGAACAAGGTCAGTACGGCTCTTCTAGCCAAGCTAGCTCCCGTACCCCATTGGTTCCTGGCGTTCATGATACCGCACGGGCACTTCCGGTTCTGGAAGAAGAAGCTGCGAAGAAACCGGTGGTGCTGTCCGACTTGTCTTACAGAGCTATAGACAACCGGGCGGTACCCACCGATGCCACCATTACGCCTGGTGATGCCGGCCGAAAAACGGACGATGCCGCTAATGGGGGTAGCTTCCCTGGCGACGGCAGCCTCGGTGCCTTAGGCACCGGGCCGGCATCCGCACCCGGAGTTCTCCGAGCGGACCGGCCACGGCGACATGGTCTCGCGGGTCCACCACGGGCACGGCGGCTACGGCCTCTCCCGTGGGTGGTCCCTGGCGACGGCAGCCTCGGTGCCTTGGGCACCGGGCCGGCATCCGCACCCGGGGTTCTCCGGAGCGGACCGGCCACGGCGACATGGTCTCGCGGGTCCACCACGGGCACGTCGGCTACGGCCTCTCCCGTGGGTGGTCCCTGGCGACGGCAGCCTCGGTGCCTTAGGCACCGGGCCGGCATCCGCACCCGGAGTTCTCCGGAGCGGACCGGCCACAGCGACATGGTCTCGCGGGTCCACCACGGGCACGGCGGCTACGGCCTCTCCCGTGGGTGGTCCCTGGCGACGGCAGCCTCGGTGCCTTAGGCACCGGGCCGGCATCCGCACCCGGGGTTCTCCGGAGCGGACCGGCCACGGCGACATGGTCTCGCGGGTCCACCACGGTCACGGCGGCTACGGCCTCTCCCGTGGGTAGTCCCCAGGCCCAGGGCCGTACGACGGCGGGCATTCAGTCCATGGGACGTTTGCCTCAGCCCGTACCGGTCACGCCCGTTACCGCTGGTATGGTTCTTCAGCGGACCTACTCTCACCAGGAGGTTATGGACCTTTTGTCGGGTTGTTCTTCCTTCGGTCAGTCAGCTCAACCAGCGGCGTCAGTTACGACTTCGGGTCACACGGTGGATTCTATGGAAGAGGTTTTTTTTTTTTTCAGATCCTTCTGTTTCTGTCATTCAAGGGTATCTGGCGGCCTTGCAGCCTTACTGCGCTCCTTCTTTCACGGTTGCAACCGAGAGTTGTTCAACCGTACCCTTGTTGTCTTCCTTCTGAACGAATTTTTGCGGGGGCAACGGCCCCGGCTTCGCCGTTCTTTCGAATGATGTCTGTTCTGGCAGGCATGGTTTCTTCTGATTACAACCATGAGTTGTTCAACCAGTTGACTCGTTCACCCGTTCCAGTAATCCTTTTTGGTCTGGTTCCGTCCCGATCGAACTATACTGTCCGGCTAACATGATCTTCCATGCCCAGCCGTCAGCTCAGTTGTTCGACTGGGTGGCGTTGATATGGGTTAAGTCTACGTCACGTTTGCACACTGTTTCGCCTTTTGTCTACATGTTTTCCTTTTCGGTGGGGACATTTCCGCGTCATCTGGTTAGTTTTGACGTCATGCGATAGCAACTATGTTGCTCTTTCGGTCTGTCCCTACGTCAGAGGTAGTTTTTTATTTTTACCTTCCAACGGTCTTAGCATGTAGAGTTGGTTACGAAGTGCAGTCGCACATTCGTACCGTGGCTTCTCAGTTTGCTAGTTCAGAGGTTGAATCTGCTGTTTTGCGGATTCTCATCTTAATCATTTAGTACTAGCTGTCTCTATCCCGTCATCGATCCTTTGCTTGCCCATTCTGAACAAGTCTTGTCCAGATGTGGGCCATTTTGTTTTTGACTCAGACTCGCCACTTCGATTTTTCTGGTTCGAAAGGGCGTAGCAGCGTGTGGTGGCCCGGTCCGGCCACTCATAGTCCGTTTTTGTATCGGCCTTGGCTGCTCTAGGTGACTCAATGCGGAGTTTGTCATCTCCTGGCTGCTTTTCCAGGATGTTGTCTCGGTGGAGTCCACTCAGGTTCTGCCCCAGGATGATGCTTTCGGTACCCTTCTGTCTCGTGGGTGCCGATTGTCTTTTCTCCGCCTGCAGATCCTCTTCGCTTTCAGATCTTGGACGCAGAGGTCAAGTCCCTTCTGGACAAGGGTGCTGTGATTCCAGTACCCAACCCAGGCCCGGTTTTCTACTCGCGCATGTTCACTGTACCAAAGAAGAACTGTGAGTTCCGTCCAGTGCTGGACTTGTCTCCTCTCAATGCTTTTCTGCGCCCCATGGCGTTCATAATGGAGACGGCTGCTTCGGTTCGCAACTTCATCCAGCCGGGGGATTGGGCGACTTCCATAGACCTCAAGGATGCCTTTTTCCATATTTCGATCCACCCAGATCGAAGGCATCTCTTGAGGTTCGTATGGGGGAACACGACTTATCAGTTCGTAGCCCTTCCCTCCGGGCTCTCTCTGGCCCCTTGGATTTTCTCCATGGTGGTCAGGGAGTTCGTCGGCGTGGCCGGGTCCAGGGGGATCCGGCTCAAGGTGTACCTGGATGACTGGCTCACCTTGGCTCAGTCCAGGGACCGGTGCCAGGAACACACTTCGGGGCTCCAGGACCTGTCCGTCCAGGTTGGTTTTCAACATGAACGTCAAAAAGTCGGATTAGACTCCGGCCCAGGAATTCAAATTTCTGGGGATGGTCTTCAATACCCAGACGTTCACGGTCTGTCCGTCTCCGGATCAGATCCAGTCCATTCAGTCCTTTCGGGAAAGTGTTCTGTTGGCAGGTTCAGCAACGGTTCGTCAACTTCTCAGGTTGCTGGGCATCATGGAGTCTTTGGCAGACCTTTTGCCTCTGGGACGTCTGCACAGGCGTCCGTTACAGCGAAAGTGTGCGGAACTCAGGGTTTCTCTTCTTCCTCTGGAATCTCAGATTGTTTTAGGCTCGTGGTTTCGTGGCTCAGTTCTCCAGTGGTTGGATCTGGTTTGGCTGGGGTCCTCTGTTCCCAGTCGGCCTCTCCACCATCAAGAATTCCTTTTCACGGATGCAACGGAGTGGACTCTCGTCCATCGGGTCCTTCAACCCATTTGGTCGATGTGGGGAAACCCACACATCGACTTGTTTGCAACTCGCTTCAGCCGGCGTCTTCCGCTTTTCGTCTCCCCGTTGGCAGTTCCCTTGGCATGGGCAAGAAATGCCTTCAGTCTCCAGTGGACGGGTCTGTGGGCCTACGCCTACCCATCCACAGCTCTTCGTCCAAAGGTGTTGGAAAGGTGTGCTCGGGAGCGTCCTGCTCTGATCCTCATAGCGTCAGGATGGGAAACTGTCCGTTGTTCCCTGAGCTGTTAGCTCTCACCCACGTTCCGGGTGTTCCCCTCCAGTTGTCACCAAGTCACTGGTTCAACCGCGGACAGGCGTTCCACATCGAAATCCTGCCGTCCCTCACCTGACCGCTTGGCTACTTTACGGTCAGGATTGCGGTCACAGGGTCTGAAAGGTGAAACCCTTGAAGTGATTCTTCAATCCCGTCGTCAAAGCATGAATACCTTGTATTCCTTGCGTTGGACCTCTTGGTTCAATTTCTGTTCAATGAGTCTTTTTCTCCTTCGCACCCGACTGGTGCTCAGTTTGTTTTCTTTTCGTCTCTTTTGCATAATGAGAAGGGCCTCTTGGACCAAACTTGTCAGGTTATAAGTCGGCAGTTAGCACTATTTCGATTGCTACTGATCGTCAACCTTCCTTTGCTTCTTCTGTATTGGTTTCCCATTTTTTGGATGGTTTGCATAATAAGTCGATTCGCCCAACCATCAGACTTCCGCTATGGGACGTTTTTTCGTGTGCTTCACTTTATCAGGTCAGAATGTGAACCGCTTTATTCGTTATCTTTTAAGCTTCTTTCTGTTATAACGCTTTTCCTCGTTAGTCTTGACTTAGCGAGACGTGTGAGTGGTATCCACGCTTTTAGTGGTTTAGTTAATGATTATGAATTCTCGGAGGATGGGTCCTCGATCTCCCTGGCTTTTCTACCCGAATTCCGTGCGAAAAATCAATCGGCTCAGCAAGCTTCTCCGTTGGTTGTTATCGAAAGTCTCTCTAACATCCTCGCTCCGGACGATGAGGAAAATGTCTGTGTCCGGTTCGCTGTTTGCGGGCTATCTCCTTCGTTCACTCTCGTTCCGTAGCCAGAAACGCCGCCTTTTCATTTATTTGAATTCAAACTATTCAAATGATATCCGTAAGGCCACTTGGGCTCGCTGGTTAGTCGAGTTGATTCGACTAGCCTACTCCCCCGCCGATCGTTCTGCGACCCCAGGTATACGGGCTCACGAAGTTAGGGCTATTAGCACCTCACTAGTCTTGGTCAGGGGTGTTCCAGTCCCTTCCTTATGTCCTCCGCCTTCTGGAAGTCGGAGACTACATTTACCTCTTTCTGCCTGCGCGAGTTTTCTACTCTCCGGCAGGACAACAAGTTTGGCATTCGACGTGCTGTGTTGTCCTCCAAGACGGTGTCCTTTTGAGGTTTGACTTATTGTCTGTTTGTTTTTATAGACTTATGTCTTTTGGGGGATATGTAAACATGATTTGCTGTTTTACCTTCTTATTTTAGATGGTATGTGTGTGTTTATGTGGTATCTCTGTCATGGTTTGTTCCATGGTTCTCAGAGTAGTGCTAAACCATTACCCACCTCCTTGTTGGTAATCATGCACTTTGTAGTGGAATGGTAAGGATGATAGAATAGATTGAGGAATTTTTATTAATTCTACTATCTATTTTATATATATAATTACCATTCCACTACATTTAATTGACCCACCCACCTCCCTCCTAATGGTTTTTGAACGTGTAACTTCCCTTTTTATTAGATGCTTGCTTTCAAGAAAGTGAGTAGTCTGCTTAACCGGAAGTTACGTGGATTGGGAGTTGCGGTAGTAAGGCACTCTTGGTTTTATTTCTGTCTTCCAAGATAATCTTTTACAAATATGCACTTTGTAGTGGAATGGTAAGGATTATAGAATACACTAGATAGCTAGGATTTAATAAAAAGTCCTCAATCGTCGTCATCATCATAATCGTCATCATCAACGCCATCATCATCATCATCGTTGTCATTATCATTGTCATCATCATCATCGCAATCATCATCATTATCATCATCACCATCTTCATTATCATCATCATCATTATCATCGTCATCATCATCATTATCATCATCATATCATCGTCATCATCATTATCATCATCATGATCGTCATCATTATCCTCATCATCATCATCATCGTCATCATTATCATCATCAACATCATCGCCATCATTATCATCATCATCATCATCGCCATCATCATCATTATCATCATCACATCGCAATCATCATCACTTATCATCATCATCATCACTATCATCCATCATCATCATCGCCATCATCAATCATTATCATCATCGTCATCATAATCGGATCATCATCATCGCCATCATTCATCATCATCATCATCAGGCGTCATCAATCGTCGTTGTCATCAATCCATCGCCATCATCATCATTATCATCATCATCATCATCATCATCATTATCATCATAGTCATCATCATTATCATCATCATCAATCATCATCATCATCATCATCATCATCAACATCATCATCATCATCGTCATCATCATCATTATCATCATCATCATCATCATCATCGTCATCATTATCATCATCATCATTCATTTTTTCGCCACCTTTTTTTTTCAAATCATCCATTATCATCATCATTCATCATCGCCATCATATATCATCGTCGTTGTCATTATCATTGTCATCATCATCTGTCGTCAGTAATCATCAACATCATCATTGTCCTCGCCTTGGCTTAATGCTATGTCAGACCAATTGACAATATAGGCTAGAACACCAAGGCTACATCAAAAATGTTGGTATGCTCTGCATAGTTATGGCGGGGGATTGTCTTTAGCCATGACAAGCTCCCTAGCATAACATCATCAGTGTCCAAAATCCTCTTAGGTTTGGTGTGTGGGCTGCCCCACTTGTGTAGCAAGATAGGAGTAATGCCGCTAAAACACATCTACTTAATCACGACAGCCACAGCTTAATGGTTGTTTATCTCCATCGTCCCTAGCTGGTGCATGTTTGCTAACCAGTATATTTCTGTGCCGAGTGCTGTGATGCGGGGCTTGTTTGGTTGGATTGATCGCCTCGAGGTAGTCTTTTTGCCAGAGGCATAACACACACGACAACCAAAAAAACTTTCCATTTGTCATTTCTACGAATCATATTCATTTGTTCTACTGTCGAATCATCTCGTCCACTTACATCCGATCGATGCATTCAGGTCTGTAGATCATCACCACCACCACCACCACCACACCATCATCATCATTCTTAATCATTCCGATTTGGCAGAAAATGAACCGCAAGATGCATCTGTCGAAAGTGAAGCACAGCAAGTTCAATGAGTCGGGTCAGCTGCTCATCTCTACCTGTCAACGTCGCTCGTCTGGGGTGGCGGACATCATCATGAGGGTACGTCTGTGTGTGAGTGGCTGAAAGGGGAAACGGGGGGTGGGATTGGGGAGTGAGGGGGGGGGGGTTAGTGAGTGCAGGGGCTATTATGGGTATGACTATGTGAGTCATGTTATATTGTTTATACGTTATGATCCTATGAAAAATGCTTTATGTAGTTATTATGTTTTAACACGCAAGATTTAACTATCTCCCGAATGTGTAGTCTATTGTAAGTTTGTAAATCATGTTATCTTGCGTTTTCACGTGTGCTATTACGAAGTGTATGTTATATGCCTATCATGTTTTAGTAAGTAAGTTTTAATCTGTTGTTATCTTACGAATGTGTTGTCGGTTGTGGTATGTGGACCATGTTATCTTGTACTTTTCTTATCAAGTGTATGTTATTTGTTTATTTGTTATTTTCTGATTTTACTTCATGCCTGATGTTCTATTTATATTTCAATGTGTAAAGCGCACAGAGCATACTATATAGTGTGGATTGTTAGCGCTATATCAAAATAAAATTATTATTATTATTAACCCTTTCACCGCCAATTCGCATTTCTGCACCACAATGATTTAACACCCATGTCTGTTATCCAATGATCCTGTGTTCTTAATTTTGGGAGATAATGATAGACCTTACTTTAAACATGTCACAGGGGAATCCCCAATATTGCAAGCAAAACTCTTGTGACTCGCAGTAGACTGTACTGAGTACAGCAATCGTCTCTCTTCTCACGATATTTTGTTCACTAATAGGTCGCCCTCATTTATTAGGCGTATAGGTTGAAATTGGACCAAAAAACAAAAAAAAAATATCGCCTTATAGTCCGCAAAATGACAGTATATGTTTGCAAATGTTTTTGTGTTGTTTGTTTTTGTTTTTGCTGTCTGGGCTGTACAGTGGCGTTGCTCACTCACCGCTCATACTGAGTCCCAACTCACATCCACACACAGTGCTTGGCTGGTCAGATCGATCTTTGCAGATTGTCGTGTACAGTTTTGTTAGATGGTGTGGGCAGCCACACTCCGACTTCGGAGGATTTCATCAGGGCTCCCAGGGACCCCCATTTGGGGGTCTATGAAGTACTAAAATTCTAAAGGACCCTCTAAAAGAATGTGCAGGGGGTCCCAGGGATGCACTAGAAAAAATTCTTTTTAGCATTCGCTATGCCACTGGGACCCTCTTTCCCGCCTCTAGGACCCTCTATACTGTAAGTGAAGGAGTCCCTGGGACCCTCTATCCTGCCTCTAGGACCCTCTATACTGTAAGTGGAAAGGAGTCCCTGGGACCCTCTATCCCGCCTCTAAGAACCCTCTGTACTGTAAGTGAATGCGGGACGATTGGAAGCCCTGGATTTGAGGACACTGATGACGTTATTCTAGGAGCTTGTCACGGCTAAAGACAATCCCCGCATGATTCTGCAGAGCATGGCAACATTTTGATGTAGCCTTGGTGTTCTAAGCCTATGTCAATGAGGCTTTATGCTGAAAATTCTTTGCCCCTGTCTCATGCACTGAGGTGTGTGTGCCATTTACATAAGACTATCGTCCTTTGCCTTGTCATGAAGTTGGTAGTTTATAGGTTTCCCCCGTGGGGATACCGGGGGGTTCTTTTGTATAAATAGTTCCCCCACCTTCTGGAAGTTCTGTGCTTGTAACTTCCTCTCATCTGTCACTCTTTGACTCTGCCTTTTCCCTTTGCTTGCTGTCATCTACCATCTTTCTGCCTTACCCGGTCCATTCTCCTGCCCTTTTTTCAAGAAACACTTTCAAAAAAGATTTCCTCCAGCCGAAGTTTCGGACTTGCTGGGCCTAACTATTTTTTAGTTAGGCGCATAACGGCAGCATGACGCATCTACGCTCATAATTGACAGGAAACTGTTTGAGCGATCGAAGAAGAACAAGAAGAAGAGAGGTAGTTTATAGGCACAGAAAAGTATTGCTCCTGACTCGTCACTAGGTGGCTTGCGCAGTTCAGGCCTTAGCGTATCGCCCTTTCGTGTCGGGCAAGGAGTATTATAAATAAAGCCCCATTGGTCTGACACAGCCTTAACTCATTCGCATCGCAATGAATTTGAATTATTAAAAAACCTCACAAACCACTCCAGCCAGGCACACAAACGAAACAGGCATAAGCAAAAAGAGAAATGAAAGAAGATTACGGGGTTTTACTTCAAGTTTAGACACAGGGAAGTGGTAGATCAGACTTTTAAAAAAATATATTATAGACTTTATCTAGAAAAACTCTACAGCAATTAGTTTCCCCACTTCAAACCACTACAAACGCAAAGTAAGAGGCAAAAATTGTGGTCTAAGGGAGCAAAGGGAGTTTAGAAGCGATCAAGGTATGGTGTGCACACAGAATTACTTCCCTTGAAAGCAAATTCATCAAATTGACAGCTGTATATCAATTCCGGCCATGTATGGGAGGAACGACTTGAATGAGTTAAGCCAAGGCGAAGGACAGGGCTCCCAATCGTCCGCGCAAAACAAGGGGTCCCAGGGACTCCTTCACTTACAGTATAGAGGGTCCTAGAGGCGGGATAGAGGGTCCCAGTGACATTGCGAATGCTAAAAAGAAATTTTTCTAGTGCATGATCCCTGGGATCACCTGCACATTCTTTTAGAGGTTTCTTGATAATGTGCTTCATAGACCCCCAAATGGGGGTCCCTGGGAGCCCTGTGAAGGCGGCAGTATGACTTCATAATTATATTGGTTTGGCAGACTGAGTAAATGGAAGTGTTGTGTGTGACGCAGGAGGGCTATGTGACCGGCCTCAGCCAGTTGTGGGACAACTACCCTCAAGGTCACACCACTCTGCCGTGAGTACTGTGTATGTGTGTCTGTGTGTGTGTGTGCGTGTCTGTGTGTGTGTCTTTCATTTAACGTCTATCCACTTCTCGTGATATTAGACGGGAAAATCTTATGTTTAATGTATCTGAGAGCATTAAATACTCATTTTCTGATAGGAGAATTTATATATATTTGTGTTGCTTTGTGCACATACAATTTTCTCTGCAGCTTATAAACTGGTGCGGCTTATATGTGAATAAATACCTAATATTTTGTCAATTAAAGGGATGCAGCTTATATACAGGTGCGTCTTATAGTCCAGTTTTTACGGTAGTTATTGACAACATAGCTTGAAGTTGAAAGTTTGACGTTTGATCATCTGAATGTAACTAGTTTCTAGTTATTGACAACATAGCTTGAAGTTGAAAGTTTGACGTTTGATCATCTGAATGTAACTACCGTAATTTTTGGACTATAATGAGATACTTTTTTCTCCAATTCCGACTTATGCACCTAATAAACGAGGGCGCCCTTTTAATGAACAAAATCGTGAAAAGAGAGGCAACGATTGCCGTACTCAGTACAGTCTACTGTAAGTAACACAATCGAAAGTGGTAATGAGTCGCCGATACGACAAATACTCACGTTAAAATGCTTCAAAATCCCTATTATCATCCGAGATACCGTCAAACAGATGCCATAACCCTTCTTTGGATGTAAAAAGCATCATTGTAGAGCTTAAAATGCCATAATTCTACCAGTTTTCGCAAAGAAAAGTCCAAACACAACAACCAGAAGTCGTAAAAACGGAAGTTCGATTATTTGAGAAGGGAGCCAACTCTCGTTTATGACAGCAGTAATGGCGGTCGGTAAGCGTTTACAGGACGTGTACAGGCTTCAAACTTCGACTTTCTTTTGTGAGGTGTGTATCGCCTTATGAACAAGGGCGCCTTTTACTTTTTTTTTTTTCAGATTTTTCTTGAAAATTGCCTTATTCGCCTTATACACAGCAGCGCCTAATGATCCGAAAAATACGGTAGTTTCTAGTTATTGACAACATAGGTTGACGTTTGACGTTTGATCATTTGAATGTAACTCACTGTTTCTTGGTGTTTTTTTCCCACACAGGTTCATTGTGAAGTTTTTCTTCATTATCCAGGTAAGTTGTTTTCTTTTCTCTCTTACACATTGAACAAAAGTCGATTTACATCTTGTGTTATGTGTATTTTAGGTTTGAATTGAAGCCTGTTTATTTTTGGTTCTTGTTGAATGAAGGTTTCTGATTTGTAATCCTTCAAAGGAAGTAGGAATCAGTTTCATTTTTGCAGTAATGTTTTTGCATTTGTGACCTGTTGAAAAGAGAGACGATTTGAAAGTGAAAAAAGAGTACCATATTTTTCTGACTATAAGGCGATACCTTTTTTCTCAGACTGAGACCCCTGCGCATTGTAACGTGACTGATAATACAGACAAACCCCTATTTTACGACCCTCTGTTAAGCGACCACCTCTCATTTGAGACCGGATTTGTTGGCACGGATGCATTTTACTATGTAAACGACCTCTCTTAACTCTTAGCGTCCTATAGCGCACCGATCCGCACCTCACCGTCAGTCCTAAACCGCATGAAAGCGCACCTATCCACGCACGTTGTTTAGTCATATTGCTAAGGAAGTGGGAACTCTCTAATGCAGAGAGGAAGCTTTAACGACAGCCGGAAAGCATTCGACTTCCTGTTGCAATGGCTGCCATTTGCAGGGAGGTCGATTGAAGGCTAAATTTGATCGATTTTCTTCAAATTTCTTTGGGACAAATTTGTTTCATCAAAATGGCGGCAATCCGAACGATGAATGACGATGTTATCGATGTTTTCACCGATAAATTGTGTGCCAATCGTGCTTTTGGACTTAGTTATAGGGGCCAGAGTGACGTGACTGTTGAGACTCGTGCTAGTGCAGTGTCTACTATGGTTAACTTCGACTATCGATCGGCAGAAAATCAATCGAACGATTCCGACAACCGGTCATCTGCCGAGCATTCGGACACTGTTTTAGACAGCGAATTGGACAGTTTCAATGATTTTGTTATCGGACTTAGAGTGGTTTAACACTTTGTACAAAGCATAGAGATACTTTTCACATGAAAACTACGATCGCGAATAATCGGCAGTAAGACCGACAGGTGTGCGTAACCGAACCTAATTTTTACCTGTTAATTGCATAACCAAAATAGTACGGAAAGGCAAGTACTAAGTTTATTTTGTGCTTTTAGTGTTTCTCTGATCATGTAAGTGACTTGTGCTTGCAATGTTTTAATAATAAACACACCACACATTGTTTTTTAACATGTTTGTTGAACACCTTTATTTTTTATTTTTTTTGTAATAATCAATCAAAATAAACACCAAAAAATGTCAGATTGGCAAAAATAACATTGTCAACCCAGAAAACAATATCATAACAAGAGTACTACAAAGTTTCATTAACTTTTATTCATAAATAATTTCAATATAATATTTTGAATAAGCATACCCATTTCTTGCTCATTCTGTCAAATCCTTACAGGATTGTGGGCTTGACTCTGCCACTTCCTTATAGGATGCTAAGAGTTAAACGACTTCCTCTAAAACGCGACTTACGACCGCCATTTTGTTGGTTTTTACGACCGTTGCTGTCGTCTGCATAGACTTCGAGCAAAGGGAAACAACCACGGTCAAGGGCCTGAAAGCAGAGTCGTTTCCCTTGTTGTAGAAAAGATGGCGGAGAGCGTAGGAAAAGCACGAAAACCACTGACTTTGAAAAAGAAAACCACTGACTTTGGACGAGAGTGGAGGTGATTAAAAGAAGTCGGCGAAGTGAAACTGTAATATCGATTGCACAATCCTATGGAGTTGGAAAGACCCAAATCCAGTTCGAATATGTCATTGTATGTGTGCATGAAGAAGAGAGTATGAACTGTGCTGAACTTTTTCTTTCTACGGCTGCCAGTGAAAACCTCCGTCATACGACCCCTCCAATTTACGACCGATTTTTCCGGACATTTTGGAAGTCTTAAAATAGAGGTTTGTCTGTATTGTGGACATTTTGGAAGTCTTAAAATAGAGGTTTGTCTGTATAGTAAGAAAAACAGAACAAGATCTGAATTTTGTGTAAGATTTGGGGGTGCACCTTATAGCCCGAAAAATACGGTAGTTTGCATAGGGAATATACCTGAAAATCATCTGCCCCTGTCTCGTGACCTCAAATGCAAACGCCACCTACTTAAGATTGTCGCCCTTGCCTGTCAGGAACTAGTGGTATATAGCCACAGAAAATTATCTGCTCCTGACTTGTCACCAGGGGGCATCGGCAGTTCGGGCCTAAAATTATTACCCTTTCGTGTCGGCAAGGAGTAGTGTAAAGCCTCATTGAATACAAGAATGTTTTTAATGTACTGAAAGTCACGCTAACACGTTCAGTGTAAGTAACGGTTGTCGTACCTTTTGTTCTGGGCTTGCGTTTGTAAATCAGATGTTTAGTTTCGCTTTAAATGTTGTAGTTGATGTATATTGAAGACATTAAACGGATGAGTTTTTGCAAGAAACACGTCGAGATCACCAGGAAAACACCCTTTTTACAGAGATCGCAACACTCACTTTGCTCTGGTTTCCTAGAAATCAAACCGTCAAATCGGCGATTCCTCCTTGGTGGAGGTGCTGGAAGTCAAATTATTTCAGTGAAAGAGAAGACATGTGCCTTCTCTTTTTTAATGCGTGCCTGCGTTTAGACCAAGTCATTTGCACAAAATGTTCACAATACAAGCCTTTTTAAAAAATGTATTTATTTTAATTTTATGCAGTTTACCTAAAGGAGTTTCGCTCACAACAAAGAAAATAGCTCCTTTTTTTTTTTTACTGCACTACAAAAAAGAAAAAGCTTCAACCACAATGAGTGGCCTCCACCCACCCCATCCAAAATGGCTTCTCTCTCCGGCAACTCCGCCTAGGAGGAATCGTTGTTTCTGACGGTTTGATTTCTAGGAAACCAGAGCAAAGTGAGTGTTCCGATCCTTGAAAAGGCTGTCTTTCTGGTGATCTCGACGTGTTTCTTGCAAAAACTCATCCATCAGGGTGCATCTTTAAGTCGTACAGATGTCTACTGAACAAAGAGAAAGGTGGTGCAGCTTTAACGATGACACACTCTCCTTGCGAGGGCATCCATAATTTCAGAGGGACCCATTCCATGTGACTGTAAAGTTTATACAATATTATTTAGTACATTTCTATAGTGCTTATTTATCAAAGCTCTAAGCGCTTTACAGTGGTTTTTTTTACTAAAGAATATATATATTAAAAACATATATGAACAGACATTCCTATCCCTCACCGTCCCCCCCCCCCCCCACCCACCCACCCACCCCCAATGCTCCATCTCTCATTATCGAACACAGCCACACAAAAAGATAAAACATGAACAATTATTGTAAACAACATAATATACAACGTAGACGCAGAGAGAGAGAGAGAGACAGAGAGAGAGAGAGACAGAGAGAGAGAGAGAGATACTCAGAGAGAGAGACAGAGAGAGAGAGACACAGAGAGAGAGAGAGTCGATTTTAGTAAAACAAATTCATAATCCTAAACATTACACAATGCAATGCAATACAATACACCACAATGCAATACAATGTATTAGAATACAGTACAGCACAGTACAATCCATTGCAATCCAATTCAATACAACACAGCACAGGACAACTGTACAGTTCTTTGTCACAATGCGATGCAACTTTTTTTTTCTTCTTAGCATTTCTTATTATGTTCTCTTTGTTTCCTTACGCTCTGTCTACCTGTCCTCTCTCTCTCTCCCTCCCTTCCCCTCTGTCTCTCTCTCTCTCCATCCCTCTCCCCCCGCCCCCTCTCTCTCTTTCTTTCTGCCTCTCCGTCTTACTCATGTCAAAGTTTGCCCTGCCCACTTGTCTCCGCCTTTTTGTGTGTCTAACCCTGAACCCCCCCCCCTTACCCTGACCCCTCCACCTCCTCCCTGCCTCCTCTTTCTCTCTCTCTCTCTCTCTCTCTCTCTCTCTCTCTCTCTCTCTCTCTCTCTCTCTCTCTCTCTCTCTCTCTCTCTCTCATGTGTTATTAAATAATGTTACTATTATTCTATATCATTGTTATCAAACATGGTGTGTCAATGTGTTTAATTTTTAATTTATATTTTTACATGGTTTTATCAATGTTTGTAAAGCGCAGAGAGCTTGCTTTTAGCATGATTTTGTATCGCGCTATATAAGTGAATTATTATTATTATTATTATTATTATTATTAACTTTTGCTGTTCCAGATTGCTTACTGGCTTCACTGCTTCCCAGAACTGTATTTCCAGAAAGTGAAGAAGGTGAGACAATTGTAAAGTTGCAGTAGTATTTCAATTATGTTTAAAAAAAAAAAATTTAAATGAAAGATAAGAAATGCATATTATTCGTGTTTGGGAGACTTTTGTCTGAAAACTGAAACAAAACCATGCTGGCCTCCATAAGAATGCTGGGGGGAATTGAATGGTTAACGTTTGTAATTCAGCATGGCGTGTGACGTGTTTTTCAGGAAGAAATGTTGGGGAGAATTAAATGGTTAGCGTTTGTAATTCAGCGTGGGGTGTGACGTGTTTTTCAGGAAGAAATGCTGGGGCGAGTTAAATTAAATGGTTAACGTTTGTAATTCAGCGTGGGGTGTGACATGTTTGTCAGGAAGAAATGCGGAAAAGGTTAACGTTTGTAATTCAGCGTGGGGTGTGACATGTTTGTCAGGAAGAAATGCGGAAAAGGTTAACGTTTGTAATTCAGCGTGGGGTGTGACATGTTTGTCAGGAAGAAATGCGGAAAAGAGTTAAAAGGTTGACGTTCGTAATTCAACATGGCGGATGACGTGTTTTTCAGGAAGAAATGCTGAGGAGAATTCAATGGTTAACGTTTGTAATTCAGCGTGGCGGTTGACGTGTTTTTCAGGAAGAAATGCTGGGTCGCGTGCAGTACATCGTGCTCTACCTGATCTTCATCGTGGCTGCCTATGTACTGAAGTAAGCCATGCTTCGTTGTTTGTTTTTTCCCCCCCTTGGGGATACCGGGGGGTCTTTCGTATAAATAGTTCCCCTACTTTCTGGAAGTTCTGTGCTTGTAGCTTCCTCTAATCTGTCACTCTCTTTGACTCTGCCTTTTCCCTTTGCTTACTGTCATCTGCTATCTTTCTATCTCACTGGTCCATTCTCCTGCCTTTTTTCTGTACATTCTTACAGAGGTTTCTTCAACCGAAGTCGGACATGCTGGGCCTAACTATTTCTTAGTTAGGCGCATAATGGCAGCATGACGCATCTACACATGCATGTGACACGAAACTGAGTGAACAAAGAAGAAGAAGGTTTTTTTTTCTTTGATTAGATCACTTACTTCAAAATTAACTCGTTCGCATCGCAATGATTTTGAATTATTAAAAAAACTCACAAATCACTCCAGCCATACACACAAACAAAACATACATAAACAAAAAGAGAAATGAAAGAAGATTACAGGTTTTTGCTTCAGGTTTAGACATAGGGAAGTGGTAGATCAGACATTTTTTTATGTATAGACTTTATATAGAACAAGCGCGGATTCGCAATCATTTGTGGCGTGCGACAATTGAAAACGAAACATCATTTTAAAGAGCAGCCTCAATTTGAAGTGCAGCCTCGATTTGAAGTGCGACAATTTTGTAGCCTCGATTTGAAGTGCGACAATTTTGGACCGACCGACAGACAGACAGACAGACGGACCGACAAAGTGAGTTATAGGTTTGTGGCTTGTGCCACCAACAAAAACTCTCTACAGCAGTGAGTTGCCCCACTTCAAGCCACTACAAATGCAAAGTAAGAGGGAAAAGTGTGGTCTAAGGGAGCGAATCGAGTGTAGAAGTGAACAAAATGTGGTGTGCACTACAGATTTACTTCCCTTGAAACAAATTCATCAAATTGACAGCTTTATGTTAATTCCAGCCATGTATGGGTGGAACGACTTGAATGAGTTGAGCCATGCAAAAAAGGACAGTGTTATTATTCTGGGATTGTAAAGCGCTCAGAGATTATTGGCCTGAGACTGGAGTTAGGCGCTTGTGTAAGAGACGCGTGTATTGCACGCTTGTCTGTATTTTGCGAGCGTTGGTCTGTGTGAACGTGTGCGTGCACTGAACGAATTGCACTGTCCTGCTTTAGACCAGAACTTTCCCGGATACCGGGGGCGGGGGGGGGGTGGTCTTTCATATGAATAGTTCCCCCACCTTCTGGAAAGTTCTGTGCTTGTAACTTCCTCTAGTCGGTCACTCTCTTTGACTCTGCCTTTTCCTTTTGCTTACTGTCATCTACTATCTTTCTGCCTTACCGGTCCATTCTCCTGCCCTTTTTTTCACAAAACTCTTTCAATAAGATTTCCTCCAGCCGAAGTCGGACTTGCTGGGCCTATTTCTTAGTTAGGCGTATAATGGCAGCATGGCGCATCTGCGCTCATAATTGACAGGAAACTGTTAAACTGTATTTCCGGAAACCATCTGTTGACTGACTCGCAATTTTTGTTTGTTTTGTTTGTTCTTTAGATGTATCCATTAACGATAGTTTCATTTCATACACGCAATTTATTGTCCCCCTTATGTGCTATAGGGTGCAATGATAGAGGTGTCATGTTATGAATGAATGAATGAATCTATAATTTAAGGCCAAGAAATGAAATACGTCTGTTTCCGGTAACCCGACCGAGCCTATTTTTTGCTGCCGACCTTAATTTTTTTTGTTTGACGAGTTTCCCCCCCCCCAAAAAAAAAGAAGCAATTTGAGCAGACGATGCAAGGGAAACAACCATTGCACTCTCACTCGGCGTAGTCAAGGACTGTTACTCGCGCAGACTATCGTGATCAACATCCGCCAACACAATGGCAGGCGCAAGGCACGCGGTTGCCATTTCTATGTTTAAATGCGATCATGCGGATGCAGTGAAATTCACATTTTTCAGCAAATACGGCAAAAATCTTGCACCGCGAAAAAAAAAAAAAAAAACTGAAAAGAACTCACCCGTTGGGGGGCCATGTTCCCGGAAACAGACATATTTTTTTATTTGGCCTAATGTCTTTTCACACGAATAGTGATTTTAGACAACATGCAAAAATTGAACCAATTAAAAAAAGACATGCAAGCTTAAAAAACAATGATAACAACACACAAAGCAAAACATCTACAGTAAGCTTCCAATCTATTCTATCATCCTTACCATTCCACTACAAAGTGCATATTTGTACAAGATTAGCTTGGAAGACAGAAATAAAACCAAGAGTGTCTTACTACCACAACTCCCAATCCAGGTAACTTCCGGTTAAGCAGACTACTCACTTTCTTTCAAGCTAGCATGGAAGGCAGGTTTGTTTTTCTGTTTCTCCAGGAATTTTGTCTCCTGCTTTCAGCTTAATGAGTGTCTTTTGTTTTCCTTTGGTTTTCTTTGTGTTGCTTTGCTACTTGGGTAAGTTCGTTCGGCCCTCCCCCCTTTTTGGTTGTAATCTTTGTGAAGATTTCGGGCCTGTTGGTCAAAAGGTGGGCGTGGCTTCTGGCTTCGGGTTTCGCGTTATGGAATCTACTCCTTCTAAGAAGGTTGTAGATTCTTCGGCGTTAGTTAGCAAACCTTCAAGTAGTTCAACTAAGGAACCTCAGCCTTCTCCTCCCAGGGATGACAAAGACCGTTTTCTAAAATCTAGTCCTTCAGAAAAGTCTTTGTCCAAGTCAAATCTCGGTCAAGAAGTTCGAGTAAGTCTCATTCTTCGCGTTCGGTTCAAGATACAAAGCAAGTGGTGTCGGAATTGCTGGCTCATTTGCGTTCTACGGGCGAATAGTCTTCGGCCATGCCGTTCTCCTTCTCCCAAGTGGATTCGGCTGGTTTGGTCCAGCACATTTCGGTGGATGATTCTCATGTTGTTGGGTGTTTTGGACGTTGACCCGGCTTTTTCAACGGTTGGTCTTCCACTCCAGGATTCGTTGTCCGTTGAAGATCTCTCACGGATGGAGCTGCAAACCGGCATCCGGGTTTTTCCCGAACAAGGTCAGTACGGCTCTTCTAGCCAAGCTAGCTCCCGTACCCCATTGGTTCCTGGCGTTCATGATACCGCACGGGCACTTCCGGTTCTGGAAGAAGAAGCTGCGAAGAAACCGGTGGTGCTGTCCGACTTGTCTTACAGAGCTATAGACAACCGGGCGGTACCCACCGATGCCACCATTACGCCTGGTGATGCCGGCCGAAAAACGGACGATGCCGCTAATGGGGGTAGCTTCCCTGGCGACGGCAGCCTCGGTGCCTTAGGCACCGGGCCGGCATCCGCACCCGGAGTTCTCCGGAGCGGACCGGCCACGGCGACATGGTCTCGCGGGTCCACCACGGGCACGGCGGCTACGGCCTCTCCCGTGGGTGGTCCCTGGCGACGGCAGCCTCGGTGCCTTGGGCACCGGGCCGGCATCCGCACCCGGGGTTCTCCGGAGCGGACCGGCCACGGCGACATGGTCTCGCGGGTCCACCACGGGCACGTCGGCTACGGCCTCTCCCGTGGGTGGTCCCTGGCGACGGCAGCCTCGGTGCCTTAGGCACCGGGCCGGCATCCGCACCCGGAGTTCTCCGAGCGGACCGGCCACAGCGACATGGTCTCGCGGGTCCACCACGGGCACGGCGGCTACGGCCTCTCCCGTGGGTGGTCCCTGGCGACGGCAGCCTCGGTGCCTTAGGCACCGGGCCGGCATCCGCACCCGGGGTTCTCCGGAGCGGACCGGCCACGGCGACATGGTCTCGCGGGTCCACCACGGTCACGGCGGCTACGGCCTCTCCCGTGGGTAGTCCCCAGGCCCAGGGCCGTACGACGGCGGGCAGTCAGTCCATGGGACGTTTGCCTCAGCCCGTACCGGTCACGCCCGTTACCGCTGGTATGGTTCTTCAGCGGACCTACTCTCACCAGGAGGTTATGGACCTTTTGTCGGTTGTTCTTCCTTCGGTCAGTCAGCTCAACCAGCGGCGTCAGTTACGACTTCGGGTCACACGGTGGATTCTATGGAAGAGGTTTTTTTCAGATCCTTCTGTTTCTGTCATTCAAGGGTATCTGGCGGCCTTGCAGCCTTACTGCGCTCCTTCTTTCACGGTTGCAACCGAGAGTTGTTCAACCGTACCCTTGTTGTCTTCCTTCTGAACGAATTTTTGCGGGGGCAACGGCCCCGGCTTCGCCGTTCTTTCGAATGATGTCTGTTCTGGCAGGCATGGTTTCTTCTGATTACAACCATGAGTTGTTCAACCAGTTGTCTCGTTCACCCGTTCCAGTAATCCTTTTTGGTCTGGTTCCGTCCCGATCGAACTATACTGTCCGGCTAACATGATCTTCCATGCCCAGCCGTCAGCTCAGTTGTTTGACTGGGTGGCGTTGAAATGGGTTAAGTCTACGTCACGTTTGCACACTGTTTCGCCTTTTGTCTACATGTTTTCCTTTTCGGTGGGGACATTTCCGCGTCATCTGGTTAGATTTGACGTCATGCGATAGCAACTATGTTGCTCTTTCGGTCTGTCCCTACGTCAGAGGTAGTTTTTATTTTTACCTTCCAACGGTCTTAGCATGTAGAGTTGGTTACGAAGTGCAGTCGCACATTCGTACCGTGGCTTCTCAGTTTGCTAGTTCAGAGGTTGAATCTGCTGTTTTGCGGATTCTCATCTTAATCATTTAGTACTAGCTGTCTCTTCCCGTCATCGATCCTTTGCTTGCCCATTCTGAACAAGTCTTGTCCAAATGTGGGCCATTTTGTTTTTGACTCAGACTCGCCACTTCGATCGATTTTTCTGGTTCGAAAGGGCGTAGCAGCGTGTGGTGGCCCGGTCCGGCCACTCATAGTCCGTTTTGTATCGGCCTTGGCTGCTCTAGGTGACTCCATGCGGAGTTTGTCATCTCCTGGCTGCTTTTCCAGGATGTTGTCTCGGTGGAGTCCACTCAGGTTCTGCCCCAGGATGATGCTTTCGGTACCCTTCTGTCTCGTGGGTGCCGATTGTCTTTTCTCCACCTGCAGATCCTCTTCGCTTTCAGATCTTGGATGCAGAGGTCAAGTCCCTTCTGGACAAGGGTGCTGTGATTCCAGTACCCAACCCAGGCCCGGGTTTCTACTCGCGCATGTTCACTGTACCAAGGAAGAACTGTGAGTTCCGTCCAGTGCTGGACTTGTCTCCTCTCAATGCTTTTCTGCGCCCCATGGCGTTCAGAATGGAGACGGCTGCTTCGGTTCACAACTTCATCCAGCCGGGGGATTGGGCGACTTCCATAGACCTCAAGGATGCCTTTTTCCATATTTCGTTCCACCCAGATCGAAGGCATCTCTTGAGGTTCGTATGGGGGAACACGACTTATCAGTTCGTAGCCCTTCCCTCCGGGCTCTCTCTGGCCCCTTGGATTTTCACCATGGTGGTCAGGGAGTTCGTCGGCGTGGCCGGGTCCAGAGGGATC
Organism: Phymorhynchus buccinoides; assembly: GCA_017654935.2. Lineage (NCBI taxonomy): Eukaryota > Metazoa > Mollusca > Gastropoda > Neogastropoda > Raphitomidae > Phymorhynchus > Phymorhynchus buccinoides. The sequence continues at coordinate 9,243,193 of CM065711.1, read as the reverse complement.
CGGCTCAAGGTGTACCTGGACGGCTGGCTCACCTCGGCTCAGTCCAGGGACCGGTGCCAGGAACACACTTCGGAGCTCCAGGACCTGTCCGTCCAGGTTGGTTTTCAACATGAACGTCAAAAAGTCGGATTAGACTCCGGCCCAGGAATTCAAATTTCTGGGGATGGTCTTCAATACCCAGACGTTCACGGTCTGTCCGTCTCCGGATCAGATCCAGTCCATTCAGTCCTTTCGGGAAAGTGTTCTGTTGGCAGGTTCAGCAACGGTTCGTCAACTTCTCAAGTTGCTGGGCATCATGGAGTCTTTGGCAGACCTCTTGCCTCTGGGACGTCTGCACAGGCGTCCGTTACAACGAAAGTGTGCGGAACTCAGGGTTTCTCATCTTCCTCTGGAATCTCAGATTGTTTTGGGCTCGTGGTTTCGCGGCTCAGTTCTCCAGTGGTTGGATCTGGTTTGGCTGGGGTCCTCTGTTCCCAGTCGGCCTCTCCACCATCAAGAATTCCTTTTCACGGATGCATCAAAGGAAGGTTGGGGGGCTCATCTGGACCGGTGAGAGGTTTCGGGGTTGTGGTCCAAGCAGATTCGTCTCTCCACATCAATTTTCTGGAGATGGAGGCGGTTTCCCTCGCGCTCAAAGCGCTACTTCCCCTGCTACGAGGCAAGTGGGTCACAGTTTGTGGCGACAACACCACTTGCCTCTCGTACCTTCGGCGTCAGGGGGGCACGAAATCGTCTTCACTCTCCAGGAAGGCAGAGGAGATCCTGCTTTGGACTGCACAGAATTCCATTCTTCTAACCGTGGAGTTCTTTCCCGGGAAGTTGAATGTTCTCGCCGACCAGCTGGGCCGTTCCAACCAGGTGATTGCAACGGAGTGGACTCTCGTCCATCAGGTCCTTCAACCCATTTGGTCAATGTGGGGAAACCCACACATCGACTTGTTTGCAACTCGCTTCAGCCGGCGTCTTCCGCTTTTCGTCTCCCCGTTGGCAGATCCCTTGGCATGGGCAAGAAATGCCTTCAGTCTCCAGTGGACGGGTCTGTGGGCCTACGCCTACCCATCCACAGCTCTTCTTCCAAAGGTGTTGGAAAGGTGTGCTCGGGAGCGTCCTGCTCTGATCCTCATAGCGTCAGGATGGGAAACTGTCCGTTGTTCCCCGAGCTGTTAGCTCTCACCCACGTTCCGGGTGTTCCCCTCCAGTTGTCACCAAGTCACTTGTTCAACCGCGGACAGGCGTTCCACATCGAAATCCTGCCGTCCTTCACCTGACCGCTTGGCTACTTTGCGGTCAGGATTGCGGTCACAGGGTCTGAAAGGTGAAACCATTGAAGTGATTCTTCAATCCCGTCGTCAAAGCATGAATACCTTGTATTCCTTGCGTTGGACCTCTTGGTTCAATTTCTGTTCAATGAGTCTTTTTCTCCTTTGCACCCGACTGGTGCTCAGTTTGTTTTCTTTTCGTCTCATTTGCATAATGAGAAGGGCCTCTTGGACCAAACTTGTCAGGTTATAAGTCGGCAGTTAGCACTATTTCGATTGCTACTGGTCGTCAACCTTCCTTTGCTTCTTCTGTCTTGGTTTCCCATTTTTTGGATGGTTTGCGTAATAAGTCGATTCGCCCAACCATCAGACTTCCGCTATGGGACGTTTTTTTTTCTTGTGCTTCACTTTCTCAGGTCAGAATGTGAACCGCTTTCTTCGTTATCTTTTAAGCTTCTTTCTGTTATAACGCTTTTCCTCGTTAGTCTTGCCTTAGCGAGACGTGTGAGTGGTATCCACGCTCTTAGCGGTTTAGTTAATGATTATGAATTCGCGGAGGATGGTTCCTCGATCTCCCTGGCTTTTCTACCGGAATTCCGTGCGAAAAATCAATCGGCTCAGCAAGCTTCTCCGTTGGTTGTTATCGAAAGTCTCTCTAACATCCTCGCTCCGGACGATGAGGAAAATGTCTGTGTCCGGTTCGCTGTTTGCGGGCATATCTCCTTCGTTCAGTCTCGTTCCGTAGCCAGAAACGCCGCCTTTTCATTTCTTTGAATTCCAACTATTCAAATGATATCCGTAAGGCCACTTTGGCTCGCTGGTTAGTCGAGTTGATTCGACTAGCCTACTCCCACGCCGATCGTTCTGCGCCCCCAGGTATACGGGCTCACGAAGTTAGGGCTATTAGCACCTCACTAGTCTTGGTCAGGGGTGTTCCAGTCCCTTCCTTATGTCCTCCGCCTTCTGGAAGTCGGAGACTACATTTACCTCTTTCTGCCTGCGCGAGTTTTCTACTCTCCGGCAGGACAACACGTTTGGCATTCGATGTGCTGTGTTGTCCTCCAAGACGGTGTCCTTTTGAGGTTTGACTTATTGTCTGTTTGTTTTTATAGACTTATGTCTTTTGGGGGATATGTAAACATGATTTGCTGTTTTACCTTCTTATTTTAGATGGTATGTGTGTGTTTATGTGGTATCTCTGTCATGGTTTGTTCCATGGTTCTCAGAGTAGTGCTTAACCATTACCCACCTCCTTGTTGGTAATCATGCACTTTGTAGTGGAATGGTAAGGATGATAGAATAGATTGAGGAATTTTTATTAATTCTACTATCTATTTTATCTATATACTTACCATTCCACTACATTTAATTGACCCACCCACCTCCCTCCTAATGGTTTTTGAACGTGTACCTTCCCTTTTTATTAGATGCTTGCTTTCAAGAAAGTGAGTAGTCTGCTTAACCGGAAGTTACCTGGATTGGGAGTTGTGGTAGTAAGACACTCTTGGTTTTATTTCTGTCTTCCAAGCTAATCTTGTACAAATATGCACTTTGTAGTACTTTGTAGTGGAATGGTAAGTATATAGATAAAATAGATAGTAGAATTAATAAAAATTCCTCAGTTTGTTTGTTTGTTTTAAGCCTTTGGCATTTAGACAGTTTGTTTGTTTGTTTTAAGCCTTTGGCATTTAGACAGTTTGTTTGTTTGTTTTAAGCCTTTGGCATTTAGACAGTTTGTTTGTTTGTTTTAAGCCTTTAGCATTTAGACAGTTTGTTTGTTTGTTTTAAGCCTTTGGCATTTAGACAGTTTGTTTGTTTGTTTTAAGCCTTTGGCATTTAGACAGTTTGTTTGTTTGTTTTAAGCCTTTAGCATTTAGACAGTTTGTTTGTTTGTTTTAAGCCTTTAGCATTTAGACAGTTTGTTTGTTTGTTTTAAGCCTTTAGCATTTAGACAGTTTGTTTGTTTGTTTTAAGCCTTTAGCATTTAGACAGTTTGTTTGTTTGTTTTAAGCCTTTAGCATTTAGACAGTTTGTTTGTTTTAATCCTTTAGCATTTAGACAGTTTGTTTGTTTTAAGCCTTTAGCATTTAGACAGTTTGTTTGTTTGTTTTAAGCCTTTAGCATTTAGACAGTTTGTTTGTTTGTTTTAAGCCTTTAGCATTTAGACAGTTTGTTTGTTTGTTTTAAGCCTTTAGCATTTAGACAGTTTGTTTGTTTGTTTTAAGCCTTTAGCATTTAGACAGTTTGTTTGTTTGTTTTAAGCCTTTAGCATTTAGACAGTTTGTTTGTTTGTTTTAAGCCTTTAGCATTTAGACAGTTTGTTTGTTTGTTTTAAGCCTTTAGCATTTAGACAGTTTGTTTGTTTGTTTTAAGCCTTTAGCATTTAGACAGTTTGTTTGTTTGTTTTAAGCCTTTAGCATTTAGACAGTTTGTTTGTTTGTTTTAAGCCTTTGGCATTTAGACAGTTTGTTTGTTTGTTTTAAGCCTTTAGCATTTAGACAGTTTGTTTGTTTGTTTTAAGCCTTTAGCATTTAGACAGTTTGTTTGTTTGTTTTAAGCCTTTAGCATTTAGACAGTTTGTTTGTTTGTTTTAAGCCTTTAGCATTTAGACAGTTTGTTTGTTTGTTTTAAGCCTTTAGCATTTAGACAGTTTGTTTGTTTGTTTTAAGCCTTTAGCATTTAGACAGTTTGTTTGTTTTAAGCCTTTAGCATTTAGACAGTTTGTTTGTTTGTTTTAAGCCTTTAGCATTTAGACAGTTTGTTTGTTTGTTTTAAGCCTTTAGCATTTAGACAGTTTGTTTGTTTTTTAAGCCTTTAGCATTTAGACAGTTTGTTTGTTTGTTTTAAGCCTTTAGCATTTAGACAGTTTGTTTGTTTGTTTTAAGCCTTTAGCATTTAGACAGTTTGTTTGTTTGTTTTAAGCCTTTAGCATTTAGACAGTTTGTTTGTTTGTTTTAAGCCTTTAGCATTTAGACAGTTTGTTTGTTTGTTTTAAGCCTTTAGCATTTAGACAGTTTGTTTGTTTGTTTTAAGCCTTTAGCATTTAGACAGTTTGTTTGTTTGTTTTAAGCCTTTAGCATTTAGACAGTTTGTTTGTTTGTTTTAAGCCTTTAGCATTTAGACAGTTTGTTTGTTTGTTTTAAGCCTTTAGCATTTAGACAGTTTGTTTGTTTGTTTTAAGCCTTTAGCATTTAGACAGTTTGTTTGTTTGTTTTAAGCCTTTAGCATTTAGACAGTTTGTTTGTTTGTTTTAAGCCTTTAGCATTTAGACAGTTTGTTTGTTTGTTTTAAGCCTTTAGCATTTAGACAGTTTGTTTGTTTGTTTTAAGCCTTTAGCATTTAGACAGTTTGTTTGTTTGTTTTAAGCCTTTAGCATTTAGACAGTTTGTTTGTTTTAAGCCTTTAGCATTTAGACAGTTTGTTTGTTTGTTTTAAGCCTTTGGCATTTAGACAGTTTGTTTGTTTGTTTTAAGCCTTTGGCATTTAGACAGTTTGTTTGTTTGTTTTAAGCCTTTGGCATTTAGACAGTTTGTTTGTTTGTTTTAAGCCTTTAGCATTTAGACAGTTTGTTTGTTTGTTTTAAGCCTTTGGCATTTAGACAGTTTGTTTGTTTGTTTTAAGCCTTTAGCATTTAGACAGTTTGTTTGTTTGTTTTAAGCCTTTGGCATTTAGACAGTTTGTTTGTTTGTTTTAAGCCTTTAGCATTTAGACAGTTTGTTTGTTTGTTTTAAGCCTTTAGCATTTAGTTTGTTTGTTTGTTTTAAGCCTTTAGCATTTAGACAGTTTGTTTGTTTGTTTTAAGCCTTTAGCATTTAGACAGTTTGTTTGTTTGTTTTAAGCCTTTAGCATTTAGACAGTTTGTTTGTTTGTTTTAAGCCTTTAGCATTTAGACAGCATTTAGACAGTTTGTTTGTTTTAAGCCTTTAGCATTTAGACAGTTTGTTTGTTTGTTTTAAGCCTTTAGCATTTAGACAGTTTGTTTGTTTGTTTTAAGCCTTTAGCATTTAGACAGTTTGTTTGTTTGTTTTAAGCCTTTAGCATTTAGACAGTTTGTTTGTTTGTTTTAAGCCTTTATAATTTAGACAGTTTGTTTGTTTGTTTTAAGCCTTTGGGCATTTAGACAGTTTGTTTAAAAACACACATAATTAAAAGCCTTTCGTTTTTTTGCAGTCCTGTTCTGGGTCGTACAGTTTGCTCCCTTCCGAATCCCAATGTGTTAAAAACACACATAATTAAACAGTTTTGTTTGTTGTTTTTTTGCTGTCCTATCTTCTGGGTCGTACAGTGGCGTTGCTCCCTTCCGAATCCCAATGTGTTAAAAACACACATAATTAAAACGTGTTTTTTGCTGTCCTATCTTCTGGTGTTTGTTGCTCCCTTCCGCTGTCCCATCTATCTTCTGGGTCGTACAGTGGCGTTGCTCCCTTCCGAATCCCAATGTGTTAAAAACACACATAATTAAACGTGGTTTTGTTTTGTTGTTTTTTTGCTGTCCTATCTTCTGGGTCGTACAGTGGCGTTGCTCCCTTCCGAATCCCAATGTGTTAAAAACACACATAATTAAACGTGTTTTTGTTTGTTGTTTTTTTGCTGTCCTATCTTCTGGGTCGTACAGTGGCGTTGCTCCCTTCCGAATCCCAATGTGTTAAAAACACACATAATTAAACGTGGTTTTGTGTTGTTGTTTTTTTGCTGTCCTATCTTCTGGGTCGTACAGTGGCGTTGCTCCCTTCCGAATCCCAATGTGTTAAAAACACACATAATTAAACGTGGTTTTGTGTTGTTGTTTTTTTGCTGTCCTATCTTCTGGGTCGTACAGTGGCGTTGCTCCCTTCCGAATCCCAATGTGTTAAAAACACACATAATTAAACGTGGTTTTGTGTTGTTGTTTTTTTGCTGTCCTATCTTCTGGGTCGTACAGTGGCGTTGCTCCCTTCCGAATCCCAATGTGTTAAAAACACACATAATTAAACGTGGTTTTGTGTTGTTGTTTTTTTGCTGTCCTATCTTCTGGGTCGTACAGTGGCGTTGCTCCCTTCCGAATCCCAATGTGTTAAAAACACACATAATTAAACGTGGTTTTGTGTTGTTGTTTTTTTGCTGTCCTATCTTCTGGGTCGTACAGTGGCGTTGCTCCCTTCCGAATCCCAATGTGTTAAAAACACACATAATTAAACGTGGTTTTGTGTTGTTGTTTTTTTGCTGTCCTATCTTCTGGGTCGTACAGTGGCGTTGCTCCCTTCCGAATCCCAATGTGTTAAAAACACACATAATTAAACGTGGTTTTGTGTTGTTGTTTTTTTGCTGTCCTATCTTCTGGGTCGTACAGTGGCGTTGCTCCCTTCCGAATCCCAATGTGTTAAAAACACACATAATTAAACGTGGTTTTGTGTTGTTGTTTTTTTGCTGTCCTATCTTCTGGGTCGTACAGTGGCGTTGCTCCCTTCCGAATCCCAATGTGTTAAAAACACACATAATTAAACGTGGTTTTGTGTTGTTGTTTTTTTGCTGTCCTATCTTCTGGGTCGTACAGTGGCGTTGCTCCCTTCCGAATCCCAATGTGTTAAAAACACACATAATTAAACGTGGTTTTGTGTTGTTGTTTTTTTGCTGTCCTATCTTCTGGGTCGTACAGTGGCGTTGCTCCCTTCCGAATCCCAATGTGTTAAAAACACACATAATTAAACGTGGTTTTGTGTTGTTGTTTTTTTGCTGTCCTATCTTCTGGGTCGTACAGTGGCGTTGCTCCCTTCCGAATCCCAATGTGTTAAAAACACACATAATTAAACGTGGTTTTGTGTTGTTGTTTTTTTGCTGTCCTATCTTCTGGGTCGTACAGTGGCGTTGCTCCCTTCCGAATCCCAATGTGTTAAAAACACACATAATTAAACGTGGTTTTGTGTTGTTGTTTTTTTGCTGTCCTATCTTCTGGGTCGTACAGTGGCGTTGCTCCCTTCCGAATCCCAATGTGTTAAAAACACACATAATTAAACGTGGTTTTGTGTTGTTGTTTTTTTGCTGTCCTATCTTCTGGGTCGTACAGTGGCGTTGCTCCCTTCCGAATCCCAATGTGTTAAAAACACACATAATTAAACGTGGTTTTGTGTTGTTGTTTTTTTGCTGTCCTATCTTCTGGGTCGTACAGTGGCGTTGCTCCCTTCCGAATCCCAATGTGTTAAAAAAACACACATAATTAAACGTGGTTTTGTGTTGTTGTTTTTTTGCTGTCCTATCTTCTGGGTCGTACAGTGGCGTTGCTCCCTTCCGAATCCCAATGTGTTAAAAAACACACATAATTAAACGTGGTTTTGTGTTGTTGTTTTTTTGCTGTCCTATCTTCTGGGTCGTACAGTGGCGTTGCTCCCTTCCGAATCCCAATGTGTTAAAAACACACATAATTAAACGTGGTTTTGTGTTGTTGTTTTTTTGCTGTCCCATCTTCTGGGTCGTACAGTGGCGTTGCTCCCTTCCGAATCCCAATGTGTTAAAAACACACATAATTAAACGTGGTTTTGTGTTGTTGTTTTTTTGCTGTCCCATCTTCTGGGTCGTACAGTGGCGTTGCTCCCTTCCGAATCCCAATGTGTTAAAAAACACACATAATTAAACGTGGTTTTGTGTTGTTGTTTTTTTGCTGTCCTATCTTCTGGGTCGTACAGTGGCGTTGCTCCCTTCCGAATCCCAATGTGTTAAAAACACACATAATTAAACGTGGTTTTGTGTTGTTGTTTTTTTGCTGTCCTATCTTCTGGGTCGTACAGTGGCGTTGCTCCCTTCCGAATCCCAATGTGTTAAAAACACACATAATTAAACGTGGTTTTGTGTTGTTGTTTTTTTGCTGTCCTATCTTCTGGGTCGTACAGTGGCGTTGCTCCCTTCCGAATCCCAATGTGTTAAAAACACACATAATTAAACGTGGTTTTTGTTGTTGTTTTTTTGCTGTCCTATCTTCTGGGTCGTACAGTGGCGTTGCTTTTCCCAATGTGTTAAAAACACACATAATTAAACGTGGTTTGTGTTGTCGTTTTTTGCTGTCCTATCTTCTGGGTCGTACAGTGGCGTTGCTCCCTTCCGAATCCCAATGTGTTAAAAACACACATAATTAAACGTGGTTTTGTGTTGTCGTTTTTTTGCTGTCCTATCTTCTGGGTCGTACAGTGGCGTTGCTCCCTTCCGAATCCCAATGTGTTAAAAAAACACATAATTAAACGTGGTTTTGTGTTGTTGTTTTTTTGCTGTCCTATCTTCTGGGTCGTACAGTGGCGTTGCTCCCTTCCGAATCCCAATGTGTTAAAAACACACATAATTAAACGTGGTTTTGTGTTGTTGTTTTTTTGCTGTCCTATCTTCTGGGTCGTACAGTGGCGTTGCTCCCTTCCGAATCCCAATGTGTTAAAAACACACATAATTAAACGTGGTTTTGTGTTGTTTTTTTTTGCTGTCCTATCTTCTGGGTCGTACAGTGGCGTTGCTCCCTTCCGAATCCCAATGTGTTAAAAACACACATAATTAAACGTGGTTTTGTGTTGTTGTTTTTTTGCTGTCCTATCTTCTGGGTCGTACAGTGGCGTTGCTCCCTTCCGAATCCCAATGTGTTAAAAACACACATAATTAAACGTGGTTTTGTGTTGTTGTTTTTTTGCTGTCCTATCTTCTGGGTCGTACAGTGGCGTTGCTCCCTTCCGAATCCCAATGTGTTAAAAACACACATAATTAAACGTGGTTTTGTGTTGTTGTTTTTTTTTGCTGTCCTATCTTCTGGGTCGTACAGTGGCGTTGCTCCCTTCCGAATCCCAATGTGTTAAAAACACACATAATTAAACGTGGTTTTGTGTTGTTGTTTTTTTGCTGTCCTATCTTCTGGGTCGTACAGTGGCGTTGCTCCCTTCCGAATCCCAATGTGTTAAAAACACACATAATTAAACGTGGTTTTGTGTTGTTGTTTTTTTGCTGTCCTATCTTCTGGGTCGTACAGTGGCGTTGCTCCCTTCCGAATCCCAATGTGTTAAAAACACACATAATTAAACGTGGTTTTGCAGGCAATGAAAGACTTCGCGTTCGCGGAAAATTCCGCGGAAATTTTGAAAACTTCCGCGTGGGAAAAAAAATTCTGCGTAAAGGACCGATCTTGGCGTATTCTTATATCTAAAAGTCTCTATCTGGCGAATCTCAAACTGGTTAACCGGAGCGCTTTAGCTCACTCGCTTCAATTGTGGCGAAGGAAGGCGAAAATGAGTAGCTCCTGCTGAACAAAAGTAGCGATGTTAGCTGAAATGTGGTGTGGGGCGACCCAATTTCGGACCAC
>CM065711.1:9211612-9233129 GCA_017654935.2 Phymorhynchus buccinoides | reverse complement strand
CGTTTCGTACCCTGGATTGGTCGTTTCGTACATTATTTTCAAGACATTTCGTACATGAACTTAGCGTTTCGTACACAAGACATTTCGTACACAGGTGTTTCGTACACAGTAAACTATCTGCAGTCTGAACTCCAGCTACTTTAAGCAATTTCATTGGATAACGGCAACGTCAAGCGGCCATTTTGTCTTGGCTTTTTGTTTTCATTTCTAACCCTAACCCCAACCCTAATCCTAACCCTATCCCTTCCCTTTCCCGGGCGTTATATCCTAACCCTATCCTTGTCTAACCCTATCCTGACCTGCAGAAAGGGATAGGAGTAGCAGTGAGTTCAAAGCTTGAAAACAAAATCATTGGCGTATTTTGGCTCTTCTGAAACTATTAATATCGGTTAGGCTCTTGTGTTTCGTACACAAGACATTTCGTACACAGGCGTTTCGTACATTTTGGTGTACTAGCTGCTTAGCTGCTGCCGGTGTCACGATAAATAAGTACCTGCCATGAAATATCTACCTCGGCATGAGAACTATAACCAACTAACCCTAACCCTATCCCTAACCCTAACCACGTTTCTGATCCTGAAATATCTACCTCGGCATGAGAACTATAACCAACTAACCCTAACCCTAACCCTACTTATTTGTTGAGGTAGGTAATTCTCTTCACACCAGTGCGGCCAAAATGAGAGCTAAATTTTTCATACCCCTCTCACCATAACCAAAAAAAAGTGTAGACGAGCACTGTGCCTGCGGTGACATGCTCTCCAGGAGAAAGTAGCCCAAGTTTTAGCGATTTGTTGCTTGTGTACGAAGTGTCCAAGTGTGTATGAAGTGACTAAGACGAAACGGTCATGAGGTACGAAACGTCCAGGGTACGAAACGTCTGTATCCCGTCTTTTTTACATGAGCTATATATTAAAAAAAGTTGATCAAGATTTGGATGAATCTGAACTTCAAACAGCCATAACTTGCTTAATTTTTCAACCAATTAACATAAAATTGGTACCAAAATAAAGCTTATTTATTCTAGATATAATGTCTATACATGAAAAAGTCTGATCTACCACTTCCTTATTAAATGTCTAAACCTGAAGTAAAAACCTGTAATCTTCTTTCATTTCTCCATTTGTTTATAATGTATGTTTTGTTTGTGTGTATGGCTGGAGTGATTTGTGAGTTTTTTTAATAATTCAAAATTGTTGCGATGCGAATGAGTTAACTTAACATAAGTTAATGGTAATCTTTGGTTTTGACTAGATCATTTTATGCTGAAGTATCTAAATGTAAATTGATGCTATTTTTTTAATTAAATAATTTTTTTTTCCAGGCTACCAGCCCAGTGGCCACAATGTTCGTGGCCATGCAACATAACGTCACCTTGAATGGTATGCGACACTGTCTGTCTGTCTAAGTGTCTGTCTGTCTGTCTGTCTGTTGCTTGACCTTTGCTTCCTTTTGGTGTAGAGTGGCACAGTGGGTAGCGCGTTCGCTTCGTGTCAAGTAAACCCGAGTTCGAACCTGGGTACAGGGGATTTTTCCTCTCACTTTGCACTAGGCCTTGCAGTCTGAACATGGAGTCTTTCGGATGAGACGATAAACCGAGGTCCCGTGTGCTCATGCACTTACTGACTTAGCACACGTTAAACCCAGTGGCAACGAAAAAGTTGTCATTTGGTCAAAATGTATCCCCCTCCCTTCCTTCTCATCAGTCACACAAAAATCGCATGCAACATTTAAAAAAAAAAATAAAATTGGGTGGCGCGCCTCTGGCTGCGACGCGCTCTCCAGGTGGGAGCAACCCGAATTTCACAGAGACGCCTCTGTGACTATAATGTACCTAACCTAACCTAACCTAGACTAGAGTGGTGTCTGTGCCTGTGCTTTTTTTGGTTTTGTTTTTCTTTCCCGTCTGTCTGCTGTATCTTGTAACCGCCTCACAGAACCACTTCAAAGTTTGTATAGTGGTATATTTCCCCAAGCTGACGTACAGTATTTCAATAATTTTCATGTACTAATTATTGTGGAGGAAGGCTTGTTGCTGTACTCAATGACACAGGCTTTGTTCTTTTTTGTGTGCGTGTACTGTTTCTCTACAGACTGTAGAGGGGAAGTATTGTTTTTTGATCTTGTTGATTTTTTGCTCCTTTTGTTGCCTGCTTTTTGCTCCTTTTGCTATGTTTGCTGTTTGCTGTTTTCTTGTTTGTCTATGTCGATAAAGGCACATTCGCCGAAATATCCAGTAGTTTTATTTTGTCTCTTGTGAATAAAATAATGTCACTTTACACTTGTCGTGTAGTTGTTTGTTTGTTGTATGTTCCAGTGAAGTTGCAGTCTGTTTCAGGTTTTTGTTTGTGAACTCTAAAGAAAAGAAATTGAAAAACAATAGTAGCATAACAATGTCTCTGTCGTATATATCCCCCCCCCCCTTCCCCCCCCCCCCCTCTCCCCCCCCCTCCTCCTCCATCTTCCCCCCCCCCCCCCCCCCCCCCCCCCCCCCCCCCCCCCCCCCCCCCCCCCCCCCCCCCCCCCATATCAATCCTTTATCATGTTTATGTGTCCGAGTGTCTCTTTAGAACCTCTCAATTTATGTCACTTAACTCGCTGTGTCTTTCTCTCATCTCTGTGCCTGTGTGTTTCTCCACCTGTCTGTGTCTGTTTCTTAGGCCCTATTTATGTCACTTAACTCGCTGTGTCTTTCTCTCATCTCTGTGCCTGTGTGTTTCTCCACCTGTCTGTGTGTCTGTTTCTTAGGCCCCGTTTGGCGTAAGCGTTATTCCAGACCTGTTTACTCTACTCTTTTTAAGTAGTATTCTACTCAATTTGGAACTCTACTACTGTTCCAAATTGAAAATAATACTCTAATTACTAATTTTCAGTGAGCATTTGATGGTTTACTCAACTCAGCTCAACTCAACTCAAACAATTTTATTATCTCTTAGGGAGAAATTTAGTGTGGTGATGTCTGCGATTGACACAGTTAAAACAAGACACATTATAATATACATTAAAAACAAGATGTGCTTCTAAAACATAAATGACAATACCATTAAATCAAAACACACATGATGATAATTAAATAATTTAATGAAGAGGACTACTCATTTCACACCAAAACTACTCATTTCAGCTGTTCAGACTACTCAAGAGTTCTGTAGGGGGTAAGCATGTCTGTTACTCATTCGCGCAGCGACCGTTATCTAGAGAAACTCGGCCCTGAGTGCCGCCTGATGATGTTGGTTGCTTTCACTTGGTTTCAGACTCGGCGGGCGAGGAAGTCACAATGTACACGTGCGGCAGGAGAGACGTCTTCTCCGTTTTCTTCTATTTCCTCATCTGCATCGTCGTCCATGCCGTCGTTCAGGAATACGTTCTGGATGTGAGTTCAACTCAGGGATTATTCTCAGGGGCTCCCAGGGACCCCCCCATTTGGGGGTCTATGAAGTACTAGAATTCTAAGGGACCCTCTGAAAGAATGTGCCGGGGGTCCCAGGGATGCACTAACAAAATTATTTTTGGCATTCACAATGTCATTGGGACCCTCTATCCCTCCTCCAGGACCCTCTGTGCTGTAAGTGAAGGAGTCCCTGGGATCCCTTGTTTTGTGGGACGATTTGGAGCCCTGTTATTCTTCTTAGCACCGGTCATCAGTCATTGACTGATAACATTGTGAAATGACCTATTGTTTTTGCAGGCAGGAGGTCATATGACTTATTACGTTTACCTCATGCATGTTAGCAACTTTAAAGACACACTGACCCACCACGATTAAGTCCCTTGGTTTTTTTCTGGGTAGCTGTGACCCCAACTTCAAATTGAGGCTGCTCTTTAAAATGTTATCGTTTTGAGTTTGGGGGCATTTGTATGGGAGTCAAACCTGGTCAAAACAAGATTTCTTACCAGCTATAAGAGGGGAAACACGTGAAACCTGTGATTTTGACACGTGATCTGGTGGGTCTTTAAGGATTTTGATGTGCGCTGCGACTGATTCCATAGTGATCAGATTGACTTAGGTGAAACAATAGACTGTAAAAATAATTGCCCTATTAAGTGTTATTATTAAGTGTTATTATTTTACATTGCATAGTAGTTAGTACTGTACTAGTTTTTCTCATGCAAAAAAATGAATTATTTTCTCCGTTTCCCTCTGGCAGTGAAAGGGTTAATATGGAGGTGTGTTGCTTTCTTGCTGGCAGCCCTGATATTTATAGTTATACATATTTTTTGGTTATTATTATTATGTTGTTGTCGTACTCTGGCTTAAAGACTCCAGGGATCATCCCAACAGCCGAAGCACTTGCACACTATGGTACAAATGCACCAGCTAGGGATGAGAACATTACGCGTGTGACCGTTTTTGATGACCCCGCCACACGAGCAGCCACACTCCGACTTCAGAGGAGTTTTGTTATTATAATCATTTTAGAAAGTGAACTGCAAGCTGGAATTGTCGAAAGCAAAGCACAGCATTTTCATTACCATCATACATCATCATTATCATCGTCATCATCATCATTATCATCATCACCATCATCATCATTATCATCGTCGTTGTCATTATCATCATTATCATCGTCGTCGTCGTAATCGGCATCATCTTCATCATTGTCTCGCCTGGGCTTAATGCTGTGTCAGACCAATTGACATAGGCTAGAACACCAAGGCAACATCAAAATGTTGTTGTGCTATGCATATAGTTACGCGGGGATTGTCTTTAGCCATGACATGCTCCTATCATAACATAGTCTCCCAAATCCCCCGAAGGTGGATTGTGGCTGCCCACGGGCGGGGTAATCAAAAACGGTCACACACGTAATGTGGCGATGATGATGACGATGACAATGATGATGATAATGACAATGAATTTGTTGTTGTCGCTATGCCCTGGCTAAAGGACTCCAGGGATCATCCCAACAGCCGAAGCACTTGAAAGCTATGGTACAAATGCACCAGCTAGGGATGATCCCTGGAGTCTTTTAGCCAGGGCACAATGACAACAACAACAACAACCAGTTCATTGTCATTATCATCATCATTGTCATCATCATCGCCATCGCCATCATCATCATCGTCTGACCTCAACCACCACCACCACCACCACCACCACCATCATCATCATTCTTAATCATTCCGATTTGCAGAAAATGAACCGCAAGATGCATCTGTCGAAAGTGAAGCACAGCAAGTTCAATGAGTCGGGTCAGCTGCTCATCTTCTACCTGACGTCGCTCGTCTGGGGGGCGGACATCATCATGAGGGTACGTCTGTGTGTGAGTGGCTGAAAGGGGGACGGGGGGTGGGATTGGGGAGTGAGGGGGGGGGGGGGGTTAGTGAGTGCAGGGGCTATTATGGGTATGACTATGTGAGTCATGTTATATTGTTTATACGTTATGATCCTATGAGGGTACGTCTGTGTGTGAGTGGCTGAAAGGGGGACGGGGGGGGATTGGGGAGTGAGGGGGGGGGGGGGGGGTTAGTGAGTGCAGGGGCTATTATGGGTATGACTATGTGAGTCATGTTATATTGTTTATACGTTATGATCCTATGAGGGTACGTCTGTGTGTGAGTGGCTGAAGGGGGACGGGGGGTGGGGGGATGAGGGGGGGGGGGGGGGGGGGGGGTTAGTGAGTGCAGGGGCTATTATGGGTATGACTATGTGAGTCATGTTATATTGTTTATACGTTATGATCCTATGAGGGTACGTCTGTGTGTGAGTGGCTGAAAGGGGGGGGGGGGGGTGGGGGAGTGAGGGGGGGGGGGGGGGGGGTTAGTGAGTGCAGGGGCTATTATGGGTATGACTATGTGAGTCATGTTATATTGTTTATACGTTATGATCCTATGAAAAATGCTTTATGTAGTTATTATGTTTTAGCACGCAAGATTTAACTATCTCCCGAATGTGTAGTCTATTGTAAGTTTGTAAATCATGTTATCTTGCGTTTTCACGTGTGCTATTACGAAGTGTATGTTATATGCCTGTTATGTTTTAGTAAGTTTTAATCTGTTGTTATCTTACGAATGTGTTGTCGGTTGTGGTATGTGGACCATGCTATCTTGTATTTTCTTATCAAGTGTATGTTATTCGTTATTTGTTATTTTCTGATTTTACTTCATGCCTGATGTTCTATTTATATTTCAATTTGTAAAGCGCACAGAGCATGCTTATAGTGTGGAATGTTAGCGCTATAGCAAATAAAATTATTATTATTATTAACCCTTTCACAGCCAATGTCGCATTTCTGCACCACAATGATTTAACACCCATGTCTGTTATCCAATGATCCTGTGTTCTTAATTTTGGGAGATAATGATAGACCTTACTTTAAACATGTCACAGGGGAATCCCCACTATTGCAAGCAAAATCTTGTGACTCGCAGTAGACTGTACTGAGTACAGCAATCGTCTCTCTTCTCACGATATTTTGTTCACTAATAGGTCGCCCTCGTTTATTAGGCGCATAGGTTGAAATTGGACCCAAAAAATATCGCCTTATAGTCCGAAAATGACAGTATATGTTTGCAAATGTTTTTGTTGTTGTTTGTTTTTGTTTTTGCTGTCTGGGCTGTACAGTGGCGTTGCTCCCTCACCGCTCCCAACTCACATCCACACACAGTGCTTGGCTTGTCAGATCGATCTTTGCAGATTGTCGTGTACAGTTTTGTTAGATGGTGTGGGCAGCCACACTCCGACTTCGGAGGATTTCACAGGGCTCCCAGGGACCCCCCATTTGGGGGTCTATGAAGCACTAAAATTCTACAGGACCCTCTAAAAGAATGTGCAGGGGGTCCCAGGGATGCACTAGAAAAATTCTTTTTAGCATTCGCTATGCCACTGGGACCCTCTATCCCCCTCTTTGCCTCTAGGACCCTCTATACTGTAAGTGAAGGAGTCCCTGGGACCCTCTATCCTGCCTCTAGGACCCTCTATACAGTAAGTGAAGGAGTCCCTGGGACCCTCTATCCCGCCTCTAGGACCCTCTGTACTGTAAGTGAAGGAGTCCCCTCTGGGACCCCTCTATACTGTAAGTGAAGGAGTCCCTGGGACCCTCTATCCCGCCTCTAGGACCCTCTCATACTGTAAGTGAAGGAGTCCCTGGGACCCTCTATCATCCCGCCTCTAGGACCCTCTGTATACTGTAAGTGTGAAGGAGTCCCTGGGACCCTCTATCCCGCCTCTAGGACCCTCTTGATACAGTAAGTGAAGGAGTCCCTGGGACCCTCTATCCCCGCCTCTAGGACCCTCTATACTGTAAGTGAAGGAGTCCCTGGGACCCTCTATCCCCGCCTCTAGGACCCTCTATACTGTAAGTGAAGGAGTCCCTGGGACCCTCTATCCCGCCTCTAGGACCCTCTATAACTGTAAGTGAAGGAGTCCCTGGGACCCCCTTGTTTTGCGGGACGATTGGAAGCCCTGGATTTGGGACACTGATGACGTTATTCTAGGAGCTTGTCACGGCTAAAGACAATCCCCGCATGACTCTGCAGAGCATGGCAACATTTTGATGTAGCCTTGGCGTTCTAGCCTATGTCAATGAGGCTTTATGCTGAAAATTCTTTGCCCCTGTCTCATGCACTGAGAGATGTGTGTGCCATTTACATAAGACTATCGTCCTTTGCCTTGTCATGAAGTGGTAGTTTATAGGTTCCCCGTGGGGATACCGGGGGGTCTTTTGTATAAATAGTTCCCCCACCTTCTGGAAGTTCTGTGCTTGTAACTTCCTCTCATCTGTCACTCTTTGACTCTGCCTTTTCCCTTTGCTTGCTGTCATCTACCATCTTTCTGCCTTACCGGTCCATTCTCCTGCCTTTTTTCAAGAAACACTTTCAAAAAGATATTCCTCCAGCCGAAGTCGGACTTGCTGGGCCTAACTATTTTTTAGTTAGGCGCATAACGGCAGCATGACGCATCTACGCTCATAATTGACAGGAAACTGTTTGAGTGATCGAAGAAGAAGAAGAGAGGTAGTTTATAGGCACAGAAAAGTATTGCTCCTGACTCGTCACTAGGTGGCTTACGCAGTTCAGGTCTAAGCGTATCACCCTTTCGTGTCGGGCAAGGAGTAGTATAAAGACCCATTGGTCTGACACAGCCTTAACTCATTCGCATCGCAATGATTTTGAATTATTAAAAAAAACTCACAAATCACTCCAGCCATGCACACAAACGAAACAGGCATAAGCAAAAAGAGAAATGAAAGAAGATTATGGGGTTTTACTTCAAGTTTAGACACAGGGAAGTGGTAGATCAGACTTTAAAAAAAATGTATTATAGACTTTATATAGAAAAACTCTCTACAGCTATTACTTTCCCTACTTCAAACCACTATAAACGCATAGTAAGAGGCAAAAGTGGTCTAAGGGAGTTTAGAAGCGATCAAATTGTGGTGTGCACACAGAATTACTTCCCTTGAAACAAATTCATCAAATTGACAGCTGTATGTCAATTCCAGCCATATATGGGAGGAACAACTTGAATGAGTTAAGCCAAGGCGAAGGACAGGGCTCCCAATCGTCCCGCAAAACAAGGGGTCCCAGGACTCCTTCACTTACAGTATAGAGGGTCCTAGAGGCGGGATAGAGGGTCCCAGTGACATTGCGAATGCTAAAAAGAAAGTTTCTAGTGCATCATCCCTGGGACCCCCTGCACATTCTTTTAGAGGGTTCTTGATAATGTGCTTCATAGACCCCCAAATGAGGGTCCCTGGGAGCCCTGTGAAGGCGGCAGCATGACTTCATAATTTTATTGGTTTGGCAGACTGAGTAAATGGAAGTGTTGTGTGTGACAACAGGAGGGTTATGTGACCGGCCTCAGCCAGTTGTGGGACAACTACCCTCAAGGTCACACCACTCTGCCGTGAGTACTGTGTGTGTCTGTGCGTGTGTGTCTGTGTATGTCTGTGTGTATGCGGTCAATCAACAGCGTCCATCTGGGTGCGTGCGCGTGCGCCTGTGCGTGTGGATGTTGGCGTGTAAGTGTACCGCATGTTATTATTGTATTGTTGTTTCTGTGCAGTCATATTGTAAAAGTTGCATATTTCCCATAGTTTTCGTGTGACGTGCTGTTTTATGTTAATTGTCTTAATTGATAAATGTTTTTATTCAATTTGTGATTTTATGTATGACACTTTAATATGTGTTTTTGTTGTCGTTGTTGTTTGTTTTTTTAATGATTTGTAATGCATTTATATTGTTGTAAAGCGCGATGAGCCCATTGTGGGATATCACGCTATATAAGTATCCCCTATTATTATTATTATTATTATTATGTGTGTCTGTGTCTGTGTGTGTGTCTTTCATTTAACATCTATCCACTTCTCGTGATATTAGACGGGAAAATCTTATGTTTAATGTATCTGAGAGCATTAAATACTCATTTTCTGATAGGAGAATTTATATATATTTGTGTTGCTTTGTGCACATACAATTTTCTCTGCAGCTTATAAACTGGTGCGGCTTATATGTGAATAAATACCTAATATTTTCTCAATTAAAGGGATGCAGCTTATATACAGGTGCGTCTTATAGTCCAGTTTTTACGGTAGTTATTGACAACATAGCTTGAAGTTGAAAGTTTGACGTTTGATCATCTGAATGTAACTAGTTTCTAGTTATTGACAACATAGCTTGAAGTTGAAAGTTTGACGTTTGATCATCTGAATGTAACTAGTTTCTAGTTATTGACAACATAGCTTGAAGTTGAAAGTTTGACGTTTGATCATCTGAATGTAACTAGTTTCTAGTTATTGACAACATAGCTTGAAGTTGAAAGTTTGACGTTTGATCATCTGAATGTAACTAGTTTCTAGTTATTGACAACATAGCTTGAAGTTGAAAGTTTGACGTTTGATCATCTGAATGTAACTAGTTTCTAGTTATTGACAACATAGCTTGAAGTTGAAAGTTTGACGTTTGATCATCTGAATGTAACTAGTTTCTAGTTATTGACAACATAGCTTGAAGTTGAAAGTTTGACGTTTGATCATCTGAATGTAACTAGTTTCTAGTTATTGACAACATAGCTTGAAGTTGAAAGTTTGACGTTTGATCATCTGAATGTAACTAGTTTCTAGTTATTGACAACATAGCTTGAAGTTGAAAGTTTGACGTTTGATCATCTGAATGTAACTAGTTTCTAGTTATTGACAACATAGCTTGAAGTTGAAAGTTTGACGTTTGATCATCTGAATGTAACTACCGTAATTTTTGGACTATAATGAGATACTTTTTTCTCCAATTCCGACTTATGCACCTAATAAACGAGGGCGCCCTTTTAATGAACAAAATCGTGAAAAGAGAGGCAACGATTGCCGTACTCAGTACAGTCTACTGTGAGTCACAACATCGAAAGTGGTAACGAGTCGCCGATACGACAAATACTCACGTTAAAATGCTTCAAAATCCCTATTATCATCCGAGATACTGTCAAACAGATGCCATAACCCTTCTTTGGATGTAAAAAGCATCATTGTAGAGCTTAAGATGCCATAATTCTACCAGTTTTCGCAAAGAAAAGTCCAAACACAACAACCAGAAGTCGTAAAAACGGAAGTTCGATTATTTGAGAAGGGAGCCAACTCTCGTTTATGACAGCAGTAATGGCGGTCGGTAAGCGTTTACAGGACGTGTACAGGCTTCAAACTTCAACTTTCTTTTGTGAGGTGTGTATCGCCTTATGAACAAGGGCGCCTTTTACTTTTTTTTTCTTCAGATTTTTCTTGAAAATTGCCCTATTCGCCTTATACACAGCAGCGCCTAATGATCCGAAAAATACGGTAGTTTCTAGTTATTAACAACATAGGTTGACGTTTGACGTTTGATCATTTGAATGTAACTCACTGTTTCTTGGTGTTTTTTTCCCACACAGGTTCATTGTGAAGTTTTTCTTCATTATCCAGGTAAGTTTGTTTTCTTTTCTCTCTTACACACTGAACAAAAGTCGATTTACATCTTGTGTTATGTGTATTTTAGGTTTGAATTGAAGCCTGTTTATTTTTGGTTCTTGTTGAATGAAGGTTTCTGATTTGTAATCCTTCAAAGGAAGTAGGAATCAGTTTCATTTTTGCAGTAATGTTTTTGCATTTGTGACCTGTTGAAAAGAGAGACGATTTGAAAGTGAAAAAAGAGTACCATATTTTTCTGACTATAAGGCGATACCTTTTTTCCTCAGACTGAGACCCCTGCGCATTGTAACGTGACTGATAATATACAGACAAACCCCTATTTTACGACCCTCTGTTAAGCGACCACCTCTCATTTGAGACCGGATTTGTTGGCACGGATGCATTTTACTATGTAAACGACCTCTCTTAAACGACTTCCTCTAAAACGCGACTTACGACCGCCATTTTGTTGGTTTTTACGACCGTTGCTGTCGTCTGCATAGACTTCGAGCAAAGGGAAACAACCACGGTCAAGGGCCTGAAAGCGGAGTCGCTTCCCTTGTTGTAGAAAAGATGGCGGAAAGCGTAGGAAAAGCACGAAAACCACTGACTTTGAAAAAGAAAACCACTGACTTTGGACGAGAGTGGAGGTGATTAAAAGAAGTCGGCGAAGTGAAACTGTAATATCGATTGCACAATCCTATGGAGTTGGAAAGACCCAAATCCAGTTCTAATATGTCATTGTATGTGTGCATGAAGAAGAGAGTATGAACTGTGCTGAACTTTTTCTTTCTACGGCTGCCAGTGAAAACCTCCGTCATACGACCCCTCCAATTTACGACCGATTTTTCCGGACATTTTGGAAGTCTTAAAATAGAGGTTTGTCTGTATTGTGGACATTTTGGAAGTCTTAAAATAGAGGTTTGTCTGTATAGTAAGAAAACAGAACAAGATCTGAATTTTGTGTAAGATTTGGGGGGTGCACCTTATAGCCCGAAAAATACGGTAGTTTGCATAGGGAATATACCTGAAAATCATCTGCCCCTGTCTCGTGACCTCAAATGCAAACGCCACCTACTTAAGATTGTCGCCCTTGCCTGTCAGGAACTAGTGGTATATAGCCACAGAAAATTATCTGCTCCTGACTTGTCACCAGGGGGCATCGGCAAATCGGGCCTAATATTATTACCCTTTCGTGTCGGCAAGGAGTAGTGTAAAGCCTCATTGAATACAAGAATGTT
Source organism: Phymorhynchus buccinoides (assembly GCA_017654935.2). Taxonomy (NCBI): domain Eukaryota; kingdom Metazoa; phylum Mollusca; class Gastropoda; order Neogastropoda; family Raphitomidae; genus Phymorhynchus; species Phymorhynchus buccinoides. The sequence goes on along the minus strand of CM065711.1, from coordinate 9,221,014 downwards.
TTTAATGTACTGAAAGTCACGCTAACACGTTCAGTGTAAGTAACGGTTTTCGTACCTTTTGTTCTGGGCTTGCGTTTGTAAATCAGATGTTTAGTTTCGCTTTAAATGTTGTAGTTGATGTATATTGAAGACATTAAACGGATGAGTTTTTGCAAGAAACACGTCGGGGATCACCAGGAAAGCACCCTTTACACTTACAGAGATCGCAACACTCACTTTGCTCTGGTTTCCTAGAAATCAAACCGTCAAATCGGCGATTCCTCCTTGGCGGAGGTGCTGGAAGTCAAATTATTTCAGTGAAAGAGAAGACATGTGCCTTCTCTTTTTTAATGGCCGCCTGCGTTTAGACCAAATCATTTGCACAAAATGTTCACAATACAAGCCTTTTTAAAAAATGTATTTATTTTAATTTTATGCAGTTTACCTAAAGGAGTTTCGCTTACAACAAAGAAAATAGCTCCTTTTTTTTTTTTACTGCACTGCAAAAAAAAAGAAGGTTTAGCCACAATGAGTGGCCTCCACCCACCCAATCCAAAATGGCTTCTCTCTCCGGCAACTCCGCCAAGGAGGAATCGTTGTTTTGACGGTTTGATTTCTAGGAAACCAGAGCAAAGTGAGTGTTGCGATCCTTGAAAAGGCTGTCTTTCTGGTGATCTCGACGTGTTTCTTGCAAAAACTCATCCATCAGGGTGCATCTTTAAGTCGTACAGATGTCTACTGAACAAAGAGAAAGGTGGTGCAGCTTTAACGATGACACACTCTCCTTGCGAGGGCATCCATAATTTCAGAGGGACCCATTCCATGTGACTGTAAAGTTTATACAATATTATTTAGTACATTTCTATAGTGCTTATTTATCAAAGCTCTAAGCGCTTTACAGTGGTTTTTTTTACTAAAGAATATATATTAAAAACATATATGAACAGACATTCCTATCCCTCACACCGTCCCCCCCCCCCCCACCCCCACCCACCCACCCACCCACCAATGCTCCATCTCTCATTATCGAACACAGCCACACAAAAAGATAAAACATGAACAATTATTGTAAACAACATAATATACAACGTAGACGCAGAGAGAGAGAGAGAGAGACAGAGAGAGAGAGAGACAGAGAGAGAGAGAGAGATATACTCAGAGAGAGAGACAGAGAGAGAGACACAGAGAGAGAGAGAGTCGATTTTAGTAAAACAAATTCATAATCCTAAACATTACACAATGCAATGCAATACAATACACCACAATGCAATACAATGTATTAGAATACAGTACAGCACAGTACAATCCATTGCAATCCAATTCAATACAACACAGCACAGGACAACTGTACAGTTCTTTGTCACAATGCGATGCAACTTTTTTTTTCTTCTTAGCATTTCTTATTATGTTCTCTTTGTTTCCTTACGCTCTGTCTACCTGTCCTCTCTCTCTCTCCTCCCTTCCCCTCTGTCTCTCTCTCTCTCCCCTCCCGCCCCCTCTCTCTCTTTCTTTCTGCCTCTCCGTCTTACTCATGTCAAAGTTTGCCCTGCCCACTTGTCTCCGCCTTTTTGTGTGTCTAACCCTGAACCCCCCCCCCCTTACCCTGACCCCTCCACCTCCTCCCTGCCCTCTTTCTCTCTCTCTCTCTCTCTCTCTCTCTCTCTCTCTCTCTCTCTCTCTCTCTCTCTCTCTCTCTCTCTCTCTCTCTCTCTCTCATGTGTTATTAAATAATGTTACTATTATTCTATATCATTGTTATCAAACATGGTGTGTCAATGTGTTAATTTTTAATTTATATTTTTACATGGTTTTATCAATGTTTGTAAAGCGCTGAGAGCTTGCTTTTAGCATGATTTGTATCGCGCTATATAAGTGAAATTATTATTATTATTATTATTATTATTAACTTTGCTGTTCCAGATTGCTTACTGGCTTCACTGCTTCCCAGAACTGTATTTCCAGAAAGTGAAGAAGGTGAGACAATTGTAAAGTTGCAGTAGTATTTCAATTATGTTTAAAAAAAAAAAATTTAAATGAAAGATAAGAAATGCATATTATTCGTGTTTGGGAGACTTTTGTCTGAAAACTGAAACAAAACCATGCTGGCCTCCATAAGAATGCTGGGGGGAATTGAATGGTTAACGTTTGTAATTCAGCGTGGGGTGTGACGTGTTTTTCAGGAAGAAATGCTGGGGAGAAATTAAATGGTTAACGTTTGTAATTCAGCGTGGGGTGTGACATGTTTGTCAGGAAGAAATGCTGAAAAGGTTAACGTTTGTAATTCAGCGTGGGGTGTGACATGTTTGTCAGGAAGAAATGCTGAAAAGGTTAACGTTTGTAATTCAGCGTGGGGTGTGACATGTTTGTCAGGAAGAAATGCTGAAAAGGTTAACGTTTGTAATTCAGCGTGGGGTGTGACATGTTTTTCAGGAAGAAATGCTGAAAAGGTTAACGTTTGTAATTCAGCGTGGGGTGTGACATGTTTGTCAGGAAGAAATGCTGAAAAGGTTAACGTTTGTAATTCAGCATGGGGTGTGACATGTTTGTCAGGAAGAAATGCTGAAAAGGTTAACGTTTGTAATTCAGCGTGGGGTGTGACATGTTTGTCAGGAAGAAATGCTGAAAAGGTTAACGTTTGTAATTCAGCGTGGGGTGTGACATGTTTGTCAGGAAGAAATGCTGAAAAGGTTAACGTTTGTAATTCAGCGTGGGGTGTGACATGTTTGTCAGGAAGAAATGCTGAAAAGGTTAACGTTTGTAATTCAGCGTGGGGTGTGACATGTTTTTCAGGAAGAAATGCTGAAAAGGTTAACGTTTGTAATTCAGCGTGGGGTGTGACATGTTTGTCAGGAAGAAATGCTGAAAAGGTTAACGTTTGTAATTCAGCGTGGGGTGTGACATGTTTGTCAGGAAGAAATGCTGAAAAGGTTAACGTTTGTAATTCAGCGTGGGGTGTGACATGTTTGTCAGGAAGAAATGCTGAAAAGGTTAACGTTTGTAATTCAGCGTGGGGTGTGACATGTTTGTCAGGAAGAAATGCTGAAAAGGTTAACGTTTGTAATTCAGCGTGGGGTGTGACATGTTTGTCAGGAAGAAATGCTGAAAAGGTTAACGTTTGTAATTCAGCGTGGGGTGTGACATGTTTGTCAGGAAGAAATGCTGAAAAGGTTAACGTTTGTAATTCAGCATGGGGTGTGACATGTTTGTCAGGAAGAAATGCGGAAAAGGTTAACGTTTGTAATTCAGCATGGGGTGTGACATGTTTGTCAGGAAGAAATGCTGAAAAGGTTAACGTTTGTAATTCAGCGTGGGGTGTGACGTGTTTTTCAGGAAGAAATGCTGAGGAGAATTCAATGGTTAACGTTTGTAATTCAGCGTGGGGTGTGACATGTTTGTCAGGAAGAAATGCTGAAAAGGTTAACGTTTGTAATTCAGCATGGGGTGTGACATGTTTGTCAGGAAGAAATGCTGAAAAGGTTAACGTTTGTAATTCAGCATGGGGTGTGACATGTTTGTCAGGAAGAAATGCTGAAAAGGTTAACGTTTGTAATTCAGCATGGGGTGTGACATGTTTGTCAGGAAGAAATGCTGAAAAGGTTAACGTTTGTAATTCAGCATGGGGTGTGACATGTTTGTCAGGAAGAAATGCGGAAAAGGTTAACGTTTGTAATTCAGCATGGGGTGTGACATGTTTGTCAGGAAGAAATGCGGAAAAGGTTAACGTTTGTAATTCAGCATGGGGTGTGACATGTTTGTCAGGAAGAAATGCTGAAAAGGTTAACGTTTGTAATTCAGCATGGGGTGTGACATGTTTGTCAGGAAGAAATGCTGAAAAGGTTAACGTTTGTAATTCAGCGTGGGGTGTGACATGTTTGTCAGGAAGAAATGCTGAAAAGGTTAACGTTTGTAATTCAGCGTGGGGTGTGACATGTTTGTCAGGAAGAAATGCTGAAAAGGTTAACGTTTGTAATTCAGCATGGGGTGTGACATGTTTGTCAGGAAGAAATGCGGAAAATAGTTAAAAGGTTGACGTTTGTAATTCAACATGGCGGATGACGTGTTTTTCAGGAAGAAATGCTGAGGAGAATTCAATGGTTAACGTTTGTAATTCAGCGTGGCGGTTGACGTGTTTTTCAGGAAGAAATGCTGGGTCGCGTGCAGTACATCGTGCTCTACCTGATCTTCATCGTGGCTGCCTATGTACTGAAGTAAGCCATGCTTCGTTGTTTGTTTTTTCCCCCCCTTGGGGATACCGGGGGGGTCTTTCGTATAAATAGTTCCCCTACTTTCTGGAAGTTCTGTGCTTGTAGCTTCCTCTAATCTGTCACTCTCTTTGACTCTGCCTTTTTCCTTTGCTTACTGTCATCTGCTATCAGTCTATCTTACTGGTCCATTCTCCTGCCTTTTTTCCCTATAAATTCTTACAAAGATTTCTTCAGCCGAAGTCGGACATGCTGGGCCTAACTATTTCTTAGTTAGGCGCATAGCGGCAGCATGACGCATCTGCATTCATAGCATGTGACAGGAAACTGTCTGAGTAAACAAAGAAGAAGAAGTTTAGGTAAAGGTCAAGATGTGCCACCCCCCCTACCTATCTCGGTTAATTCTATTTTTCCGTTATTGCCTTTCTGACCATACATAAATCTGTATTTTAGGAACATTTTTAGCTAATAACCTTTTTGGAATACTAACCCTAGCCCTAAACCTAACCCTACCCCCCACGCAACGAACCACAACTGTGACAAATCGCTGTGTACTGCAGTACATAGTGGGGGGTAGGGTTAGGTTTAGGGCTAGGGTTAGTATTCCAAAAAGGTTATTAGCTGAAAATGTTCCTAAAATACAGCTTTATGTATGGTAAGAAAGGCAAAAACAGAAAAATAGAATTAACCGAGAAATGCATGGGGGGTGGCACATCTTTACCTTTACCGAAGTTTGTTTTTTCTTTGATTAGATCACTTACTTAAAAATAACTCATTCGCATCGCAATGATTTTGAATTATTAAAAAGACTCACAAATCACTCCACCCACACACACAAACAAAACATAACATAAACAAAAAGAGAAATGAAAGAATATTACAGCTTTTTACTTCAGGTTTAGACATAGGGAAGTGGTTGATCAGACATTTTTATGTATAGACTTTATATAGAACAAGCGCGGATTCGCAATCATTTGTGGCGTGCGACAATTGAAAACGAAACATCATTTTAAAGAGCAGCCTCAATTTGAAGTGCAACAATTTTGTAGCCTCGATTTGAAGTGCAACAATTTTGTAGCCTCGATTTGAAGTGCTACAATTTTGGACCGACCGACCGACAGACAGACAGACAGACCGACAAAGTGAGTTATAGGTTTGTGGCTTGTGCCACAAACAAAAACTCTACAGCAATGAGTTACCCCACTTCAAGCCACTACAAATGCAAAGTAAGAGGAAAAAGTGTGGTCTAAGGGAGCGAATCGAGTGTAGAAGTGAACAAAATGTGGTGTGCACACAGATTTACTTCCCTTGAAACAAATTCATCAAATTGACGGCTTTATGTTGATTCTAGCCATGTATGGGTGGAACGACTTGAATGAGTTGAGCCATGCAAAAAAGGACAGTGTTATTATTCTGGGATTGTAAAGCGCTCAGAGATTATTGGCCTGAGACTGGAGTTAGGCGCTTGTGTAAGAGACGCGTGTATTGCACGCTTGTCTGTTTGTATTTTGTGAGCGTTGGTCTGTGTGAACGCGTGCGTGCACTGAACGAATTGCACTGTCCTGCTTTAGACCAGAACTTTCCCCCGGGGGGTCTTTCATATAAATAGTTCCCCCACCTTCTGGAAGTTCTGTGCTTGTAACTTCCTCTAGTCGGTCACTCTCTTTGACTCTGCCTTTTCCTTTTGCTTGCTGTCATCTGTCTTTCCGGTTCATTCTCCTGCCCTTTTTTTTTTTCAAAACTCTTTCAATAAGATTTCCTTCAGCCGAAGTCGGACTTGCTGGGCTTATTTCTTAGTTAGGCGCATAACGTCAGCATTGCGCATCTGCGCTCATAATTGACAGGAAGCTGTTAAACCGTATTTCCGGAAACCATCTGTTGACTGACACGCAATTTTTGTTTTGTTTTGTTTGTTCTTTAGATGTATCCATTAACGATAGTTTCATTTCATACACGCAATTTATTGTCCCCCTTATGTGCTATAGGGTGCAATGATAGAGGTGTCATGTTATGAATGAATGAATGAATCTATAATTTAAGGCCAAGAAATAAAATACGTCTGTTTCCGGTAACCCGACCGAGCCTATTTTTTGCTGCCGACCTTAAAAACATTTGTTGACGAGTTTCCCCCCCCCCAAAAAAAAGAAGCAATTTGAGCAGACGATGCAAGGGAAACAACCATTGCACTCTCACTCGGCGTAGTCAAGGACTGTTACTCGCGCAGACTATCGTGATCAACATCCGCCAACACAATGGCAGGCGCAAGGCACTCGGTTGCCATTTCTATGTTTAAATGCGATCATGCGGATGCAGTGAAATTCACATGTTTCAGCAAATACGGCAAAAATCTTGCACCGCGAAAAAAACAAAAAAACTGAAAGCCTACCTACCTACCCTATTTTGGGGGGCCATGTTCCCGGAAACAGACATATTTTTTTATTTGGCCTAATGTCTTTTCACACGAATAGTGATTTTAGACAACATGCAAAAATTGAACCAATTAAAAAAAGACATGCAAGCTTAAAAAACAATTATAACAACACACAAAGCAAAACATCTACAGTAAGCTTCCAATAGGCGTGCACAGCATTCATTTAGCAATTAAAGCAATGTCAATGTCTGCGTCACTTAGGATATCCTTGGTATTATTATACTTTTGAAAAAAATCCATATTGAACATTCGGTATTTAGAGAGCAACATTGGGCATTCTAATTCATCATGTTATGAATTGTACTGTATGTTTTGTTGTTTACAGGTTGTTGAACATTGGTGGGATACATTGAGGTGTGTTTTGTGATAAGTGGTCGGACTTTATGCGGTGACAGTCCTGAGATGACCATATAGCTGTTGACGGGACTATACCGTAAAATGCGGACTATAAGCCACTGCTTTTTCCTCAACTTTGGCCCATGCGGCTTATAGACTGATGCGGCTTATCTGTGGATTTATTTCCATTCTAGATTTATCAATATGATTAAATCTGTTTCTGGCCACATTCTTCAGCCTATTTTGAGATTCAAAACTGATTTTGATAATCAATAGAATCATTCAAATCTCATGTTTAAAGTATTTGAGAGCATTACACACTCATCTTCTGATAGAAGAATTTATATTTGTGTTGCTTTGTGCACATTTAATTTTCTCTGCGGCTTATAAACGTGCGGCTTATATGTGAATAAACACCTACTATTTTGTCAATTTAAGGGATGCGGCTTATATACAGGTGCGGCTTATAGTCCAGTTTTTACGGTAATGGAAAAAATAAAAATAAAATAAATTTCTTGTCACTGTTCAGTTTCAGCCGCGTGGCGCTGTGTCTCCTGGTGTTGCACTACATGGTGGAGTTTGTCTTCCACGCCGCTCGGCTCGGCTACTTCTCCGAGAAGGCAGAGATGGCTTCCAACGGGTGAGTCTTTTTCTTCTATATATTTCCTGTGTTAATGCTATGTTGTCTTCCACGCTGCTCGGCTCGGCTACTTCTCCGAGAAGGCAGAGATGGCTTCCAATGGGTGAGTTCTTTTCTTTTGTATATTTCTTGTGTTAATGTTATGTTGTCTTCCACGCCGCTCGGCTCGGCTACTTCTCCGAGAAGGCAGAGATGGCTTCCAACGGGTGAGTTCTTTTCTTTTGTATATTTCTTGTGTTAATGTTATGTTGTCTTCCACGCCGCTCGGCTCGGCTACTTCTCAGAGAAGGCAGAGATGGCTTCCAACGGGTGAGTTCTTTTCTTTTGTATATTTCTTGTGTTAATGTTATGTTGTCTTCCACGCCGCTCGGCTCGGCTACTTCTCAGAGAAGGCAGAGATGGCTTCCAACGGGTGAGTCCTTTTCTTTTGTATATTTCCTGTGTTAATGCTATGTTGTCTTCCACGCCGCTCGGCTCAGCTACTTCTCCGAGAAGGCAGAGATGGCTTCCAATGGGTGAGTTCTTTTCTTTTGTATATTTCTTGTGTTAATGTTATGTTGTCTTCCACGCCGCTCGACTCGGCCACTTCCAGTCATGAGATTTTTCATCCGTTAGGCTGATTTCAGGCTTTTTGATGGCCCCAGATGTCTTTTTTTTTTACATAAAAAAGAGACCAAATGAGTACAGAAAGACCTCTTATAAGTGATTACAAATGAGCTAAATATATCGGTTCCCCTTTTAATGCTGTTTGTAAGGCTTAGATTACTAAAAGGCCCCAGTTTCAGGGGGCTTCAACCTTTTTCTTCAGCCTTTTCCGGATGCTTTTCAGCCTAAATCACAATTTCTCAATCTCATGTCTGGACTCTGTCTTCTCCGAGAAGGCAGGCATGGCTTCCCATGCGTGAGTCCTTTTCTTCTGCATATTTCCTGTATTAACCTTTAGCCAACCGGAGGCGCACTGCTGCGCCGAGCGCTAGTTATCGCCCACAGCCGGAGGCGCACTCGTGCGCCGAGCGAGTGTCACTCAGCGCTTGAACCTATTCGGTATCTGTGGACTACAACCAAGCTATTTGAAGCAATCCCACAATGCTTAGGGGTTTTATCTCTCTCCTTTTCCGGAATACGGCAGCCATCGTGTTTTTTATTCTTCGAACTGAATTTTTGAAAGTTGAAAAAAGTTTTTGTGAGTTTTTCGATAAATTTTAAGATGGCGAATTTCGACGAAGTTGTGCTGGAGGAGATTTTCTTCGATTCAGACAGTGATGAAGAGTTCCTGGGCTTCACTGAAGCTGATATTGAGCAACATTTCGCTGATAGGGCAGAGAGGGAAAGGATGCGTGGTAATGGAGAAGCAGAAGGGGTTGAATCGAGTGACGAGGGTGAGCCTGATGAGAACGATGGTGAAGTTTCGGATGGTTACGATCATGACTGGCTTCGAGATTTCGATTCAGAGTACGGTCCTCTCAATGTTCCAGATGATATTTCTGAAGCTGAGTTGTTTCGTTTATTCATCAGTGATGCTGTCATTGAGCTGTTTGTTACTGAAACAAACCGGTATGCTGCCGACATAGCACGAGTTCGAGGTGCTGATGCATCGGTTCACTCGCGAGTCAGTCAGTGGAAAGAAGTCACGGTTGATGAGATGAAGGCGTTCATTTCCATTTTGCTTCTCATGGGGATTTCTCAGCGCTCTTCATATGAGCTGTACTGGTCTACGGATCATTATCTTGAAATGCCAGGGTTCAGGACGATCATGTCAAGGAATAGGTTCCAGGCTATTCAGACTTTTTTTCACCTGGCTGACAATTCCACTG
>CM065711.1:9179112-9206612 GCA_017654935.2 Phymorhynchus buccinoides | reverse complement strand
TTTTGATCTTCATCTACTTTCATGCCTGGGAGTGGGAGTTAAACGAAAAGTTGCGGCTTATAGTCCGTGGATTATGGTACTTATGTGGATTTCAGGTACGGTCTGCGGCAGACCGGTCAGCCCACGGTGGACCCCAGCACCGGGAACTACAACACACCGCTGGTCAGGTCAGTGTCACTACTTCTTCTTCTTCTTCTTCTTCTTCGTTCCCAGGTCATATGGCCATAATGGGTAAGCAGACCTGTTTACTCTACTCTTTTCGAGTTGTGTTCTACTCAATTTGGACATCTACTACTTTCAAAATTGAAAAAGAATGCTCTAACTACTCATTTTCAGTGAACATTGTTTGATGGTTTAATGAATAAAACTACACATTTTTGCACCAAAACTACTCATATCCAGACTACTCAAGACTTGTGTAGGGGGTAAACAGGTCTGTTGTTGGCTTACCCTGGCTAAAAGACTCCAGGGATCATCCCAACAGCGGGAAGCGCTTGAACGCCATGGTGCAAGTGCATCATCAGCTAGGGATGAGAACATTGACGTGTGTGGACATTTTTTTTATTACCCAGCCACGTGGGCAGCCACACTCCTCCATCTTCCGGGGGAAGAAGATATTTAAAAAAAAGGATAACAGCAAAGCGAAGCGAGTGTGGGCATAGCTTGTCTATGAATTATGATAATTTGGCAACAGGTGCGTTTTTCACATTTTATCAACGGAGATGCTTTCCACGTAATGACGGGCGCGTTTCTCGCTTTTCAGGATCAACTGTCTGGCGGCGGTGTGCCTGATGCAAGCCTGGCTCATGTGGAACTTCATCACCTTCCAGCTGCGGAAGCTTCGCGAGCGTTCCTCCGCCGCCAAGAAACCACGCTCCCCCGCCAAGAAGAAGCCTGTCAAAGGTAGGACAGCAGTGGAACCTCCCTTATTATAAGACCTCCCGCGTTGTAAGACTCCCTCCCACATGAGACCTCCAAAGTTGAAGCTTTACGTCCTCTCGGCAAAGCCACACGGGATATTACTGTGACTTTTAGATTTTGGGGGAAAAAGGGGGGAAGGGAAAAAGAAAAGAGATTTTCTCAAAATATTGATGTTTTTCTGTTATAATTTATTTGTATTTTTATTCTATGGTTTTTATCTTGAATAAAGGTCAAGGTGTTTTTAGGTGTCATGGCTCACACAAGACTACTCTGGGTTATAAATATTTACACTTGTTTTAAAATGTTGGATTAAAGCTTTTGGCTATTGCTCCCTGAGCTAGGACATGAGACCTACTTCTCTGCCCTTTGTAAGTACCGTGGAACCCCCCTTATAAGACTCCCTCCCACATGAGACCTACTTCTCTGCCCTTCTTTGTAAGTACAGTGGAACCCCCCTTATAAGACTCCCTCCCACATGAGACCTACTTCTCTGCCCTTTGTAAGTACCGTGGAACCCCCCTTATAAGACTCCCTCCCACATGAGACCTACTTCTCTGCCCTTCTTTGTAAGTACAGTGGAACCCCCCTTATAAGACTCCCTCCCACATGAGACCTACTTCTCTGCCCTTCTTTGTAAGTACCGTGGAACCCCCCTTATAAGACTCCCTCCCACATGAGACCTACTTCTCTGCCCTTTGTAAGTACCGTGGAACCCCCCTTATAAGACTCCCTCCCACATGAGACCTACTTCTCTGCCCTTCTTTGTAAGTACAGTGGAACCCCCCTTATAAGACTCCCTCCCACATGAGACCTACTTCTCTGCCCTTCTTTGTAAGTACCGTGGAACCCCCCTTATAAGACTCACTCCCACATGAGACCTACTTCTCTGCCCTTTGTAAGTACCGTGGAACCCCCCTTATAAGACTCCCTCCCACATGAGACCTACTTCTCTGCCCTTCTTTGTAAGTACAGTGGAACCTCCCTTATAAGACTTCCCCCATAATAAGGTATCCCCACAGGGGTCTCGCTGTCTGTTATTATCATCATCGTCGTTGTTGTTGTGTCCAGCCGCGGTCAGCGCCGATGAGGACTACAGCTCTTTGCCGGAGGTGGACCAGAACTCGGCCGCCACGGAGAACGGCGCCGCCGTCATGCGCACGCGCTCCAAGACCAAGAGGAACTAGGCAGGCGGCCTGGCTGTATGCAACACGGGGGTGTCGGGGCTAAATAGCGACTGTCGAAACAGCAAGTTTTGTTAAGAGATACTACTATCATAACAGTTATAATTCAAAAACAGCGATTGCAAGGAAGCTTCTGGATGGAAGTTCGGTTTAATGTCGCGTATCGGCTTTCGCCATGTACGACGGACTGAACAAACCAGCCATGGTATAAACAAAAATTTATGTTCCTGAATCACTGTCTTAGCCAAAAGGCCGAGAAGCGATCAGGATTTTTATTTTAAGCTTCTCGTCGTCGAAAATGGTGTTTTACGTCCTCTTGGTCTGAATCAGACACATATGGGACATTTGTAAATACAAATATGGTGGGAACAATACTGGAGGCAATGCCCAGAGGCAATACGAAACCAGTAAAGTCCCGATTTTTTATTAATGCAGATAGGTGTAGCGGTAACCACGCCTCAGTTAAACCTCATCGGCTATGGCACCGCTACTGATGTATTTTAAGCTTCTGCTTTCAGGATGTTCTTTTACAGCCTGGAGCCGGCATCGCTGGATTATGAGAATTTGAGAAGATCAGGCATAAGATTTGTCCAGCCTTTAGGCTGATTTCAGGCTTTTTGATGGCCCCAGAGGTCATTTTTGAGATCAAGAAGAGACCGAATGAATATAGAAATACTTCTTATGAGTGATTAAAAATGAACTAAATGTATTAATTCCACTTCTAATGCTGTCGAAACGGCGAATTTTGTTAAGAGATACTCCCCCATGGGGATACCGGGGGGGAGGGGGGGTCTTTTGTATAAATAGCAGGGGTGCATGTGGGTCTGCCTGAAGCCTGAATTCAGGCAGTTTGATGCAGGTTCAGGCAGTGGTCTGCCTGAAGATAGGGCTCTTCTCATGCTATTTTTGCTTTTTAAATTGACCATTTTAACAAGGGCTATGACGGAAAGTTCAGGCAAACGCTTTGGACACCACGTGCACCCATGAAATAGTTCCCCCACCTTCTGGAAGTTCTGTGCTTGTAACATCCTCTAATCTGCCACTCTCTTTGACTCTGCCTTTTCTCTTTGCTTACTGTCATCTACTATCTTTCTGCCTTGCCGGTCCATTCTCCTGTCTTTTTTTTTTTTTCACAAAACGCTTTCAAAAACATTTCCTCCAGCCGAAGTCGGACTTGCTGGGCCTAACTATTTCTTAGTTAGGCGCATAACGGCAGCATGACGCATCTGCGCTCATAATTGACAGGAAACTGTCTGAGCGATCGAAGAAGAAGAAGAAGTTAAGAGATACTACTATCATAAAAGCAATTGTAATTCAAAGACACTGATTGCAAGGAAGCTCCTGCTTTCAGGATGTCCTGAAGTTCAGGATTTTTTTTATATTGCCTGGAGCCGGCGTCGCCGGATTATGAGAATTTGAGAAGATGCATTTTGCTGGTTATAGAGGTCATGAAGTTTAACCAGAAGTGAAAGTGTGACGAGAGCCTGTCAGTTACATTGGAAACTGTGGTTTCCTTTCAGCTTCCAGGGGGCATTGCCCCCTCCCCCCCCTCCCCGGAACCTCCATGAGGGGCACTGTCCCTGCACTCCGCTGGGTTTTTTGTGCAGAATTTTTGAAATTTCAAATGCACCAACTTTTCAGTCCTTCAGAGTAGGGGTACGGAGCTCAACTATTCACTGAGATTTCTCTTTGAATAAAGCAAAAGCTTGTATATTATATGTGTGGAGTGGGAAGCCTGACTGTGCGGCTGTTATCTTTTGATATATATATATATATATATATATATATATATAAAACGTTCACACTAAAAAAACACTAACAAGCAAGATAAAAAAAAATCATAATTTTGAGGTTTTACTCCTCTTTGTTAAGGACAATGATAAAATTGATATATATATATATACTATATATATATATATATATATATATATATGTCAGAGACGAAGAGCATACAGCTACTTTTATGAACATCGGTCATACAGTCCATGTTTTGACGTTGATGTTATGACAGTCGCCGCTGTTATGACGTTGCTGTTTCGACAGTCTTTCTTTTGACAGTCGCTATTCATCCCTCTCCCGTCATCATCATTCAGGCATGCTTTGCCTGTTTGACGGGCGTGAGTGCAGCTGTGTTGGCATTGAAAGGCCTGAGAGAGAGAGAGAGAGAGAAAGAGGCTTCTTTATCTCACAGGTCGAAGGTGTGGGGTCCTATTTGTTAACTGAACCGTGTCTGTTATCATCATCAAGTATTATTCTCCTCGTTTGTGTTTTTTGAGTCACGTTGATTGCATACAGCATTGTTCTTCTATGAATGTTGTTCATCAAGTTGTTATTTGTTTGTTTTTGTCAAGTACTGTTCTTAATATTCATTGTTTTAAAAGTACTACTATTATCATCTTTCAAATGTATGTTTGTTCTTCCTTCGGTTTTGGGTTGTTATCGTGGATGTGGTCTGTCAAGTTTGTTTGTCGTTTTCCTTTATTTATTTTTGAGTGTGTGTGAAATGTTTGTCAATGTATCCTGGTTACATTGATTGGCATATTATCAGCTTAGATTTTTCAGGACAGGTTGTTGTTTTGCCTTTTGACACGAACACGGACGTATTTTATTTCTTTGCTTATTATTCATTTTATATAAAGATTTGGATTGACAAAACAATATATTTTTCCCAATCATTTAAACGGGTTTTTTTTAAATTTAAATGACTGGTTTTTAATTTCTTCCAGTCCCCCCCCCCCCTGTTTCAGTTTGCACACATTTTGATGCAAGCCAAACTGTAAGGGTTTATTTGACTTTAAAAAAAAAAATAAAAAAAAAATATAAATGTTCATGTATCGTATTTTTCGGATTATAAGGCGCACCCCCCAAATTTTACACAAAATTCAGATTCTGTTATTATATTTTCTTACTATTTTATTATTCACATTATAAGGCACAGGGGTCTCAGTCTGGGGGGAAAAAGTATCGCCTTATAGTCCGAAAAATACGGTGGTCATTTATTTAAGATTGTAAATTCCAAATGTTTACGTTATTTATTTATTTCAGATTGTTTCTTTGATATTTTAAGACAGCCGGCACTGTGAGTCATTTTAGTATCTGCAGGGAAACAAAGAAAAAAAGGTGAGGGATGGGGGAATGTGGATGGGGTGGGTGTGGATGGGGTGGGGGTGGGGAGAGTGATTGGGAACTTGAGTACATGATGCCATTTTTTATTTTTTAATTAAATTGAATTTGTTGTTGAATTGCTAAATGTGTTCAGGGTGAAACTACCGGTAGTAGCTCAAATTTAAAAAAAGTCTGCTATCATATAACATAGTAACGCTAGCGTTGTTGGAAACATTTCGTTCTGTGAAATTCAAAAACCTCGTATCTCGTTTTTTTTAGTTAGATACATAGTCAGCTCTCTAATTTTTTCCTGCCACCTTCCACCAAAAGCTCGTATCTCTAACGACTTTCTATCAGGGGTAAATGAGGTTGTGAAAATAGAAGAAAAACTCGTAAGTCCCAAATTCAGATCTAGTTAAAAACCTCGTATCTTCGTTCTTTTCAAGTCTAAATTATTTTTTTTTTAAAGTAATTTTAGCAAAATGCAGGACTAAACTCGCAATGTCTTGAACAACATATTCATCATAGTTATAATCAATTGTGGTCAATGCGGTTAATTTATAAAAGTTTTATTTATTTTTCTCAAAGCTACCAAAATTAAGATAAAAGGTTTTTGAATTTCACTGACGATTTGCTGTTGTTGCGATCTGTTTTTAGTTGCTCTTTTGTAAGTTTTTTATAGTGTGTAGTGAAAGATCAGTAGCAAGTTTGGTCAATGATGATAATATTGTGACATTTAGCGCTATCAGAAATGTTTGTTGTTACAATCTGCTCTGGTTGATGCTTAACCCCTTGACTGTCAGAGAAAATGAAAGACAAAAAAATCATTGGGGCAAATCGTGCCACGAAAGACAACTGATAGAGCCGATCTGGCAAAAAATGGTCTGGGGATATAACTCTCTTGACTGTGTTAGAGCAAAAGCCAGCATATCAGGGTTATTCCTCTTCATCTGATGACATCATCAGTGATGTCATCAGGTCAGTATGTGATACGTTGGTGGCAGTCAAGAGGTTAAGACCGTTAGCAAGATAAGTCGACGACCATGTCGAAACGATACCACTGTTGTTCTTATAACCAGGGCTCCCAGGGACCCCCATTTGGGGGTCTATGAAGCCCTAAAATTCTAAAGGACCCTCTAAAAGAATGTGCAGGGGGTCCCAGGGATGCACTAGAAAAATTATTTTTAGCATTCGCAATGCCACTGGGACCCTCTATCCCGCCTCTAGGATTCTCTATACTGAAGGAGTCCCTGGGACCCATTGTTTTGTGGGACGATTGGGAGCCCTGTATAACTTGTAATGTTGCTGTGATTTGTTCCAGTCAGTTTTGGTGGTTACATCATTGTACATGTATATAATTTATATTATACGCATTAGCTAGTCAACGTTTTCTGTTTAAACCCTCTTATATTCACATTTGTTGCAGAAAAGACTTCTTCTAGTGTTTGGATTCTTTCACACGTTTTTGGGGAAATGTCTTTTTGAAGCACACAGTACAGTTACTATCGCACCATTGCAAGCGAGAAGCTTCTTCATAGTGTGTGTATAACAAGCCAGAACTTAGTGCGTGATGAAAATGCCATCAGAGGGGGTCTCAGAGTGATGGGGGGTGGCAAGCCATGGCAGACCTGTTTACTCTACTCTTTTCGAGTAGTATTCTACTCAATTTGGACCTCTACTACTCTTTTACTCTACTCTTTTTGAGTAGTATTCTACTCAATTTGGACCTCTACTACTCTTTTACTCTACTCTTTTCGAGTAGTATTCTACTCAATTTGGACCTCTACTACTCTTTTACTCTACTCTTTTCGAGTAGTATTCTACTCAATTTGGACCTCTACTACTCTTTTACTCTACTCTTTTCGAGTAGTATTCCTCAATTTGGACCTCTACTCTTTTACTCTACTCTTTTCGAGTAGTATTCTACTCAATTTGGACCTCTACTACTCTTTTACTCTACTCTTTTCGAGTAGTATTCTACTCAATTTGGACCTCTACTACTCTTTTACTCTACTCTTTTCGAGTAGTATTCTACTCAATTTGGACCTCTACTACTCTAATCACTCGTTTTCAGTGAAACTTTTTTGATGGTTTAATGAATACAACTACACATTTTGAGCCCAAACTACTCATTTCAGCTATCCAGACTACTCAAGACTTGTGTAGCCTGGGGTAAGCAGGTCTGTCATGGGTGGTTTGGGGCGGCTTGATTACGCAGAGGTAACTTCCTGCTGGCCGGTTTGGGCCGGAGTTGGTTGGTTGGTTGGCTTACCCTGGCTAAAAGACTCCAGGGATCATCCCAACAGCGAGAAGCATTTGAACACTAAGGTACAAATGCATCAGCTAGGGATGAGAATATTACGTGTGTGACCATTTTTGATTAATCCGCCACATGGGCAGCCACACTCCGTCTTCGGGGGATGAACGGAGTAAATGCAAGAGTGTTAAAGAAGCTCTAAGGAAGGTTCACGATATTTTCAATAGATACGGTATGTAACCCGTGAAATGTAATTATTCAGGTGTCATGAGAAATAAGTAGCTCCCATGAAATAAGTACCCTTCGCATGCGAACTATAACCATCCTAACCCTAACACCGGAAAGAACCAAGAAATAGAGCAGGAGGGTGTAAATCTACATCTTTGCCGAGAAATCGATGTACAAAGCCATGCCACTTGGTTTCGTAAAATTCACAATCGCGGACAAGCAAACGATTCGAATGAGGAATGGGTACTTATTTCATGAGGTAGAATATTCTCTTCACACAGGCACATAATGTTTGGTAACGTGTTCTTTTATCATTGCATGATGAGAGAGTACAAGTGTTGTGTACATTCATCACTTTTTTCCCCACTGTATATCTGAAATTAACTACACAGTTTAACCCAATGACTCCCAACCATTCGAACCGGGAATCGATCCCAGTTCCTGAGAGATGGGAATTAACTCTGAACGTCACACCAAATCTTTTCATTAAAAAAATCACCCAGAATAAAGTCTAACTCGCATTTCATTTCTGAAAGATGCATATTGAATAGCAATGATATTATTATTCCAAAGCTAACACACTGTCACACAACAAACCATGAATTGGAATTAAAAAAAATCCGTAATGGCACTCCGAGCATCGCGCCGAGTCAATACTGCGTCACGTCACGTGGAAAGAAGAAAAAAATTTGGGGTCACTTCGAAAAAATCCGCTCAAAAAGACTAGTGGGTGCTTTCCCTTGCTGTAAGAACCAAAAACGGACCAGCGAGACTGAGGTAAAGGAAGAACTAACTTAGTATATTGCATTGTGGGTAGGGAGAAAGTGAAAGTGAACGTACTAGACCTGGCGTTCAGCGGGCGCAATCGGCGCATACGGGCTGCATGAGTTGACAAAATTCGGTCGAATTTGGCGTCTGTGTCCTAGAGAGGGTTAATGTAGAACCTTTTTTGTTCTTCTCTGTTACATAATTCCTATTAGCATTTCCAGCGTTAAAAGGGGCACCCTGACGGATGAGTTTTTTTGCAAGAAGCTCGTCGAGATCACCATGAAAACACCCTTTACAGAGATCGCAACACTCACTTTGCTCTGGTTTTCTAGAAATCAAACTGTCAAATCGGCGATTCCTCCTTGGCAGAGGTGCTGGAAGTCAGATTCTTTTTACTGAAAGAGAAGGCGTGTGCCGTCTCTTTTGTAATGGCCGCCTGGGTTTAGACCAAATTGTTTGCAAAAAATTTTCGCAATAGAAGCCTTTTTATTTTTTTTTTTATTTTTTTTATTCAGTTTATCTAAATGAGTTTCGCTCATAACAAAGGAAATACTGCACTACAAAAAAGAAAAAGCTTCAACCACAATGAGTGGCCTCCACCCACCCCATCCAAAATGGCTTCTCTCTCCGGCATCTCCGCCAAGGAGGAATCGCTGTTTTGACGGTTTGATTTCTAGGAAACCAGAGCAAAGTGAGTGTTGCGATCTCTGTAAATGGTGTTTTCATGGTGATCTCGACGTGTTTCTTTCAAAAACTCATCCGTCAGGGTGCCCCTTTAAAGTACCTAGTAAACAACAGATTATTGCCTTTATACCCCCAAAACATGAAACAGAATATGCAAGGACATATACTACACTATCTACGCAGTTATATAAACTTGTTTGCAGCAATAAATGTCATCATTTTGATTTTCTTTTTTAACCCCCACCCCCTTTCTCTCCCTCTGTTGAATTAAGGGAAATATTCTGTTGTCAGTTTGAAGGAAATATGTAGAGAAAAAAAATGGAACGCAATTTTTTTTTTTTATTACTAGAATAAATGTGGGAATGTTTCAAGATGATTAATGAGTTGATCATTCCATTTCCCCCCAAAAAAATCGTTCAATAAAAAAAAAAACCCACCTGAAATTGTCTTTTCCCTTCGCTGTGTTGTTTCCTTGCTGTTAACATTTTAAATTTTTTATTTATACCTCTAATTTACCGTAATTTTCGGGTTATAAGATGACATTTTTTTCCCCTCAAATTTCGACCTATGCGCTGAATAAACGAGGGCGCCCTATTAGTGAACAAAATCGTGAGAAGAGAGGCAACGATTGTTCAGTACAGTCTACTGTGAGTCAGACATCGAAAGTGGTCACGAGTCGCCGAATACTCACGTTAAAATGCTTCAAAATCCCTATCGTCCGAGACATCAACAGATGCCATAACCCTTCATTGGATGTAAAAAGCATCGCTACGACAAGATGTCAAGGAGAGCACCGATGTCTGTTGTTTGTTTTACCCTGGCTTTAAGACTCCAGGGATCATCCAAACAGACGAAGCGGTTGAACACTACGGTACAAATACACCAGCTAGGGATGAGAACATTACGTGTGTGACCTTTTTTATTTTTTTGTGTGTGACCGTTTTTGATTACCCCACCATGTGGGCAGCCACACTCCGACTTCGGAGGATGTCTGTTCTTTAACTGTCATGGGTCACAACTTGAGAGATACGTTTATGACGTCTTTGTTTCGTTTACCGTGCTGCCCTCCCTCCAACTATTCTTTTTTGAGAATGATACTTTGTTTGTCTCACTTTGGTTCTGACTCACGCATTGCTAGATGATTGGTATCGTAATCAACTTTTGGTGGAGGGGAGTTCATTAGAAAGAGAGTATTCCCCCTTTGTTCAATTTCGTTATCTCCTCTCTTGGC
Source organism: Phymorhynchus buccinoides (assembly GCA_017654935.2). Classification (NCBI taxonomy): domain Eukaryota; kingdom Metazoa; phylum Mollusca; class Gastropoda; order Neogastropoda; family Raphitomidae; genus Phymorhynchus; species Phymorhynchus buccinoides. Next base: position 9,196,237 of record CM065711.1, on the reverse strand, counting down.
CTCTACTATTTCATTCTTTGATTTAAATTCCTTTCGAGGCTTGCCAGTTTGTTCTGTGTTGTTTATGTGTAACATATTCAATTTCTTTCTCTGTGTGTGTATCTCTCTGTTATCATGTTTCGTATATATTTTACGCATTGCAATTATCTACTGACATACGTTCAAGTGGATGGTATCATGATTATTTTCAACTTCATGGATTAAACTAACTGTGCTCTTGGTATTTTATTGCTGCGTGCATGATTATTTGTGTGCGTGTGTCAGAAGATTTTCAGTTCTTTCAAGGTAACATTGGACTCAAGTATTACAACAAACAACCACACACAAGTGTAAAGTGACGTTATTTTATTCACAAGAGACAAAAACAAAACTACTGGATATTTCGGCGAATGCGTCTTTATCAACATAGACTAACAAGAAAACAGCAATTATAGCAAAAGGAGCAAAAAAGCAGGCAAAAAGCAGGCAACAAAAGGAGCAAAAAATCAACAAGATAAAAAACAATACTTCCCCTCTACAGTCCAATGCGTAAATGATCTTAAGTATTAGCTAGAAGGCTTATGTTGTCCACTTAGAGCAAACATGAGAGGATTCCTTCCACCCTTCCCAACAACAACAAAGGGTGGGGGTGAATCCTACCATGTTTGCTTCAAGTGCGAGCATAATAAATCTTCTAGTTATAAATAATCATATACAATGGTGTTCTTTATACTATAGCACTTTATTCCGTTTTGTGTTTCACACACACAGACACACACACACAACTTTCACACACACACAAAATTCAGATTTTGTTTCTTTGCCTTTTTGCTTCAAAAGCAAACTATATGTCCTTATAAGTCTTGACCAATTGAAATCTCCAAGGGCCGCTTACATTCACTTCAAGGATCCTGACAGCTGCAAGAAACTGCCCTGAGCAGCAAGACCAGAAGCAGCGATTTTACACTTGAGAAACATCGCTCAGCACCTACTTCACCTTACCCCCCTCCCCCACCTTCCCGTTTCAACTGACCGCTTAGCAGACGAACGATTCAGTTGTCAAGAGAAATTGGACTGAAATCTCGTTCTTTATCCTGGTGTCGTTTTGCGACGCGTATATCTGTGTCAGCCATACATCTGCTTAACCAATGCCCTTTCAAGATCGTTTGCTAAAAGATGCAGATTATCCTAAGGCCTACAGGTCCTTACTATAGCTGAAAGCTCCCTGTATAAATAATCATATACAATGGTGTTCTTTATACTATAGCACTTTATTCTTTTGTGTTTCACACACACAGACAACTTTGCCTTTCTACTATATGATGATAAGGCGCACCCGATTATAAGGCGCACCCCCAAATTTCTCACAAAATTCAGATTTTGTTTCTCTACTTTCTTACTACAGTGGAACCTCCCTTATAAGACCTCCCAATATAAGACTCCCTCCCATATAGGACCTACTTCTTTAAGACATTGTCCTTTGTAAGTATAAAAATTACCTCCCTTATAAGACCTCATTTTGGATGATTTTTGAAGGTCTTCGTAGGGAGGTTCCAAAACCATCCGAAAAATAAGGTCTTATAAGGGAAGGGTCTTATACGGGAGGTAATTTTAATATTTACAAAGAAGGGCAATGTCTCAGAGAAGTAGGTCTTATGTGGGAGGGAGTCTTATAAGGGATGTTCCACTGTATTATCAGTCACATTATAAGGCGCAGGGGTCTCAGTCTGGGGGAAAAAGTATCGCCTTATAGTCCGTAAAATATGGTACTCAAATGCAATGAGCGACGTAGCTCGTTCTTTTCACGACCGCGGGGTGTGGCGGTGCTGCGGTTGAGTGGGTCCAAAGCACAGAGGAGAGGAGAGGAGAGGAGAGGAGAGGAGAGGAGAGGAGAGGAGAGTCTCTCTCTCCCACAAAGGCTACCACTGGGTTTGGACATACTTGACCGCAGCACGTTAAAAAGAACGAGCCAAGTCCACCATTCTATGACCACAAATACAGACACATAAAACACAACAAAGTCAAGTCATTTCATGGATGGAAAAAAAGGAACTTAATTTCCTTAAGGAAATATTTTCCGGAATGTGAATCGCCTGCTCAGTGACACACATACTAACTCGTACATTCACACAAAGAATTTAGCCTGACTTCACAAATTGAAGATAGTTTTAGTTAGTCTGTTACAGTCCCGTCAACAGCTATGGTCATCTCAAGACTGTCACTGCATAAAATTCGACCATGTATAACAAAACACACATCAATGCGATGGCTTGGAGTCAAAATGGTCTATCTTTAGTCCATTGACATACTATTCAACTTATTAGAAAACTAATAACTTGAATTAAAAAACAAACGACTGCTGAAATATAAAAAGCATAACCCCCTTTTTTACATTTCTGCAGTCAAATGTTTAACACAAGTTACTAGTTTTTGTAATAAAAATATGTCAATGGACTATCCAAAGATAGTCCGCTTTGACTCCAAGCCATCAATTTATGATTCTTAACAAAGTCCCAAAACCTGAAAACAACAACAAACAGTACATTTCACGACATGACATCTTCATCATTGTACCCAATAGCTCATAATTCCACACAGTGCTGGAGACGTTGAACCATTCTACTCTACTTATCGGATCCAGGTTTTAAAAAAAAAAACCCAGTAAAAAAAAAGGAAAACAAACATCCTAGTAATAAAAAATATATAAAAAAGGCCAGGCAGGCAAATGCAGCATGTGCCCACTCAAGTGCGTAAGGTAGAATGAAAAATGGGGATGAGGGGCTACTCTTAGTTTAAAGCTCCCCCACCACGACAAGGTGGAAGCCTGCGGGGGAATGCACACCTATAATCACACTCGATAATCGCACCCACACACACACACCTTGTAGGTTGAAGAGGTAACTGCTGGTTTAATAAAAAACAAAAAACAAAAATGCAATGCAATACAAGACAATGTCATCCAGTGACATGGGTTTTCAATCAATGTGGTGCAGAAATGCGACATCGACAGCAAAAGGGTTAAGCATGAAATGGGCAGTGTGACCAGTGGTGGTAGGGACAAAAATATGACATAAAGGTGAGAAAGACGAAGCTGTCCAGCTTCAATCTAAAAAAACCGAACAACTGAACCTCAGGTTGAGCCAGGTAAAACTAATCAAAACCTGAACTTCAAATTCAGGCCATGCACACACAAAATTAGCACCCACACATGCATGCACATATGCTTGCGCACACCACCCCCCTCCCCCCCCCCCCCCCCCCCCCCCACTTCTGGTCTAATATCACTTTAGGTGAAAAGACGTTAAAGAACAACAATAACAAGAACAACAACAATAACATGTAAACAAAAATTAAAACCTGCACTTCAGGCTGAGGCCAAGTAAAAATAAAACCAACTAAAACCTGCACTTCAGGCTGAGGCCAAGTAAAACTAAAACCAACTAAAACCTGCACTTCAGGCTGAGGCCAAGTAAAACTAAAACCAACTAAAACCTGAACTTCAGGTTGAGCCATGTAAAAAAACAAAAACACCTGAACTTCAGGTTGAGGTAATGCACACAAAAAAACTGATTTTCAGGTTGATGCTATGCCAAACAAAAAATATACCTGAATTTCAGGTTGAGGCCATGTAAAAAAAAAACCCAAAAAACTGAACATGTTGAGGCCATGTAAAAAAAAATTAAAACCTGAACTTCAGGTTGAGCCATGTATAAAAAAAAACCCACACACCTGAATTTCACGTTGATGCCACGCAAAAATAAATTAAAACCTGAACTTCAGGTTGAGGCCAACTTCAGAATGAGCCATGTAAAACAAATTACATGAACTTCAAGTAGAGCCATGTAAAAACATTTTTTTAACCCAAACTTCAGGTTGAGCCATGAACAAAATATCTAAACCTGAAATTAAAATTTTTTGGGAGTACCCGGTACTAACATTCTAAAGGACCCTCTAAAAGACTGTCACAGGGATGCACTAGAAATATTCTTTTTAGAAGAAGATGGGACAGCACAAAAAAGAAAGAAAAAAAAAGAAATATTCTTTTTAGCATTCGCAATGCCACTGGGACCTTCTATCCCGCCTCTAGGACCCTCTATGCTGTAAGTGAAGGAGTCTCAGGGACCCCTTATTTTGCGGGATGATTTTGAGCCCTGTATGTACAATTTTGTTTTTTAAATTAGCAGTTAAAACCTGAACTTCAGGTTGAGCCATGTAAAAAACACTTTAACCTGAACTTCAGGTTGAGGCCATGTTAAAAAAATTTTTTTTTTTAAATCCACCTATATTTTAGGTTGAGACCATTAAAAAAACCCACAAGCAAACAAAAAACAAACCCTGAATTCAGGCACATGCACATGTATTCTGCACTCGTTCATCTATGAACCTACAAAAAGTTCTACAAGAACCTGAACTTCAGGTTGAGGCCATGTTTTAAAAAAAACAACCCAAAACACCTAAATTTTAGGTTAAGACCATTAAAAAACAGCAACAAACAATTAAACAAACCCTGAATTCAAGCACATGCACATGTATTCCGCACTCGTTCATCTATGAACATACAAGAAGAAAAGTTGTACAAGACTAAAAAAACAATAACCAAAAGCTGAAGAAAAATAAAATTGCGATAGGGCATTTGCCACGTGAAGACAACCTTGAAATTCACTGAGTTGAATTGGAAAGGTCAGCATAACTCGGGCAGAACGAGTGCGGGCAAATTAGTAGTCTGGTATAGAGAACGAACACTCGTGGCAAAAGCCCTATTTGTAACAAGTGCTTAGTTCTTTAGTTGTTTCAACTGGCACACAACAGAATAACATGAGCAATTGTCAATGCATAGACAAGCAAGGTCTCTCTTTTGTGTAATTGACCCCCCCCCCCCCCCCCCTCCAACTGTTCACAAGGTCAATAACATTGCATCCAAACAACAATCTCTTAGTCTTATCATCTTTTTCTCCCTAATCATCGTCCATGTTATTCTCCAGAACATTGTCAATCATAATCATCATCATTTTCCTTAAAAAACCAACCCTCCTTTCCTCAACACCCTCTTCCTATTCTTCAACATGTTCTTGCTCATCATCATTTCTCTTTTCAACGGCATCATTTTCTTCCTTCTTCCTGCTCATCCTCCACAATATCAATCAATATTTTTATTTGTCCATATTACAGGATATTCTTTCTGCAGCGATAAAACAATGAAGAAAACGACACAGAGACATAGTATGTAGAAAAGATAAGCGACTATTTTAAACACTGTGCGCACATACAATTCTTGGTCACACACACCCACACAATAACAATTATAGTCACACACACATCACGTGCACGCATACAACCATTTATCTACCCATCCATCTAACTTGTACATACATACACATACATACAACTTGCATTCACAATTAATATATTATAGAATTTAATATCGGTAAAGGTCAAGATGTGCCACCCCCCCTGCATTTCTCGGTTAATTGTATTTTCCTGTGTTCGCCTTTCTGACCATACATAAAGCTGTATTTTAGGAACATTTTCAGCTAATAACCTTTTTGGAATACTGACCCTAACCCTAGCCCTAAACCTACCCCCCACTATGTACTGCAGTACACCGCGATTTGTCACAGTTGTGGTTCGTTGCGTTTTTCCGTCTTATAGGGTGGGGGGTAGGGTTAGGGTTAGGGTTAGTATTCGAAAAAGGTTATTAGCTAAAAATGTTCCTAAAATACAGCTTTATGTATGGTAAGAAAGGCAATCACGGAAAAATACAATTAACCGAGAAATGTAGGGGGGGGGGGGCACATCTGATACATACATACATACATGCAAACACACAATGACATGTACATACATACATGTATACATTCATACCTTGATATCTTCCTCAACATGATCCCCTTCCTTAAAATCATCTCCTTCTCCCCCTTCCTCAAAATCATCTCCTTCCCCTTCCTTAAAATCATCTCATTCTTCCCCTTCCTCAAAATCATCTCCTCCCTCAAAATCATCTCCTGGACTTCTTCTCCTTCCTCAAAATCATCTCCTTCTTCCCCTTCCTCAAAATCATCCCTTCTTTCGCTTCCTTAAAACCATCTCATTCTTCCCCTTCCTCAAAAACATCTCATTCTTCCCCTTCCTCAAAATCATCTCCTGGACTTCTTCCCCTTCCTCGAAATCATCTCCTGGATGGATTTCTTCCCCTTCCTCAATGACATGTACATACATACATACATGTATTTGACAGTATACATTCATACATGTGTTGGGGAAAAGAATAAAGCAAAACATGACACCACTGATCATCTTCCAAGACATCATCTCATCTTCCTCTTCCAGATTGTTATCTTCCTCAACATGATCCCCTTCCTCAAAATCATCTCCTTCTTCCCCTTCCTCGAAATCATCTCCTGGACTTCTTCCCCTTCCTCAAAATCATCTCCTTCTTCCCCTTCCTCGAAATCATCTCCTTCTTCCCCTTCCTCAAAATCATCTCCTTCCCCTTCCTCAAAACCATCTCATTCTTCCCCTTCCTCAAAAACATCTCATTCTTCCCCTTCCTCAAAATCATCTCCTTCTTCCCCTTCCTCAAAATCCTCTCCTTCTTCCCCTTCCTGAAAATCATCTCCTTCTTCCCCTTCCTCAAAATCATCTCCTTCTTCCCCTTCCTCAAAATCATCCCTTCGACCCCTTCCTTGTCATGATCTTATTCTCCCCCTTTCTCAACATAATCTTCGTCTCCAGCTTCCTCAAAATCATCTCTTTCTCCCCCTTCCCCAACAGTTTCCAAATCAACATCCTCAGCATTGCTTTTTTATCTTTCTTTTGATAGAACATCCTTGAAGTTGACCTTGTCCTTCATCACTGGGGGAGGGGGCAGGCTGAACACCATCACCTTCCTAATCATATTCCATCTCTTCAGAATTGGCTTCCTGTTCCTCCTTGAGGACGTCCTTGAAGTTGACCTTGTCCTTCAACGCTGTGGGAAGGGGCAGGCTGTTGATCCTCTCAGATCGACCAGGGTGACATCCGATGCTGTGAGACACCGCTAACCGGGCCAGGTGCTTCAGCCTGCAAGGGGTGCCAGCCGCTTCCTGAACGCTGTGGAACACTTCCTCCGAGTTCATGCTCGCTCTTGCTTCAAAATAATCTTGAAGCTCAACATCATCAGCGATTTCATGCAGGGTTTTGTAAGAAATAGCTCCACAGTCCATCATCAGCTTGGCGAAAATCTTTTTATGGGAAATGACACCAGAAGTCAGGACAAGTGATAAAGGGCAGTTGTATGATCCTTTTGGAATGCTTCTTTGGAACGTGGACAGGCCCGATGCGAGACAAAGACGGACTGTCTTCATAACTGTATCAAGTACTTGCTTCTCTACTGGACCCCTTAGTGTAATCAACTGACATACAGCTAAATGAAGCAATGTTCTCTTACCATCCTGAGCATTAATCTCAGCACACTCCGTTAAATCCACTCGGCCTACAAGAGCTTCAATAACATCCACAGGAGCGAAAAAGTTGACAGCAGTTTTCAGGGCATTGTTGAGAATCTTTGAATCAGTGCAAACTGTCATAAATTCTGTGACAATGTCCCATCTTAGTGAACAGGGACCCTGAGGAGTGGCGGCGCTGTTCACTATCCAGTCCCAGACAGCATGGTTTGAACAAAGCATACGATGCTCCCTGAGATAGGTCAGGTCTTTTCTTTTAAGAACCAGTGCCCAGTTGAAAAGACCTTGATCTTCACAGATTGTGACCAGCTGATTGCTTCCTGGAAATTGGTCACAGAGACGAACCACATCTGCATTCATGCGGTACATTTTGAGCATGGCAATCCCAAGAGAATACAAGCCTTTCTCGGCAGCCAGCTCCACAACAACCCACAAAGTAGCAGGGTGAAGTTCCAAGGAGGTGTGTGCTGTGACCAGCGTTTCCGTCATTCCCCAATCCCCACTGACCACAGCTAAGAAGACAGCCAAGTTTGGATAACCATTTTCCTCGCTGTACCGGGTCAAACTGGACACACTGAACAGCCAACAGTCTTCAAATAAACACTTCTGCAGGCAGCAGATGTGAGACTTTCTTTTTGTCAAAGAATACTGGCTGAGCCACTGGTCTAAAACCCGCCCCAAGCCGGACCATACAGTCTTATCGGACAACATGAGATGCAGGCACTTTCCCAGCAGTTTGAAGCCATTATAAAAGTATCTCGAAACATCAGAGAGTAGAACGGGTACAACATTCCAAGCTTTCTGCTCCAACACAGTGTTGAGGAGAAAAGAGAGATTGAGGGCATCAGTCAGAAGTTGACATGCGAATACAATCTTCTTTTCGGCCAGATATTCCAAAAGTTTGACAATAAAGTTAGGTCTTGCATCTATTGCCGATTCACATGCGGACTTAAAATCTTGGTTACACGCAATCAAGCCCCTATCCCGCACTTGGTCTTCAAATCCTAAGTATTTCACGCATAGTTGTATAAAACAGTCAACAGAGTCCTCTTCCACACATTTTCTGATGGCCTTTTGAAACAAGCAGCATATGATGGGACTTGCATCAACAGAGTTGTGATATGGGAACTGTTCAATGAACATTTTCAGACTAGCATCTGACTTCAGTAAGAAATACTGTGTCATTGTAAATTTCACAGCATACAGTCTAAGCCATTTTCTCTCTTCTAGTTCTAGTTCAACCTTCTCACAAATCTGCGAAAATGCCTCAGAGTCTGCATCCTCTCCTGAAAGCAAGAAAGAAGCGCAGAATTTCAGATCTTTCTGCACAAAATCATAGTTACACAAAGTAATGAACAAATCATATTCTTTCAGCCGAAGGGCTTGGCGAATCAAAAACGACTGATCCGACTCTGACCTTCCTGGAGACTTGTAAAGTCGCTGAACAAAATCACTGTAATTGTCAGCGCTGTACTCGTACAGCTTCCTCAATGCTAGTTTGAACTTGTCTTGTCTCAAATAAAAGTCGTCCACTTCATCCTGACAAAACTCCGCAATCAAGGATTTTTCGTGGGGATGGTTTGCCGCCACAAATAGTGCCAGGTCTTTCTCCCCTCCTTCGTACAACGCCCTGTACACCCACCTGCCTCCCTCCACCCCTGCACATGCCGACTGCAGGTTCTCCCTGCAGTGCTGATGAACAAACTTTTGCTTGAAGACGCAGCGATTCTTCGCGCAAGCTCTGATCAGCTGGAGGAAAGTACATCTATCCTGGAGGTGAGCGGCAAACAGGATGGCTTCCATCAGCAGGGAGTCACTGATGGTCTCTCTCCCTAGGATGTTGGGGGCGAGGTCTCCCAGACAGTATCTCACAGAGGCCATAAGCAGCAGTGCTGTCAGACTGTCATGCACAGAGCCGGCGGGGCACTGGTCCAGGACAACTGTCCACCGGTTGTTGTTGACCAACAGGTCTCTGACCGGTCCATTGATTTGCTGTGCTGGACGGTTCTCGGACAGGCCAACGGCCCACTGCGTTTCTGAACCCACTACAGTTCTCAGCCAATGACCACAGCTGTTCATGTGGTCCACAAGCTCTGCGACATCGTTCCAGGTTGACTGCTGTACATATACCCCAAAGTTGTCAAACTGTGAACATAGGCAGCAGTTAATGTGAGCAGTTTTGTTGCCTGAAGAACTCATTTTTTTCTAACAAAGCTGGGCTGGTTCCACACACAGTATAAAGCAGCTTCTGTTTGTGTTGAAATCTTCAGTGAATGCAGAAATCTCTAGCAGACAGGGTGGTCATCAGGAGATGTCGAGGAACTGTTTGCCTGAAACACACCAGATGCAAAAAATGATATAAAAAACAATCATTGAAACAAAACCTACTGACAGTGACAATGCAAACCCTGACAGACTTAAGTGTACTATGCGTATAGCCAGCCAATCTGGCGGGGTAATAAATCGACCAACAACCACAAAAATGAACAATGTTTTGCATGTTTATGTGATGCTCACACCAAGTGAACCAATACTATACTCGTCACATTTAAATTAAACGCTTTAAGATTTGGTTAAACGAAGGGGGAGGATTTCTTATATGGCTAGGGTCAAGTTCTAGTCAGTTTTAAATGTTGGTAGTTTTCTTAAACTTTAGATCATCATGTATCAAAATCACGGGTTTCGCGTGTTTTCCCTCTTGTAGCTGGTAAGAAATCTTGTTTTGCCCGGGTTTGACTCCCATGGAAATGCCCCCCCCCCCCCCCCCCAGTTCAAAACGAAACATTGTTTTAAAGAGCAGCCTCAATTTGAAGTTGGGGGAATTTGTATGTGGGTCACAGCTACCCAGAAAAAAAACCAAGGGACTTAATCATGGTGGGTCAGTGTAACTTTAAGCATACAGCACAATAGAAATTGTTATCAAACAATACAAGTGGAGCAACCTCATGGTTAATGGAAGTGATCCTTCTTGAAAGAATGAGGCTTTATACAGAAAATTCTCTGCCCCTGTCTCATGCCCTGAGATGTGAATGCCACCTACTTAAGATTATCACCCTTGCCTGTCATGAAGAAGTAGTAGTATATAGCCACAGAAAATGATCTGCCCCTGACTCGCTGCTAGGTGGTATGAGCTGTTCAGGCCAAAAATAATTAGCCTTTCATGTTGGCAAGAAGTAGTATAAGGCCAAACAAAAAAAATATGTCTGTTTCCGGTAACCCGACCGAGCCTAGTTTTTGCTGCCGACCCTACAAAAGTTTTTGGACATTTAAAAAAAAAAAAAAAAAAAAAAAAAAAAAAAAAGCAGCAATTTGAGCAGACGATGCAAGGGAAACAACCATTGCACTCTCACTCGGCGTAGTCAAGGACCGTTACTCGCGCAGACTTTCGTGATCAACATCCGCCAACACAATGGCGGGCGCAAGGCACGCGATTTCCCGCAGTACAATATTACTGCTATGCTTGCTGCAACATGCTTATGTGAAAAACAGTCAAGTGGTAAAGATAATCTGTTGATTGATACTCACATTCACATGTTTCAGCAAATACGGCAAAAATCTTGCACCGGGAAGAAAAAAAAAAGAAAAAAAAATTGAAAGCCTACCTACCTACCCTATTTTTTGTGGCCATGTTCCCGGAAACAGACAAATTTTTTTGTTTGGCCTAACGCCCCATTGGTCAAGCACAGACAGGAAGAACACACTCACCCAATACCCTTGCCTCGCACAGCGTTTGATTGTTATGGTTTTAATTAATAGGGCATTTGCCACGAGTGTTCATTCTCTATACTAGACTACTAATTTGTCCGCACTCGTTCTGCCCGAGTTATGCTGACCTTTCTAATTCAACTCTCTAAATTCAACTCTACTACCGTATTTTTCGGACTATAAGGCGATACTTTTTTTTAAGAAAGACTCAGACCCCTGTGCCTTATAATGTGACTAATAAAATATTAAGAAAATATAGTAACAAAATCTGAAATTTGGGTAAAATTTGGGGTGTGCGCCTTGTAGTCCCCAAAATACGGTATCTTTCTGACTTGTTGGCCCATTCTCCTGCCTTTTCCCCCCAAATAATCTTCCAAATAAATGTTCTCCTTTGAGCTCCTCCGAAATCAGAATGTGTCGGCTGTACGCAGCAAGGAGACCATTGAAAACTGAAAACCGGACACATACGTACCTTATCCATTATGGCCATATGGCCCGGGAAGGCAGAAGAAGAAGAACCCTATCCCTTACAGTTACACGACGAAGTACATAAATTGGGTAAGAAAAGCCTAGTAGATTTCCTGGGTCCTGCTGCAATCAACACTGATATGTTACTGTATTTCACAGACTACAAGGAGCACCTGATTACAAGGCGCACCCCCCAAATTGTATTCAAAAAGTCAGATTTTGTTCTTATAGTTTCTTACTATATCAGGGAATATATTGTCACAGGAAATCATAGGTCTTTTGACCAGTTCGAAGAACATATAATAGGTAATTTGGTAAAGGTAAAGATGTGCCACCCCCCCTGCATTTCTCGGTTAATTCTATTTTTCTGTTTTTGCCTTTCTTACCATACATAAAGCTGTATTTTAGGAACATTTTTAGCTAATAACCTTTTTGGAATACTAACCCTATCCCTAAACCTAACCCTACCCCCCACTATGTACTGCAGTACAACGCGATTTGTCACAATTGTGGTTCGTTGCGTTTTTCTGTCTTGGCACAGTCTACCGCTCGATCACAAAGGACCCCGAGATCTTTCTCCCTCGTTGAAACTAATCGAGACAACCTACTTGTGAAATCCGTGCAACCCGTGTTAGCTCTGACCTCTCGCGAGACTCCACATTCAACTGGCGACTTCATGAGTTTTAAACCGGTCGAACGTCACTCCATATTTTTCCTTCAGTTAAGCAACATCGCTTCATCGCTTCATCCTTTCTCCTTTTCATCGTTTTGTCCACCTACGGCCGCCCAGTGCTGAGGTGTGGTGAGGGCCACGTCCCTGAAGGATCCTGTTATCAACTCTTTATCCTGCACGAGTCCTAGACGTGAGGATAGCGAAGCTGTTGAGCTTCGGCTGAAATCATCTCTTCTCTTCATCCTCATCGCCATCTTCACCCCCTTTTTATTTGGTTTCTCATCGTCCTCCCTTCCCCGTCATCGTCCCTGGCGTTCACTGGAGTCCTGGAAGAAAGCTGTGGCCGGTCCGGAACCCCTTCCACCTGCTCGCGCTTACCCCGAGCCCTTGGCGAGACCAGAGCTGCGACTGTCTTGTGGGGAGGATTCTTCTTCTTCATTCCGCCACGTGGAAGTTTGGTCAGTAGCTGCATAAAATTAGTATTAATCCCGTTAAAACTCGTACAACAACGCGCGCGTAACAATGTAGAATAGCTAGTTATAGGTTTGCTAACATGTATATTTGTGTGCGTTTTCTTTGGTTCATTTTTCTTATTATTTTCTTGATTTTTGCATAAGGGGCTAAGGAACTGACTGGCTGGGTCATGACTTGTCAGTTGGATAGGTTTTTGCCGGTCGTAGAATTTGGTACTTGAACTCGGCACATATTTTTGAATCAATGTTTTGGCTCGCCATTGTGTGTTTAGGCCGTGCAAATCGTTTTTCGGTGCAAAGCGTATTTGAGTTCACAGAGATTCAGAATCCTAAATGCGTGCACGCGCGCGCATTATTCCTTGTTGCGGTATATGTTTAGCCTCGCGGCCTATGTTTAGCCTTGCGGTATATGTTTAGCCTCGCGACCTATGTTTAGCCTCGCGGTCATCGTCCTAGCTTAATTAGGTATTAAGAGACTCTGCGGAGAGCTGGATAACAGAGGGTTATTCCAGTCGCGCTTCTAGCTATGCTGATAGGAGCTTTGTAAAGCGTTCATCCCCGTTTCTGTTTTTATTTTTGAGAGAAAGTGTAATTAGTGTTTTCAAGGCTTTTTGACCTTTTGAAGTACATTGTGAATGCCATTTTGGGGAAATACATTCTTTGCCTGTAGTTCGTCCGCCTTCTGGAAGAAATGATAATGAAGGGACATATTTTTGGTGGTGAAGTTCTATGTGATATTTTCAGAAGAATTTAAGTGTCCATTCTTGTACCTGAAAAGCTGTGAAATTTTCAGAAGAATGTAATTGTTAATTTTTGTATTTGAAAGGCTAGAATTTTCTAAATGTATGAAAGCCTTGTTGTTCCAGAAAAAGTGAAACCTTTTAGTTAATCCTTTTTGATGAAATATTACCCCTAGACTGAGTCGTGTGAAAAGGATTGTAAAGAAAGTGTTGTTCAGCGTTTTGGGGTTCTTGGAGAGAACCAAGTTTAAAGAGGGTGGGTTTTTACATCCCTGAAGAGGACTGTTGGGGAATTAGTTTTTGGGTAAACACAAAACTGTTGTTACTCTGGGAGTTCAAAACTAGGTTTTTGTTTTGGTTTTTCATACAGTCCTGATCCTGATCCTGATCCTGATCCTGATCCTGATCCTGATCCTGATCCTGAACCTGACCTGACCTGTTGCTGCCTGGTTGACCGCCCGGTCAACCGCTCTTTTCTCCGTTTCCGGCTGTGGGAGGCCGCCCGCCTTTCTGTCTGGCCCCGGGTTAGGCCCGATCTGTCGGCCTGTCTGTGCGTTCGGGCCAGACTTCGACGTTCCTGTTGAGGAGTCTGGGGGCGACCTCTGCCGTCTCTCTTCTTTTGTTTCTGCTGCTGTAGCCTGCCCCAGGAGGGGGAGCAGTTTTTCTACTGACTTTTGTTTTCCCCTTTTGTCTTCTTCTTCGGACGCTCTGCTGTTTTTGTTGGACTTCTTTTCTTCGTCTGCCCTTTCGTCGTTTTTCCCTTCAATTTTGTGTTTCTGCTTACAAACTCTCTTTTAGTTATTCAGTTAAGTTGCCGGCTTTAGTTTATTCTTTGGACAAACTTTTGAATGCCATGTATATTGTGTAGATAATTTGTTAAACATTGTGTATTGAATCGTGTAAGTGTGTGTGTGTGCTTGCTTATAATAAATAGTCTTGTTTTGTATTGTACTTCTGGTGTGCGCGTGTGCCTTCTCCTGTGAGTTTGTCTGTCTGGGCGTGCGAGACTCTCCTCGGGGTTCGCGATTTCCCTCTCCCGATCTCTGATCAGGATCGAGCGGGGGATTTCGTGACATCTTGGGCTCGTCCGGGATTGTCTCGCATCTGTCCCAGGCCGGCAGGTTCGCTGGGATAAGGCAGTGAATGTTTGGGGTGTGAATGTAAGGGTGGTTGGTTGGGAGACCGTGTAGAGGCAAGGCGGTCCGATTTTCCCTCATTGCTTAGGTCTTTTGGCCGGTTGAGTGGAAAATTTGTTGTGTTTGTTTTGTTTACTTGTTTGTCGGAGAGCGTGTGAAATATAGTTATTTAAGACCACTTATAGTTTTCTTTGTGCGTGTTCTAAAGTTTTGAGCGCACACGCGTTTATAAAACAAACTGAGATAAAGTTTGTTTAGGGTTTTTCTTAGTTTGTTTTGGGAATAGGGGGTTAAAAGAGGGGATTAGTTAGGAATAAAGGGGGGAAAGAACTGGGGAAAAGAAATAGTTCTAGTTCCTTCAACAACAACAAAAAAGATCTCGACTGGTTGAGCTTTGGCTTGTTCAGTCTGAGAAATGATTCCCTCCCTTGACACACTAGTTTGCATGCATTGACTGAGTGCTGGTGTGTGTTAGTCTTATTTAAAAATTCATTAATGTGTTGTTGGTTTTTTGTGTTCATATATATGTACGCGCGTATTTAATTAGCAAACTAAACCCGGACTATTCACTTGGAACTATTATCGTGTCTGTGACTGGTTCTATTTTGCAAGACAATTCTTGGTTTTGATGCATTGAAGTTGATTTGCACTGAATTGCTGTGTTCCGTGCATTGGATTGTGTCTTGCATTGAGTTGCCATTTTTTTATTCCATCGCTTGGTTATTTGTTGAGTTGCATGTGAACCTGTGCGCGCACGCGTTTATGCTTAGTGTAGCTTGTGCTATAGAGCAAACTTGCTGGGATAAACCGGAACGTTTTTGTGCAACACAAACCGTAGTTTTTTATAACGCTTTCAAACACTGGGGTGTGTTCATAGCTACATCGTGTTGTTAGTTTTACCGCAGAAAGTTACCGCAGGAAGTTACTGTGCGCTGTTTGGCCGTTGAGGTAGTTCGTGCGACCGCCTCCCGTGGTGCGCAATAGGGTTTTTGTGCAAACGTGGTTGTTGTCCACGCGGGTCGTTTAGTCGCAGAAGCGTTCTACGCTGTGTAAATTAGCGCAATAGTGGTTAGTGTGGTAAAGCTTTATGCGGAGTAGTTTAGTTGGTGTTTGGTTTAGTGTGGTTTAATTCGACGTAGTTTGTGGGATTTCCTGCGCGCGTTAGTGTGTGTTACTGCGATTCATCGTCTTCATTGCATAACCGTTGGTGTTGAAACAAAAAAAAAAAGAGAAAAAATGGCAAGTCACGAGTATGATCTAAGGTCGCGCAGTGGGGCTATGTGGGACCTGTCGACGGATCCTTCTGTACCGACTACGCCCTCAGCTGTTTCTACCTCCGTCGTTACTACTGTTATGTCCTCACCCCCATCTTCTTCCATGACTTCTGTGGCTACGGCTATGCACACTCCGGTTGTCCATGCTGCAGTTGACCATGGAGGAGCACGGTCTAGGGTTGGACCAGTTTCGACTCCCCTTAGCCTAGGTCGTGGTAGGGGAATCTTTCTTAAGTCAGGTGCCACGACAGAGGAGAAGCCTGGAGAGCACCATCCTTCCTCGAAAGGAAACAGCGAGTTTTCCGTGTTCATGGCTGCCATGGCTCAGATGGAGCAGCAAAGAAGGGAAGAGATGGCTGAGATTGAACAGCTTAGGAAGGAGGAGGAGGAAAAGAAAGAACAACGAAGGAGAGAGGAGCGAGCTGAACAGAAGGAGGAAGAGGAAAAGAAAGAACAACGAAGGAAGGAGGAAGAGGAAAAGAAAGAACAACGAAGGAAGGAAGAAGAAGAAAAGAAAGAACAGCTTAGAAGAGAGGAAAAAGAAGAGCAGGAAAGACTAAGGAAGGAAGAAGAAGAAAAGAAAGAACAACGAAGGAAGGAAGAAGAAGAAAAGAAAGAACAGCTTAGAAGAGAGGAAAAAGAAGAGCAGGAAAGACTTAGGAAGGAAGAAGAAGAGAGGAAAGAACAGCGATGGAGAGAGGAAATGAAGCTGGAGAGGGAACTAAGAAGAGAGGAAGAGGAAAGGAAGGAGCAACGAAAGAAGGAGAAAGAGAAGAGAAAGAACGCAGGTGGAGAGAAGAGAAAGAGGAACGTGAGGCGATTCGCCAAGAGGAAGTGAGAAGGAGAGAAAAGCTGGAACAAGGACGTGAGTCAGGAAGCAGGTCTAAGGTGTCGACCCCTGCACTCAGGCTTCCAGAACTGAAACCCGGCGAAGATATTGACTTGTTCCTAGAACATTTCGAGAAAATGGCTAAGATCTACCTCTTAACAGATGATGAGAAACTCATCCATCTGTCATCTTCCCTCACCGGCAAAGCCAAGGAAGCCTGTTTCAAGATGGGAGAGGACGAGACCTATGATAATTTACAGAAGGTTCTTCGTCAACAGTTTCGCCTTTCGCCTGAGACCTATCGCCGGAAGTTCCGCAATGGTAAGAAGGAGCCCAGTGAAACTTTCTACCAGTTTGGGACAAGGCTTCGTCAGGCACTGAAGCACTGGGAGGAGCTCTCTGAGGC
>CM065711.1:9167041-9178612 GCA_017654935.2 Phymorhynchus buccinoides | reverse complement strand
AGAAGAGGGAGAGAGAGCCAACAGGAGAGAGAGAGACAGAGAGAGACAGAGAGAGAGGAGCAGAGAGAGAGAAGGAGGGAGAGAGACACAGAGAGAGAGTGAAGGAGGAGAGAGCAGAGCGAGACAGACAGAGAGGACAGAGAGAGAGAAGAGAGAAGCGAGAGAGAGAGAGAGACAGAGAGAGAGAGTGAAGTAAGTGATAGAGAGAGAAGGAGGGGAGGGAGGAGAGAGAGAGAAGGAGAGAGAGAGAGACATGCAGAGAGAGGAGAGGAGAGAGAGAGAGAGAGAGAGAGAGAGAGAGAGAGAGAGAGGAGAGAGAGAGAGAGAGAGAGAGAGAGAAGAGAGACACACACACACAGAGAAGGAAGGAGAGATAGAGGACAGAGAAAATCGAATTAAGGAGAGAGAGAGAGAGAGAGAGTAGAGCGAGAGAGAGAGAGAGAGAGAGAGAGAGAGAGAGAGAGAGAGAGAGAGAAGGAAGGAGACGGAAGGGAGAGAGAAGGAGTGACAGAGGAGAGAGAGGCAGAGAGAGAGACGAGAGACAGACACAGAGAGAGGGGACAGAGAGAGAAGAGAGGACAGAGAGAGAGGGAGGGAGAGAGAGAGGAAGGAGGGAGAGAGGGGGAGATAGATATATATTATAATAGAGTAGAGAGACAGAGAGAGTAGGGGAGAGATAGGGAGAGAGAGACAGAGAGAGAGAGAGAAGGAGGAGAGACTGAGAGAGAGAGAGAGAGAGAGAGAAAAAAGAGAGACGGAGAGAGAGAGAGAGAGATAGAGAGGAGAGAGAGGAGGAGAGAGAAGAGAGAGACGGAGAGAGAGAGAGAGAGAGAGAGAGAGATGAGAGAGAGAGAGAGAGAGAGGAGAGAGAGAGAGAGCCGAGAGACATGAGATACAGAAAGAGAGAGAGAGAGAGTAGAAATAGCACAACGGATGCTAGGCCGTGCGGGCTTATGCCAAGTGCAAGCGCACCTAGTGACGAATCAGCGGGACGAAATTTCAGTCCGACAGAGAGACCGACAAAACCTAACAAACCTGGCACAAAGCCACCTAAAAAGCCTCTTTGGCGGAGGCTAGCTTATATGTAACGTATGTTACAAAATTCGGGACTTTCCTGGAGTTGCACTGCCTCCGGGCATACCTCCAGGATCGTCTTAGATCCTACCATCTTTATATCTACTGATGGCCCATCTAGGTTGTTTCAGGGGGGGGGGACCGGAGGACGTTAGTAACACTAAGTCCACGGGCCACTAAAGTCAATCAAAGCTCTGTACAAAGAAATCACACTAGCGAGGGCAAAGGCTTGCAGCCTATCGACACCTTGCCAAAAAAAAGTAGAAGATTTCTCTTCTTCTTTGCGGAGGCCACTTTACCACGCATTGAATTGCGTCCTATTCCGATCCTGCTTTTTACCTGTCACTGTCGACCATCAAGGACTTCCCCCGGTTGGAAGCAGCTTCTGTCGTGTCCACATCACACCGGTAAAAGTAGAAGAGCTAAACTGAAAAGCCTTAAAAATGGCACTCGTCGCAGCAAAAGCACCACAATCCTCCCATCTTAAGCCACGAATTCTCATCCAAAACCACGCCGATATTGTGTCTGCGTTGTGCTATGTGTTTGTAACGCATTATGTTCCAAGGTATGGATGTTTCCCAGTTGTTAAAATCAGCAGGACGAACTGTACTTTGATGTACTCTGATTATTTACTCATATTGTTGTGGCAATTAGCGAGATTACAGGGCACTGTTTCTTCAATCAAAATTATGACTACTTGGCCCGCATGTTATTTAATGTAGAAGTCGTTGATTATTATGTAGTGATAGTGGCTTGAAAGAGAGAAAACAGAAGAAGATTTATTAACTCAGTCTCTGTGCCAACACGACAGCTGTGGCCCTATGATAGGACTCTGGAATTACTTTAATTTTATTTTTATTTATTTACATTTTTGGGCAAAACTTAATCAGACCTATAGCATTGGAACAGAGCTTGAAAAGACCTTTTTAAAATGAATACCAAATTGTTAAATGGTTCAAAAAAACAAGTAAGGTAATGACTTCTTAAAATGACAACGACAGTCTTTGTTGGATTACAGAAGTTTCGTACCTGGGACGTCTCGGACAAAGACTTTTCGGTACCTGAATTTTTATTGTATGTTATCGGTCGTTTAATACATTATTTTTCAAGACATTTCGTACAGAACTTAGTGTTTCGTACACAAGGACATTTCGTACACAGGCGTTCGTACACAGAAAGCTATCTGCAGTTGGAACTCCAGTACTTAAGCAATTTAAATTGCGATAACGCACTTCAGCGGCCATTTTGTCTTGATTTTGGTTTTCATTGCTAACCTAAACCCAACCCTAATCTAACCCTATCCCGTTCCTGGGCGTTAGAATCCTAACCCTATCCTTGTCTACCCATCCGACTGCAGGAAAGGGAAGGAGTAGCATGAGTTCAAAGCTTGAAAAAACAAAAATCATGGCGTATTTCGGCTCTTCTGAAAAATATTATATATCGGTTAGGCTCTTGTGTTTCGTACACAAGAATTTCGTACCACAGGCGTTTCGACAGTTTTGGTGTACTAGCTGCTTGCCGGGTGTCTATTAAAATAAGTCACCATGCCATGAAAATCTACCTCGCATGAGAACTATAACAACTAACCCTAACCCTAACCACGTTTCTGCATCCTGAATATTCTACTCGGCATGAAGAAAAATAACCGCACACCAACCCTAACCCTTAACCCTACTTACTTGTGAGGTGGTAATTCTTTTCACACCAGTGTGGCAAAAATGAGCGCTAAATTTTTCATACCCCTCTAACCCTAACAAAAAAAAAGTGTAGACGAGCCTGTGCTGCGGTGACATGCTCTCCAGGAGAAAGTAGCCCAAGTTTTAGCCGATTTGTTGCTTGTGTACGAAGTGTTCCAAGGGTGTTACGAAGTCATGAGGTCGAAACGACTTTAGTTGGTCAAGATTTGGATGAATCTGAACTTCAAACAGCCATAACTTGCTTAATTGTTCAACCAATTATCATAAAATTGGTACCAAAATAACGCTTATTATTCTAGATTATAATGTCATAAAACGGAAAAAAGTCGATCTACCACTTCCTTATACATGTCTAAACCTGAAGTAAAAACCTAATCTTCTTTCATTTCTCCTTTTGTTTATGTAGGTTTTGTTTGTGTGTATGGCTGGAGCAATTTATGAGGGGTTTTTTTAATAATTAAAAATCATTGCGATGCGAACGAGTTAACATTTACATTGTAATGGTAATCTTTGGTTTTGACCTAGATCATTGTTTATGCTTGCAAGTAATCTAACACTTAGTATAATTGCATCGACTATTTTTTTATTTAAGTCCCTTTTTTATTTTCTCCACAGCCGACTACCTAGCCCAGTCGGCCACAATGCTTCTCGCTCAGGACCATCGCCCAACAGTTAACGTAACATGGGAACATGAGTAATGCGACACTGTCTTGTTTATTTGTTATTACTGTCTGTCCCCCGCCACTGGCGATCATTACACTGAGTGTAACTAGCACACTCGTACTGGTCTGTCTCCTGCTGCTCTGTGGCTTGACCATTTGCCTTCATTTTGCGTGTAGAGTGGCACAACCCTGGCACATGGGTTCACACGACAGTGGGTAGCAGCTGGTTCTCGCTTCGCTGTCAAGTAAAACCCGGAGTAGCGAACCTGGGTAACAGGGGATTTTACTCCTGAAGCAAAACTTTGCCCACCTAGGACAATTTCCTCCTCTCCCTTTTTACCCCCCCCCCAGTTATCAGCACACAAAATCGAATGTAGTCGTGAACGATGCGGGGACGTCCTACCCTTTCAGACTCAATCTGAGTACCGACCCTCGTCGCGGTAAATCCCCGACAGTATCCCGGGTCCGTAGATGCTCCGCTTGCCCTGCACTTACTGACTTAGCCCACGTTAAACCCAGTGGCAAACGAAAAAGTTGTACATTTGGTCAAAATGTACCCCCCTCCCTTTTCATTCTCATCAGCTTCACACAAATATCGCATGCATTCTAAAAAACATAAAAATAAAATTGTGTGGCGCGCCTCTGGCTGCGACGCGCTCTCCAGGTGTGGGAGCAACCCGAATTTCACAGAGACGCTTCTGTGACTTTAATGTACCTAACCTAACCTAACCTAGACTAGAGTGGTGTCTGTGCATGTGCTTTTTTTGGTTTTGTTTTTCTTTCCCGTCTGTCTGCTGTATCTTGTAACCGCCTCACAGAACCACTTCAAAGTTTGTATAGTGGTATATTTCCCCAAGCTGACGTACAGTATTTCAATAATTTTCATGTACTAATTATTGTGGAGGAAGGCTTGTTGCTGTACTCAATGACACAGGCTTTGTTCTTTTTTATGAGCGTGTACTGTTTCTCTACAGACTGTAGAGGGGAAGTATTGTTTTTTAATTTTTTTTGCTCCTGTTTGCTGTGTTTGCTCCTGTTTGCTATATTTTCTGTTGTTGTCTATGTTGATAAAGGCACTATTCGCCGAAATATCCAGTAGTTTTTTTTGTTGGGTCTTGTGAATAAAATAACGTCACTTTTACACTTGTCGTGTAGTTGTTTGTGTTTGTTGTATGTTCCAGTGAAGTTGCAGTCTGTTTCAGGTTTTTGTTGTGAACTTCTAAAGAAAAAGAAATTGAAAAAACAATAGTAGCATAACACAATGTCTCTGTCGTATATATCCCCCCCCCCCCTTTTCTCACCCCTCTCCCCTCTCACATCCTCCATCCCCCCCCCCCCCCCCCATCATCCTTTATCATGTTTATGTGTCCGAGTGTCTCTTTAGAACCTCTCAAGTTATGTCACTTAACTCGCTGTGTCTTTCTCTCATCTCTGTGCCTGTGTGTTTCTCCACCTGTCTGTGTGTCTGTTTCTTAGGCCCTATTTATGTCACTTAACTCGCTGTGCCTTTCTCTCATCTCTGTGCCTGTGTGTTTCTCCACCTGTCTGTGTGTCTGTTTCTTAGGCCCTATTTATGTCACTTAACTCGCTGTGCCTTTCTCTCATCTCTGTGCCTGTGTGTTTCTCCACCTGTCTGTGTCTGTTTCTTAGGCCCTATTTATGTCACTTAACTCGCTGTGTCTTTCTCTCATCTCTGTGCCTGTGTGTTTCTCCACCTGTCTGTGTCTGTTTCTTAGGCCCTATTTATGTCACTTAACTCGCTGTGCCTTTCTCTCATCTCTGTGCCTGTGTGTTTCTCCACCTGTCTGTGTCTGTTTCTTAGGCCCTATTTATGTCACTTAACTCGCTGTGTCTTTCTCTCATCTCTGTGCCTGTGTGTTTCTCCACCTGTCTGTGTCTGTTTCTTAGGCCCTATTTATGTCACTTAACTCGCTGTGTCTTTCTCTCATCTCTGTGCCTGTGTGTTTCTCCACCTGTCTGTGTCTGTTTCTTAGGCCCTATTTATGTCACTTAACTCGCTGTGCCTTTCTCTCATCTCTGTGCCTGTGTGTTTCTCCACCTGTCTGTGTCTGTTTCTTAGGCCCTATTTATGTCACTTAACTCGCTGTGCCTTTCTCTCATCTCTGTGCCTGTGTGTTTCTCCACCTGTCTGTGTCTGTTTCTTAGGCCCTATTTATGTCACTTAACTCGCTGTGCCTTTCTCTCATCTCTGTGCCTGTGTGTTTCTCCACCTGTCTGTGTGTCTGTTTCTTAGGCCCTGTTTGGCGTAAGCGTTATTCGACAGACCTGTTTACTCTACTCTTTTCAAGTAGTATTCTACTCAATTTGGACCTCTACTACTGCTTCAAAATTGAAAATAATGCTCTAATTACTCATTTTCAGTAGAGCATTGTTTGATGGTTTAATGAAGAGGACTACTCATTTTCACACCAAAACTACTGCATTTCAGCTATCCAGACTACTCAAGAGTTCTGTAGGGGGTAAACAGGTCTGTTATTCATTCGTGCAGCGACCGTTATCTAGAGAAACTGGGCCCTGAGCGCCGCCTGATGATGTTGGTTGCTTTCACTTGGTTTCAGACTCGGCGGGCGAGGAAGTCACAATGTACACGTGCGGCAGGAGAGACGTCTTCTCCGTTTTCTTCTATTTCCTCATCTGCATCGTCGTCCATGCCGTCGTTCAGGAATACGTTCTGGATGTGAGTTCAACTCAGGGATTATTCTCAGGGGCTCCCAGGGACCCCCCCATTTGGGGGTCTATGAAGTACTAGAATTCTAAAGGACACTCTAAAAGAATGTGCAGGGGGTCCCAAGGATGCACTAGAAAAATTATTTTTAGCATTCACAATGTCATTGGGACCCTCTATCCCTCCTCTAAGGACCCTCTATACTGTAAGTGAAGGAGTCCCTGGGATCCCTTGTGTTTTGTGGAACGATTGGAGCCCTGTTTATTCTTCTTAGCACCGGTCATCAGTCATTGACTGATAACAATGTTTTTGAAATGACCTATTGTTTTTGCAGGCATGGAGGTCATATGACTTATTACGTTTACCTCATGCATGTTAGCAACTTTAAAGACACACTGACCCACCACGATTAAAAAAAGTCCCTTGGTTTTTTGTTCTGGGTAGCTGTGACCCCAACTTCCAAATTGAGGCTGCTCTTTAAAATGTTATCATTTTGAGTTTGGGGGCATTTGGTATGGGAGTCAACCTGGTCAAAACAAAATTCTTACCAGCTATAAGAGGGATAAAAACGTGAACCCGTGATTTTTGACACGTGATCTGGTGGGTCTTTAAGGATTTTGATGTGCGCTGCGACTGATTCCATAGTGATCAGATTTGACTTAGGTGAAACAATAGACTGTATAGACTAAAAATAATTGCCCTATTAAGTATCTTTACATTGCATAGTACTGTACTAGCTTTTCTCATGCAAAAAAAAAAGAATTATTTTCTCCTGTTTCCCTCTGGCAGTGAAAGGGTTAATATGGATATTGTGTTGCTTTCTTGCTGGCAGCCCTGATATTTATAGTTATGCATATTTTTTGATTCTATTTATTGTATGTTGTTGTCGTACCCTGGCTTAAAGACTCCAGGGATCATCCCAACAGCCGAAGCATTTGAACACTATGGTACGAATGCACCAGCTAGGGATGAGAACATTACGCGTGTGACCGGTTTTGATGACCCCGCCACACTGCTAGTCACGAGCCACACTCCGACTTCGGAGGAGTTTTTGTTATTATAATCATTTTAGAAAGTGAACTGCAAGCTGGAATTGTCGGAAAGCAAAGCACAGCATTTTCGTTACCATCATACATCATCATTATCATCATCGTCATCATCATCATCATCGCTCATCATCATCATTATCATTACCATCATCACCATCACCATCATCATCGTCATCATCATCATCATCATCATCACCATCATCATCATTCATCATCATCATAATCATCACCATCATCATCATCATCGCCATCATCATCATCATCATCATCATCATCGTCGTTGTCATTATCATCATACATCATCATCATTATCATCATTATCATCGTCATCATCATCGTCATCATTGTCATCGTCATCATCATCATCATCATTATCATCATCATCATCATCATCACCATCATCATCATCATCATTATCATCATCACCATCATTATCATCATCATCATCATCGCCATCATTATCATTATCATCGTCTATCATTCCTTACCATTCCACTACAAAGTGCATATTTGTACAAGATTAGCTTGGAAGACAGAAATAAAACCAAGAGTGTCTTACTACCACAACTCCCAATCCAAGTAACTTCCGGTTAAGCAGACTACTCACTTTCTTTCAAGCTAGCATGGAAGGCAGGTTTGTTTTTCTGTTTCTCCAGGAATTTTGTCTCCTGCTTTCAGCTTAATGAGTGTCTTTTGTTTTCCTTTGGTTTTCCTTGTGTTGCTTTGCTACTTGGGTAAGTTCGTTCGGCCCTCCCCCCTTTTTGGTTGTAATCTTTGTGAAGATTTCGGGCCTGTTGGTCAAAAGGTGGGCGTGGCTTCTGGCTTCGGGTTTCGCGTTATGGAATCTACTCCTTCTAAAGAAGGTTGTAGATTCTTCGGCGTTAGTTAGCAAACCTTCAAGTAGTTCAACTAAGGAACCTCAGCCTTCTCCTCCCAGGGATGTCAAAGACCGTTTTCTAAAATCTAGTCCTTCAGATAAGTCTTTGTCCAAGTCAAATCTCGGTCAAGAAGTTCGAGTAGGTCTCATTCTTCGCGTTCGGTTCAAGATACAAAG
Source organism: Phymorhynchus buccinoides (assembly GCA_017654935.2). NCBI lineage: Eukaryota > Metazoa > Mollusca > Gastropoda > Neogastropoda > Raphitomidae > Phymorhynchus > Phymorhynchus buccinoides. The sequence continues at coordinate 9,170,390 of CM065711.1, read as the reverse complement.
CAAGTGGTGTCGGAATTGCTGGCTCATTTGCGTTTCTACGGGCGAATAGTCTTCGGCCATGCCGTTCTCCTTCTCCCAAGTGGATTCGGCTGGTTTGGTCCAGCACATTTCGGTGGATGATTCTCATGTTGTTGGGTGGTTTTTGGACGTTGACCCGGCCTTTCCGACGGTTGGTCTTCCACTCCAGGATTCGTTGTCCGTTGAAGATCTCTCACGGATGGAGCTGCAAACCGGCATCCGGGTTTTTCCCGAACAAGGTCAGTACGGCTCTTCTAGCCAAGCTAGCTCCCGTACCCCATTGGTTCCTGGCGTTCATGATACCGCACGGGCACTTCCGGTTCTGGAAGAAGAAGCTGCGAAGAAACCGGTGGTGCTGTCCGACTTGTCTTACAGAGCTATAGACAACCGGGCGGTACCCACCGATGCCACCATTACGCCTGGTGATGCCGGCCGAAAAACGGACGATGCCGCTAATGGGGGTAGCTTCCCTGGCGACGGCAGCCTCGGTGCCTTAGGCACCGGGCCGGCATCCGCACCCGGAGTTCTCCGGAGCGGACCGGCCACGGCGACATGGTCTCGCGGGTCCACCACGGGCACGGCGGCTACGGCCTCTCCCGTGGGTGGTCCCTGGCGACGGCAGCCTCGGTGCCTTGGGCACCGGGTCGGCATCCGCACCCGGGGTTCTCCGGAGCGGACCGGCCACGGCGACATGGTCTCGCGGGTCCACCACGGGCACGTCGGCTACGGCCTCTCCCGTTGGTGGTCCCTGGCGACGGCAGCCTCGGTGCCTTAGGCACCGGGCCGGCATCCGCACCCGGAGTTCTCCGGAGCGGACCGGCCACGGCGACATGGTCTCGCGGGTCCACCACGGGCACGGCGGCTACGGCCTCTCCCGTGGGTGGTCCCTGGCGACGGCAGCCTCGGTGCCTTAGGCACCGGGCCGGCATCCGCACCCGGGGTTCTCCGGAGCGGACCGGCCACGGCGACATGGTCTCGCGGGTCCACCACGGTCACGGCGGCTACGGCCTCTCCCGTGGGTAGTCCCCAGGCCCAGGGCCGTACGACGGCGGGCATTCAGTCCATGGGACGTTTTTGCCTCGCCCGTACCGGTCACGCCCGTTACCGCTGGTATGGTTCTTCAGCGGACCTACTCTCACCAGGAGGTTATGGACCTTTTGTCGGGTTGTTCTTCCTTCGGTCAGTCAGCTCAACCAGCGGCGTCAGTTACGACTTCGGGTCACACGGTGGATTCTATGGAAGAGGTTTTTTCAGATCCTTCTGTTTCTGTCATTCAAGGGTATCTGGCGGCCTTGCAGCCTTACTGCGCTCCTTCTTTCACGGTTGCAACCGAGAGTTGTTCAAACGTACCCTTGTTGTCTTCCTTCTGAACGAATTTTTGCGGGGGCAACGGCCCCGGCTTCGCCGTTCTTTCGAATGATGTCTGTTCTGGCAGGCATGGTTTCTTCTGATTACAACCATGAGTTGTTCAACCAGTTGTCTCGTTCACCCGTTCCAGTAATCCTTTTTGGTCTGGTTCCGTCCCGATCGAACTATACTGTCCGGCTAACATGATCTTCCATGCCCAGCCGTCAGCTCAGTTGTTTGACTGGGTGGCGTTGAAATGGGTTAAGTCTACGTCACGTTTGCACACTGTTTCGCCTTTTGTCTACATGTTTTCCTTTTCGGTGGGGACATTTCCGCGTCATCTGGTTAGATTTGACGTCATGCGATAGCAACTATGTTGCTGTTTCGGTCTGTCCCTACGTCAGAGGTAGTTTTTTTTTTACCTTCCAACGGTCTTAGCATGTAGAGTTGGTTACGAAGTGCAGTCGCACATTCGTACGTGGCTTCTCAGTTTGCTAGTTCAGAGGTTGAATCTGCTGTTTTGCGGATTCTCATCTTAATCATTTAGTACTAGCTGTCTCTTCCCGTCATCGATCCTTTGCTTGCCCATTCTGAACAAGTCTTGTCCAAATGTGGGCCATTTTGTTTTTGACTCAGACTCGCCACTTCGATCGATATTTTTCCTGGTTCGAAAGGGCGTAGCAGCGTGTGGTGGCCCGGTCCGGCCACTCATAGTCCGTTTTTGTATCGGCCTTGGCTGCTCTAGGTGACTCCATGCGGAGTTTGTCATCTCCTGGCTGCTTTTCCAGGATGTTGTCTCGGTGGAGTCCACTCAGGTTCTGCCCCAGGATGATGCTTTCGGTACCCTTCTGTCTCGTGGGTGCCGATTGTCTTTTCTCCGCCTGCAGATCCTCTTCGCTTTCAGATCTTGGACGCAGAGGTCAAGTCCCTTCTGGACAAGGGTGCTGTGATTCCAGTACCCAACCCAGGCCCGGTTTTCTACTCGCGCATGTTCACTGTACCAAAGAAGAACTGTGAGTTCCGTCCAGTGCTGGACTTGTCTCCTCTCAATGCTTTTCTGCGCCCCATGGCGTTCAGAATGGAGACGGCTGCTTCGGTTCACAACTTCATCCAGCCGGGGGATTGGGCGACTTCCATAGACCTCAAGGATGCCTTTTTCCATATTTCGATCCACCCAGATCGAAGGCATCTCTTGAGGTTCGTATGGGGGAACACGACTTATCAGTTCGTAGCCCTTCCCTCCGGGCTCTCTCTGGCCCCTTGGATTTTCACCATGGTGGTCAGGGAGTTCGTCGGCGTGGCCGGGTCCAGAGGGATCCGGCTCAAGGTGTACCTGGACGGCTGGCTCACCTCGGCTCAGTCCAGGGACCGGTGCCAGGAACACACTTCGGAGCTCCAGGACCTGTCCGTCCAGGTTGGTTTTCAACATGAACGTCAAAAAGTCGGATTAGACTCCGGCCCAGGAATTCAAATTTCTGGGGATGGTCTTCAATACCCAGACGTTCACGGTCTGTCCGTCTCCGGATCGGATCCAGTCCATTCAGTCCTTTCAGGAAAGTGTTCTGTTGGCAGGTTCAGCAACGGTTCGTCAACTTCTCAAGTTGCTGGGCATCATGGAGTCTTTGGCAGACCTCTTGCCTCTGGGACGTCTGCACAGGCGTCCGTTACAACGAAAGTGTGCGGAACTCAGGGTTTCTCATCTTCCTCTGGAATCTCAGATTGTTTTGGGCTCGTGGTTTCGTGGCTCAGTTCTCCAGTGGTTGGATCTGGTTTGGCTGGGGTCCTCTGTTCCCATTCGGCCTCTCCACCATCAAGAATTCCTTTTCACGGATGCAACGGAGTGGACTCTCGTCCATCAGGTCCTTCAACCCATTTGGTCAATGTGGGGAAACCCACACATCGACTTGTTTGCAACTCGCTTCAGCCGGCGTCTTCCGCTTTTCGTCTCCCCGTTGGCAGATCCCTTGGCATGGGCAAGAAATGC
>CM065711.1:9079541-9162041 GCA_017654935.2 Phymorhynchus buccinoides | reverse complement strand
CGTGGGGATACCGGGGGGTCTTTTGTATAAATAGTTCCCCCACCTTCTGGAAGTTCTGTGCTTGTAACTTCCTCTCATCTGTCACTCTTTGACTCTGCCTTTTCCCTTTGCTTGCTGTCATCTACCATCTTTCTGCCTTACCCGGTCCATTCTCCTGCCCTTTCTTCAAGAAACACTTTCCAAAAGATATCCTCCAGCCGAAGTCGGACTTGCTGGGCCTAACTATTTTTTAGTTAGGCGCATAACGGCAGCATGACGCATCTACGCTCATAATTGACAGGAAACTGTTTGAGCGATCGAAGAAGAACAAGAAGAAGAGAGGTAGTTTATAGGCACAGAAAAGTATTGCTCCTGACTCGTCACTAGGTGGCTTGCGCAGTTCAGGCCTTAGCGTATCGCCCTTTCGTGTCGGGCAAGGAGTATTATAAATAAAGCCCCATTGGTCTGACACAGCCTTTAACTCATTCTCATCGCAATGAATTTGAATCATTAAAAAACCTCACAAACCACTCCAGCCACACACACAAACAAAACATACATAAACAAAAAGAGAAATGAAAGAAGATTACGGGGTTTTACTTCAAGTTTAGACACAGGGAAGTGGTAGATCAGACTTTAAAAAAAATATATTATAGACTTTATATCTAGAAAAACTCTACAGTTATTACTTTCCCTACTTCAAACCACTACAAACGCAAAGTAAGAGGCAAAAGTGGTCTAAGGGAGCAAAGGGAGTTTAGAAGCGATCAAATTGTGGTGTGCACACAGAATTACTTCCCTTGAAACAAATTCATCAAATTGACAGCTGTATATCAATTCTGGCCATGTATGGGAGGAACGACTTGAATGAGTTAAGCCAAGGCGAAGGACAGGGCTCCCAATCGTCCCGCAAAACAAGGGGTCCCAGGGACTCCTTCACTTACAGTATAGAGGGTCCTAGAGGCGGGATAGAGGGTCCCAGTGACATTGCGAATGCTAAAAAGAAAGTTTCTAGTGCATGATCCCTGGGATCACCTGCACATTCTTTTAGAGGTTTCTTGATAATGTGCTTCATAGACCCCCAAATGGGGGTCCCTGGGAGCCCTGTGAAGGCGGCAGTATGACTTCATAATTATATTGGTTTGGCAGACTGAGTAAATGGAAGTGTTGTGTGTGACGCAGGAGGGCTATGTGACCGGCCTCAGCCAGTTGTGGGACAACTACCCTCAAGGTCACACCACTCTGCCGTGAGTACTGTGTATGTGTGTCTGTGTGTGTGTGTGCGTGTCTGTGTGTGTGTCTTTCATTTAACATCTATCCACTTCTCGTGATATTAGACGGGAAAATCTTATGTTTAATGTATCTGAGAGCATTAAATACTCATTTTCTGATAGGAGAATTTATATATATTTGTGTTGCTTTGTGCACATACAATTTTCTCTGCAGCTTATAAACTGGTGCGGCTTATATGTGAATAAATACCTAATATTTTCTCAATTAAAGGGATGCAGCTTATATACAGGTGCGTCTTATAGTCCAGTTTTTACGGTAGTTATTGACAACATAGCTTGAAGTTGAAAGTTTGACGTTTGATCATCTGAATGTAACTAGTTTCTAGTTATTGACAACATAGCTTGAAGTTGAAAGTTTGACGTTTGATCATCTGAATGTAACTACCGTAATTTTTGGACTATAATGAGATACTTTTTTCTCCAATTCCGACTTATGCACCTAATAAACGAGGGCGCCCTATTAGTGAACAAAATCGTGAGAAGAGAGGCAACGATTGCCGTACTCAGTACAGTCTACTGTGAGTCACAACATCGAAAGTGGTAATGAGTCGCCGATACGACAAATACTCACGTTAAAATGCTTCAAAATCCCTATTATCATCCGAGATACCGTCCAACAGATGCCATAACCCTTCATTGGATGTAAAAAGCATCATTGTAGAGCTTAAGATGCCATAATTCTACCAGTTTTCGCAAAGAAAAGTCCAAACACAACAACCAGAAGTCGTAAAAACGGAAGTTCGATTATTTGAGAAGGGAGCCAACTCTCGTTTATGACAGCAGTAATGGCGGTCGGTAAGCGTTTACAGGACGTGTACAGGCTTCAAACTTCGACTTTCTTTTGTGAGGTGTGTATCGCCTTATAAACGAGGGCGCCTTTTACTTTAATTTTTTTTTTTTCAGATTTTTCTTGAAAATTGCCCTATTCGCCTTATACACAGCAGCGCCTAATGATCCGAAAAATACGGTAGTTTCTAGTTATTGACAACATAGGTTGACGTTTGACGTTTGATCATTTGAATGTAACTCACTGTTTCTTGGTGTTTTTTTCCCCCACAGGTTCATTGTGAAGTTTTTCTTCATTATCCAGGTAAGTTGTTTTCTTTTCTCTCTTACACATTGAACAAAAGTCGATTTACATCTTGTGTTATGTGTATTTTAGGTTTGAATTGAAGCCTGTTTATTTTTGGTTCTTGTTGAATGAAGGTTTCTGATTTGTAATCCTTCAAAGGAAGTAGGAATCAGTTTCATTTTTGCAGTAATGTTTTTGCATTTGTGACCTGTTGAAAAGAGAGACGATTTGAAAGTGAAAAAAGAGTACCATATTTTTCTGACTATAAGGCGATACTTTTTTTCTCAGACTGAGACCCCTGCGCATTGTAACGTGACTGATAATACAGACAAACCCCTATTTTACGACCCTCTGTTAAGCGACCACCTCTCATTTGAGACCGGATTTGTTGGCACGGATGCATTTTACTATGTAAACGACCTCTCTTAACTCTTAGCGTCCTATAGCGCACCGATCCGCACCTCACCGTCAGTCCTAAACCGCATGAAAGCGCACCTATCCACGCACGTTGTTTAGTCATATTGCTAAGGAAGTGGGAACTCTCTAATGCAGAGAGGAAGCTTTAACGACAGCCGGAAAGCATTCGACTTCCTGTTGCAATGGCTGCCATTTGCAGGGAGGTCGATTGAAGGCTAAATTTTATCGATTTTCTTCAAATTTCTTTGGGACAAATTTGTTTCATCAAAATGGCGGCAATCCGAACGATGAATGACGATGTTATCGATGTTTTCACCGATAAATTGTGTGCCAATCGTGCTTTTGGACTTAGTTATAGGGGCCAGAGTGACGTGACTGTTGAGACTCGTGCTAGTGCAGTGTCTACTATGGTTAACTTCGACTATCGATCGGCAGAAAATCAATCGAACGTTTCCGACAACCGGTCATCTGCCGAGCATTCGGACACTGTTTTAGACAGCGAATTGGACAGTTTCAATGATTTTTTATCGGACTTAGAGTGGTTTAACACTTTGTACAAAGCATAGAGATACTTTTCACATGAAAACTACGATCGCGAATGATCGGCAGTAAGACCGACAGGTGTGCGTAACCGAACCTAATTTTTACCTGTTAATTGCATAACCAAAATAGTACGGAAAGGCAAGTACTAAGTTTATTTTGTGCTTTTAGTGTTTCTCTGATCATGTAAGTGACTTGTGCTTGCAATGTTTTAATAATAAACACACCACACATTGTTTTTTAACATGTTTGTTGAACACCTTTATTTTTTATTTTTTTTGTAATAATCAATCAAAATAAACACCAAAAAATGTCAGATTGGCAAAAATAACATTGTCAACCCAGAAAACAATATCATAACAAGATTACTACAAAGTTTCATTAACTTTTATTCACAAATAATTTCAATATAATATTTTGAATAAGCATACCCATTTCTTGCTCATTCTGTCAAATCCTTACAGGATTGTGGGCTTGACTCTGCCACTTCCTTATAGGATGCTAAGAGTTAAACGACTTCCTCTAAAACGCGACTTACGACCGCCATTTTGTTGGTTTTTACGACCGTTGCTGTCGTCTGCATAGACTTCGAGCAAAGGGAAACAACCACGGTCAAGGGCCTGAAAGCGGAGTCGCTTCCCTTGTTGTAGAAAAGATGGCGGAAAGCGTAGGAAAAGCACGAAAACCACTGACTTTGAAAAAGAAAACCACTGACTTTGGACGAGAGTGGAGGTGATTAAAAGAAGTCGGCAAAGTGAAACTGTAATATCGATTGCACAATCCTATGGAGTTGGAAAGACCCAAATCCAGTTTTAATATGTCATTGTATGTGTGCATGAAGAAGAGAGTATGAACTGTGCTGAACTTTTTCTTTCTACGGCTGCCAGTGAAAACCTCCGTCATACGACCCCTCCAATTTACGACCGATTTTTCCGGACATTTTGGAAGTCTTCAAATAGAGGTTTGTCTGTATTGTGGACATTTTGGAAGTCTTAAAATAGAGGTTTGTCTGTATAGTAAGAAAACAGAACAAGATCTGAATTTTGTGTAAGATTTGGGGGGTGCACCTTATAGCCCGAAAAATACGGTAGTTTGCATAGGGAATATACCTGAAAATCATCTGCCCCTGTCTCGTGACCTCAAATGCAAACGCCACCTACTTAAGATTATCGCCCTTGCCTGTCAGGAACTAGTAGTATATAGCCACAGAAAATTATCTGCTCCTGACTTGTCACCAGGGGGCATCGGCAAATCGGGCCTAATATTATTACCCTTTCGTGTCGGCAAGGAGTAGTGTAAAGCCTCATTGAATACAAGAATGTTTTTAATGTACTGAAAGTCACGCTAACACGTTCAGTGTAAGTAACGGTTGTCGTACCTTTTGTTCTGGGCTTGCGTTTGTAAATCAGATGTTTAGTTTCGCTTTAAATGTTGTAGTTGATGTATATTGAAGACATTAAACGGATGAGTTTTTGCAAGAAACACGTCGGGATCACCAGGAAAGCACCCTTTACACTTACAGAGATCGCAACACTCACTTTGCTCTGGTTTCCTAGAAATCAAACCGTCAAATCGGCGATTCCTCCTTGGTGGAGGTGCTGGAAGTCAAATTATTTCAGTGAAAGAGAAGACATGTGCCTTCTCTTTTTTAATGCGTGCCTGCGTTTAGACCAAGTCATTTGCACAAAATGTTCACAATACAAGCCTTTTTAAAAAATGTATTTATTTTAATTTTATGCAGTTTACCTAAAGGAGTTTCGCTTACAACAAAGAAAATAGCTCCTTTTTTTTTTTTACTGCACTGCAAAAAAAAAGAAGGTTTAGCCACAATGAGTGGCCTCCACCCACCCAATCCAAAATGGCTTCTCTCTCCGGCAACTCCGCCTAGGAGGAATCGTTGTTTCTGACGGTTTGATTTCTAGGACACCAGAGCAAAGTGAGTGTTGCGATCCTTGAAAAGGCTGTCTTTCTGGTGATCTCGACGTGTTTCTTGCAAAAACTCATCCATCAGGGTGCATCTTTAAGTCGTACAGATGTCTACTGAACAAAGAGAAAGGTGGTGCAGCTTTAACGATGACACACTCTCCTTGCGAGGGCATCCATAATTTCAGAGGGACCCATTCCATGTGACTGTAAAGTTTATACAATATTATTTAGTACATTTCTATAGTGCTTATTTATCAAAGCTCTAAGCGCTTTACAGTGGTTTTTTTTACTAAAGAATATATATTAAAAAACATATATGAACAAACATTCCTATCCCTCACCGTCCCCCCCCCCCCCACCCACCCACCCACCCACCCCCAATGCTCCATCTCTCATTATCGAACACAGCCACACAAAAAGATAAAACATGAACAATTATTGTAAACAACATAATATACAACGTAGACGCAGAGAGAGAGAGAGAGACAGAGAGAGAGAGAGACAGAGAGAGAGAGAGAGATACTCAGAGAGAGAGACAGAGAGAGAGACACAGAGAGAGAGAGAGTCGATTTTAGTAAAACAAATTCATAATCCTAAACATTACACAATGCAATGCAATACAATACACCACAATGCAATACAATGTATTAGAATACAGTACAGCACAGTACAATCCATTGCAATCCAATTCAATACAACACAGCACAGGACAACTGTACAGTTCTTTGTCACAATGCGATGCAACTTTTTTTTTCTTCTTAGCATTTCTTATTATGTTCTCTTTGTTTCCTTACGCTCTGTCTACCTGTCCTCTCTCTCTCTCCTCCCTCCCTTCCCCTCTGTCTCTCTCTCTCTCCCTCCCTCCCCCCTCTCTCTCTTTCTTTCTGCCTCTCCGTCTTACTCATGTCAAAGTTTGCCCTGCCCACTTGTCTCCGCCTTTTTGTGTGTCTAACCCTGAACCCCCCCCCCCCTTACCCTGACCCCTCCACCTCCTCCCTGCCTCCTCTTCTCTCTCTCTCTCTCTCTCTCTCTCTCTCTCTCTCTCTCTCTCTCTCTCTCTCTCTCTCTCTCTCTCTCTCATGTGTTATTAAATAATGTTACTATTATTCTATATCATTGTTATCAAACATGGTGTGTCAATGTGTTAATTTTTAATTTATATTTTTACATGGTTTTATCAATGTTTGTAAAGCGCAGAGAGCTTGCTTTTAGCATGATTTGTATCGCGCTATATAAGTGAAATTATTATTATTATTATTATTATTATTAACTTTGCTGTTCCAGATTGCTTACTGGCTTCACTGCTTCCCAGAACTGTATTTCCAGAAAGTGAAGAAGGTGAGACAATTGTAAAGTTGCAGTAGTATTTCAATTATGTTTAAAAAAAATAAATTTAAATGAAAGATAAGAAATGCATATTATTCGTGTTTGGGAGACTTTTGTCTGAAAACTGAAACAAAACCATGCTGGCCTCCATAAGAATGCTGGGGGGAATTGAATGGTTAACGTTTGTAATTCAGCATGGCGTGTGACGTGTTTTTCAGGAAGAAATGTTGGGGAGAATTAAATGGTTAGCGTTTGTAATTCAGCGTGGGGTGTGACGTGTTTTTCAGGAAGAAATGCTGGGGCGAGTTAAATTAAATGGTTAACGTTTGTAATTCAGCGTGGGGTGTGACATGTTTGTCAGGAAGAAATGCGGAAAAGGTTAACGTTTGTAATTCAGCGTGGGGTGTGACATGTTTGTCAGGAAGAAATGCGGAAAAGGTTAACGTTTGTAATTCAGCGTGGGGTGTGACATGTTTGTCAGGAAGAAATGCGGAAAAGAGTTAAAAGGTTGACGTTCGTAATTCAACATGGCGGATGACGTGTTTTTCAGGAAGAAATGCTGAGGAGAATTCAATGGTTAACGTTTGTAATTCAGCGTGGCGGTTGACGTGTTTTTCAGGAAGAAATGCTGGGTCGCGTGCAGTACATCGTGCTCTACCTGATCTTCATCGTGGCTGCCTATGTACTGAAGTAAGCCATGCTTCGTTGTTTGTTTTTTCCCCCCCTTGGGGATACCGGGGGGGTCTTTCGTATAAATAGTTCCCCTACTTTCTGGAAGTTCTGTGCTTGTAGCTTCCTCTAATCTGTCACTCTCTTTGACTCTGCCTTTTCCCTTTGCTTACTGTCATCTGCTATCATTCTATCTCACTGGTCCATTCTCCTGCCTTTTTTCTGTACATTCTTACAGAGGTTTCTTCAACCGAAGTCGGACATGCTGGGCCTAACTATTTCTTAGTTAGGCGCATAATGGCAGCATGACGCATCTACACATGCATGTGACACGAAACTGAGTGAACAAAGAAGAAGAAGGTTTTTTTTTCTTTGATTAGATCACTTACTTCAAAATTAACTCGTTCGCATCGCAATGATTTTGAATTATTAAAAAAACTCACAAATCACTCCACCCATACACACAAACAAAACATTACATAAACAAAAAGAGAAATGAAAGAATATTACAGCTTTTTGCTTCAGGTTTAGACATAGGGAAGTGGTAGATCAGACATTTTTATGTATAGACTTTATATAGAACAAGCGCGGATTCGCAATCATTTGTGGCGTGCGACAATTGAAAACGAAACATCATTTTAAAGAGCAGCCTCAATTTGAAGTGCAGCCTCGATTTGAAGTGCGACAATTTTGTAGCCTCGATTTGAAGTGCGACAATTTTGGACCGACCGACAGACAGACAGACGGACCGACAAAGTGAGTTATAGGTTTGTGGCTTGTGCCACCAACAAAAACTCTACAGCAGTGAGTTGCCCCACTTCAAGCCACTACAAATGCAAAGTAAGAGGGAAAAGTGTGGTCTAAGGGAGCGAATCGAGTGTAGAAGTGAACAAAATGTGGTGTGCACTCAGATTTACTTCCCTTGAAACAAATTCATCAAATTGACGGCTTTATGTTAATTCCAGCCATGTATGGGTGGAACGACTTGAATGAGTTGAGCCATGCAAAAAAGGACAGTGTTATTATTCTGGGATTGTAAAGCGCTCAGAGATTATTGGCCTGAGACTGGAGTTAGGCGCTTGTGTAAGAGACGCGTGTATTGCACGCTTGTCTGTATTTTGCGAGCGTTGGTCTGTGTGAACGTGTGCGTGCACTGAACGAATTGCACTGTCCTGCTTTAGACCAGAACTTTCCCGGATACCGGGGGGGGGGGGGGTGTCTTTCATATGAATAGTTCCCCCACCTTCTGGAAGTTCTGTGCTTGTAACTTCCTCTAGTCGGTCACTCTCTTTGACTCTGCCTTTTCCTTTTGCTTACGGTCATCTACTATCTTTCTGCCTTACCGGTCCATTCTCCTGCCCTTTTTTTCACAAAACACTTTCAAAAAGATTTCCTCCAGCCGAAGTCGGACTTGCTGGGCCTATTTCTTAGTTAGGCGCATAATGGCAGCATGGCGCATCTGCGCTCATAATTGACAGGAAACTGTTAAACTGTATTTCCGGAAACCATCTGTTGACTGACTCGCAATTTTTGTTTGTTTTGTTTGTTCTTTAGATGTATCCATTAACGATAGTTTCATTTCATACACGCAATTTATTGTCCCCCTTATGTGCTATAGGGTGCAATGATAGAGGTGTCATGTTATGAATGAATGAATGAATCTATAATTTAAGGCCAAGAAATGAAATACGTCTGTTTCCGGTAACCCGACCGAGCCTATTTTTTGCTGCCGACCTTAAAAACATTTGTTGACGAGTTTCCCCCCCCCCAAAAAAAAGAAGCAATTTGAGCAGACGATGCAAGGGAAACAACCATTGCACTCTCACTCGGCGTAGTCAAGGACTGTTACTCGCGCAGACTATCGTGATCAACATCCGCCAACACAATGGCAGGCGCAAGGCACGCGGTTGCCATTTCTATGTTTAAATGCGATCATGCGGATGCAGTGAAATTCACATTTTTCAGCAAATACGGCAAAAATCTTGCACCGCGAAAAAAACAAAAAAACTGAAAAGAACTCACCCGTTGGGGGGCCATGTTCCCGGAAACAGACATATTTTTTTATTTGGCCTAATGTCTTTTCACACGAATAGTGATTTTAGACAACATGCAAAAATTGAACCAATTAAAAAAAGACATGCAAGCTTAAAAAACAATGATAACAACACACAAAGCAAAACATCTACAGTAAGCTTCCAATCTATTCTATCATCCTTACCATTCCACTACAAAGTGCATATTTGTACAAGATTAGCTTGGAAGACAGAAATAAAACCAAGAGTGTCTTACTACCACAACTCCCAATCCAGGTAACTTCCGGCCAAGCAGACTACTCACTTTCTTTCAAGCTAGCATGGAAGGCAGGTTTGTTTTTCTGTTTCTCCAGGAATTTTGTCTCCTGCTTTCAGCTTAATGAGTGTCTTTTGTTTTCCTTTGGTTTTCTTTGTGTTGCTTTGCTACTTGGGTAAGTTCGTTCGGCCTCCCCCCTTTTTTGGTTGTAATCTTTGTGAAGATTTCGGGCCTGTTGGTCAAAAGGTGGGCGTGGCTTCTGGCTTCGGGTTTCGCGTTTTGGAATCTACTCCTTCTTTAGAAGGTTGTAGATTCTTCGGCGTTAGTTAGCAAACCTTCAAGTAGTTCAACTAAGGAACCTCAGCCTTCTCCTCCCAGGGATGACAAAGACCGTTTTCTAAAATCTAGTCCTTCAGAAAAGTCTTTGTCCAAGTCAAATCTCGGTCAAGAAGTTCGAGTAAGTCTCATTCTTCGCGTTCGGTTCAAGATACAAAGCAAGTGGTGTCGGAATTGCTGGCTCATTTGCGTTCTACGGGCGAATAGTCTTCGGCCATGCCGTTCTCCTTCTCCCAAGTGGATTCGGCTGGTTTGGTCCAGCACATTTCGGTGGATGTTTCTCATGTTGTTGGGTGTTTTGGACGTTGACCCGGCCTTTTCAACGGTTGGTCTTCCACTCCAGGATTCGTTGTCCGTTGAAGATCTCTCACGGATGGAGCTGCAAACCGGCATCCGGGTTTTTCCCGAACAAGGTCAGTACGGCTCTTCTAGCCAAGCTAGCTCCCGTACCCCATTGGTTCCTGGCGTTCATGATACCGCACGGGCACTTCCGGTTCTGGAAGAAGAAGCTGCGAAGAAACCGGTGGTGCTGTCCGACTTGTCTTACAGAGCTATAGACAACCGGGCGGTACCCACCGATGCCACCATTACGCCTGGTGATGCCGGCCGAAAAACGGACGATGCCGCTAATGGGGGTAGCTTCCCTGGCGACGGCAGCCTCGGTGCCTTAGGCACCGGGCCGGCATCCGCACCCGGGGTTCTCCGGAGCGGACCGGCCACGGCAACATGGTCTCGCGGGTCCACCACGGGCACGGCGGCTACGGCCTCTCCCGTGGGTGGTCCCTGGCGACGGCAGCCTCGGTGCCTTGGGCACCGGGCCGGCATCCGCACCCGGGGTTCTCCGGAGCGGACCGGCCACGGCAACATGGTCTCGCGGGTCCACCACGGGCACGGCGGCTACGGCCTCTCCCGTGGGTGGTCCCTGGCGACGGCAGCCTCGGTGCCTTAGGCACCGGGCCGGCATCCGCACCCGGGGTTCTCCGGAGCGGACCGGCCACGGCGACATGGTCTCGCGGGTCCACCACGGTCACGGCGGCTACGGCCTCTCCCGTGGGTAGTCCCCAGACCCAGGGCCGTACGACGGCGGGCAGTCAGTCCATGGGACGTTTGCCTCAGCCCGTACCGGTCACGCCCGTTACCGCTGGTATGGTTCTTCAGCGGACCTACTCTCACCAGGAGGTTATGGACCTTTTGTCGGGTTGTTCTTCCTTCAGTCAGTCAGCTCAACCAGCGGCGTCAGTTACGACTTCGGGTCACACGGTGGATTCTATGGAAGAGGTTTTTTCAGATCCTTCTGTTTCTGTCATTCAAGGGTATCTGGCGGCCTTGCAGCCTTACTGCGCTCCTTCTTTCACGGTTGCAACCGAGAGTTGTTCAACCGTACCCTTGTTGTCTTCCTTCTGAACGAATTTTTGCGGGGGCAACGGCCCCGGCTTCGCCGTTCTTTCGAATGATGTCTGTTCTGGCAGGCATGGTTTCTTCTGATTACAACCATGAGTTGTTCAACCAGTTGTCTCGTTCACCCGTTCCAGTAATCCTTTTTGGTCTGGTTCCGTCCCGATCGAACTATACTGTCCGGCTAACATGATCTTCCATGCCCAGCCGTCAGCTCAGTTGTTTGACTGGGTGGCGTTGAAATGGGTTAAGTCTACGTCACGTTTGCACACTGTTTCGCCTTTTGTCTACATGTTTTCCTTTTCGGTGGGGACATTTCCGCGTCATCTGGTTAGATTTGACGTCATGCGATAGCAACTATGTTGCTCTTTCGGTCTGTCCCTACGTCAGAGGTAGTTTTTTATTTTTACCTTCCAACGGTCTTAGCATGTAGAGTTGGTTACGACTTCTCAGTTTGCTAGTTCAGAGGTTGAATCTGCTGTTTTGCGGATTCTCATCTTAATCATTTAGTACTAGCTGTCTCTTCCCGTCATCGATCCTTTGCTTGCCCATTCTGAACAAGTCTTGTCCAAATGTGGGCCATTTTGTTTTTGACTCAGACTCGCCACTTCGATTTTTCTGGTTCGAAAGGGCGTAGCAGCGTGTGGTGGCCCGGTCCGGCCACTCATAGTCCGTTTTGTATCGGCCTTGGCTGCTCTAGGTGACTCCATGCGGAGTTTGTCATCTCCTGGCTGCTTTTCCAGGATGTTGTCTCGGTGGAGTCCACTCAGGTTCTGCCCCAGGATGATGCTTTCGGTACCCTTCTGTCTCGTGGGTGCCGATTGTCTTTTCTCCGCCTGCAGATCCTCTTCGCTTTCAGATCTTGGACGCAGAGGTCAAGTCCCTTCTGGACAAGGGTGCTGTGATTCCAGTACCCAACCCAGGCCCGGGTTTCTACTCGCGCATGTTCACTGTACCAAAGAAGAACTGAGTTCCGTCCAGTGCTGGACTTGTCTCCTCTCAATGCTTTTCTACGCCCCATGGCGTTCAGAATGGAGACGGCTGCTTCGGTTCACAACTTCATCCAGCCGGGGGATTGGGCGACTTCCATAGACCTCAAGGATGCCTTTTTCCATATTTCGATCCACCCAGATCGAAGGCATCTCTTGAGGTTCGTATGGGGGAACACGACTTATCAGTTCGTAGCCCTTCCCTCCGGGCTCTCTCTGGCCCCTTGGATTTTCACCATGGTGGTCAGGGAGTTCGTCGGCGTGGCCGGGTCCAGAGGGATCCGGCTCAAGGTGTACCTGGACGGCTGGCTCACCTCGGCTCAGTCCAAGGACCGGTGCCAGGAACACACTTCGGAGCTCCAGGACCTGTCCGTCCAGGTTGGTTTTCAACATGAACGTCAAAAAGTCGGATTAGACTCCGGCCCAGGAATTCAAATTTCTGGGGATGGTCTTCAATACCCAGACGTTCACGGTCTGTCCGTCTCCGGATCAGATCCAGTCCATTCAGTCCTTTCGGGAAAGTGTTCTGTTGGCAGGTTCAGCAACGGTTCGTCAACTTCTCAAGTTGCTGGGCATCATGGAGTCTTTGGCAGACCTCTTGCCTCTGGGACGTCTGCACAGGCGTCCGTTACAACGAAAGTGTGCGGAACTCAGGGTTTCTCATCTTCCTCTGGAATCTCAGATTGTTTTGGGCTCGTGGTTTCGCGGCTCAGTTCTCCAGTGGTTGGATCCGGTTTGGCTGGGGTCCTCTGTTCCCAGTCGGCCTCTCCACCATCAAGAATTCCTTTTCACGGATGCATCAAAGGAAGGTTGGGGGGCTCATCTGGACCGGTGAGAGGTTTCGGGGTTGTGGTCCAAGCAGATTCGTCTCTCCACATCAATTTTCTGGAGATGGAGGCGGTTTCGCTCGCGCTCAAAGCGCTACTTCCCCTGCTACGAGGCAAGTGGGTCACAGTTTGTGGCGACAACTCCACTTGCCTCTCGTACCTTCGGCGTCAGGGGGGCACGAAATCGTCTTCACTCTCCAGGAAGGCAGGGGAGATCCTGCTTTGGACTGCACAGAATTCCATTCTTCTAACCGTGGAGTTCTTTCCCGGGAAGTTGAATGTTCTCGCCGACCAGCTGGGCCGTTCCAACCAGGTGATTGCAACGGAGTGGACTCTCGTCCATCAGGTCCTTCAACCCATTTGGTCAATGTGGGGAAACCCACACATCGACTTGTTTGCAACTCGCTTCAGCCGGCGTCTTCCGCTTTTCGTCTCCCCGTTGGCAGATCCCTTGGCATGGGCAAGAAATGCCTTCAGTCTCCAGTGGACGGGTCTGTGGGCCTACGCCTACCCATCCACAGCTCTTCTTCCAAAGGTGTTGGAAAGGTGTGCTCGGGAGCGTCCTGCTCTGATCCTCATAGCGTCAGGATGGGAAACTGTCCGTTGTTCCCCGAGCTGTTAGCTCTCACCCACGTTCCGGGTGTTCCCCTCCAGTTGTCACCAAGTCACTTGTTCAACCGCGGACAGGCGTTCCACATCGAAATCCTGCCGTCCTTCACCTGACCGCTTGGCTACTTTGCGGTCAGGATTGCGGTCACAGGGTCTGAAAGGTGAAACCTTTGAAGTGATTCTTCAATCCCGTCGTCAAAGCATGAATACCTTGTTTTCCTTGCGTTGGACCTCTTGGTTCAATTTCTGTTCAATGAGTCTTTTTCTCCTTTGCACCCGACTGGTGCTCAGTTTGTTTTCTTTTCGTCTCATTTGCATAATGAGAAGGGCCTCTTGGACCAAACTTGTCAGGTTATAAGTCGGCAGTTAGCACTATTTCGATTGCTACTGGTCGTCAACCTTCCTTTGCTTCTTCTGTCTTGGTTTCCCATTTTTTGGTTGGTTTGCGTAATAAGTCGATTCGCCCAACCATCAGACTTCCGCTATGGGACGTTTTTTCTTGTGCTTCACTTTCTCAGGTCAGAATGTGAACCGCTTTCTTCGTTATCTTTTAAGCTTCTTTCTGTTATAACGCTTTTCCTCGTTAGTCTTGCCTTAGCGAGACGTGTGAGTGGTATCCACGCTCTTAGCGGTTTAGTTAATGATTATGAATTCGCGGAGGATGGTTCCTCGATCTCCCTGGCTTTTCTACCGGAATTCCGTGCGAAAAATCAATCGGCTCAGCAAGCTTCTCCGTTGGTTGTTATCGAAAGTCTCTCTAACATCCTCGCTCCGGACGATGAGGAAAATGTCTTGTGTCCGTTTCGCTGTTTGCGGGCATTTCTCCTTCGTTCAGTCTCGTTCCGTAGCCAGAAACGCCGCCTTTTCATTTCTTTGAATTCCAACTATTCAAATGATATCCGTAAGGCCACTTTGGCTCGCTGGTTAGTCGAGTTGATTCGACTAGCCTACTCCCACGCCGATCGTTCTGCGCCCCCAGGTATACGGGCTCACGAAGTTAGGGCTATTAGCACCTCACTAGTCTTGGTCAGGGGTGTTCCAGTCCCTTCCTTATGTCCTCCGCCTTCTGGAAGTCGGAGACTACATTTACCTCTTTCTGCCTGCGCGAGTTTTCTACTCTCCGGCAGGACAACACGTTTGGCATTCGACGTGCTGTGTTGTCCTCCAAGACGGTGTCCTTTTGAGGTTTGACTTATTGTCTGTTTGTTTTTATAGACTTATGTCTTTTGGGGGATATGTAAACATGATTTGCTGTTTTACCTTCTTATTTTAGATGGTATGTGTGTGTTTATGTGGTATCTCTGTCATGGTTTGTTCCATGGTTCTCAGAGTAGTGCTTAACCATTACCCACCTCCTTGTTGGTAATCATGCACTTTGTAGTGGAATGGTAAGGATGATAGAATAGATTGAGGAATTTTTATTAATTCTACTATCTATTTTATCTATATACTTACCATTCCACTACATTTAATTGACCCACCCACCTCCCTCCTAATGGTTTTTGAACGTGTACCTTCCCTTTTTATTAGATGCTTGCTTTCAAGAAAGTGAGTAGTCTGCTTGGCCGGAAGTTACCTGGATTGGGAGTTGTGGTAGTAAGACACTCTTGGTTTTATTTCTGTCTTCCAAGCTAATCTTGTACAAATATGCACTTTGTAGTGGAATGGTAAGTATATAGATAAAATAGATAGTAGAATTAATAAAAATTCCTCAATAGGCGTGGACAGCACTAATTTAGCAATTAAAGCAATGTCAATGTCTGCGTCACTTAGGATATCCTTGGTATTATTATACTTATGAAAAAAAATCCATGTTGAACATTCGGTATTTAGAGAGCAACATTGGGCATTGTAATTCATCATGTTATGAATTGTACTGTATGTTTTGTTGTTTACAGGTTGTTGAACATTGGTGGGATACATTGATGAGTGTTTTGTGATAAGTGGTCGGACTTTATGCGGTGACAGTCCTGAGATGACCATATAGCTGTTGACGGGACTATACCGTAAAATGCGGACTATAACTATAAGCCACTGCTTTTTCCTCAACTTTGGCCCATGCGGCTTATAGA
Organism: Phymorhynchus buccinoides; assembly: GCA_017654935.2. NCBI lineage: Eukaryota > Metazoa > Mollusca > Gastropoda > Neogastropoda > Raphitomidae > Phymorhynchus > Phymorhynchus buccinoides. The sequence goes on along the minus strand of CM065711.1, from coordinate 9,146,303 downwards.
CTGATGCGGCTTATCTGTGGATTTATTTCCATTCTAGATTTATCAATATGATTAAATCTGTTTCTGTCCACATTCTTCAGCCTATTTTGAGATTCAAAACTGATTTTGATAATCAATAGAATCATTCAAATCTCATGTTTAAAGTATTTGAGAGCATTACACACTCATCTTCTGATAGAAGAATTTATATATTTGTTGCTTTGTGCACATTTAATTTTCTCTGCGGCTTATAAACGTGCGGCTTATATGTGAATAAACACCTACTATTTTGTCAATTTAAGGGATGCGGCTTATATACAGGTGCGGCTTATAGTCCAGTTTTTACGGTAATGGAAAAAATAAAAATAAAATAAATTTCTTGTCACTGTTCAGTTTCAGCCGCGTGGCGCTGTGTCTCCTGGTGTTGCACTACATGGTGGAGTTTGTCTTCCACGCCGCTCGGCTCGGCTACTTCTCCGAGAAGGCAGAGATGGCTTCCAACGGGTGAGTTCTTTTCTTTTGTATATTTCTTGTGTTAATGTTATGTTGTCTTCCACGCCGCTCGGCTCGGCTACTTCTCCGAGAAGGCAGAGATGGCTTCCAATGGGTGAGTTCTTTTCTTTTGTATATTTCTTGTGTTAATGTTATGTTGTCTTCCACGCCGCTCGGCTCGGCTACTTCTCCGAGAAGGCAGAGATGGCTTCCAACGGGTGAGTTCTTTTCTTTTGTATATTTCTTGTGTTAATGTTATGTTGTCTTCCACGCCGCTCGGCTCGGCTACTTCTCCGAGAAGGCAGAGATGGCTTCCAACGGGTGAGTTCTTTTCTTTTGTATATTTCTTGTGTTAATGTTATGTTGTCTTCCACGCCGCTCGGCTCGGCTACTTCTCCGAGAAGGCAGAGATGGCTTCCAACGGGTGAGTTCTTTTCTTTTGTATATTTCTTGTGTTAATGTTATGTTGTCTTCCACGCCGCTCGGCTCGGCTACTTCTCCGAGAAGGCAGAGATGGCTTCCAACGGGTGAGTTCTTTTCTTTTGTATATTTCTTGTGTTAATGTTATGTTGTCTTCCACGCCGCTCGGCTCGGCTACTTCTCCGAGAAGGCAGAGATGGCTTCCAACGGGTGAGTCTTTTTCTTCTATATATTTCCTGTGTTAATGCTATGTTGTCTTCCACGCTGCTCGGCTCGGCTACTTCTCCGAGAAGGCAGAGATGGCTTCCAACGGGTGAGTTCTTTTCTTTTGTATATTTCTTGTGTTAATGTTATGTTGTCTTCCACGCCGCTCGGCTCGGCTACTTCTCCGAGAAGGCAGAGATGGCTTCCAACGGGTGAGTTCTTTTCTTTTGTATATTTCTTGTGTTAATGTTATGTTGTCTTCCACGCCGCTCGACTCGGCTACTTCCAGTCATGAGATTTTTCATCCATTAGGCTGATTTCAGGCTTTTTGATGGCCCCAGACCAAATGAGTACAGAAAGACCTCTTATAAGTGATTACAAATGAGCTAAATATATCGGTTCCCCTTTTAATGCTGTTTGTAAGGCTTAGATTACTAAAAGGCCCCAGTTTCAGGGGGCTTCAACCTTTTTTTTCTGTCTTTTCCGGATGCTTTTCAGCCTAAATCACAATTTCTCAATCTCATGCCTGGACTCTGTCTTCTCCGAGAAGGCAGACATGGCTTCCCATGCGTGAGTCCTTTTCTTCTGCATATTTCCTGTATTAATGATTCAGTGCTGTGTTCATGCTCATAACTTTGAATGTGATGTTCGTGTGGGTGTTCATGCCCTGGTAATAGCTGTTTATGTCGTTCGTTTCGGGTTCATATCGATGTTCATTTCAGGTTCATCTTGATGTTCATTTCAGGTTCACATCGATGTTCATTTCAGGTTCATCTTGATGTTCATTTCAGGTTCATCTTGATGTTCGTTTCAGGTTCATATCGATGTTCATTTCAGGTTCATCTTGATGTTCATTTCAGGTTCATCTCGATGTTCATTTCTGGTTCATATCGATGTTCATTTCAGGTTCATAGCCTTCAACGTGCTGTTTGTCTTGGTGCGGCTGTGCACCATCACCCTGGCTGTCCTCACCTCGATGTTATTTCAGGTTCATCTTGATGTTTATTTCAGGTTCATCTTGATGTTCATTTCAGGTTCATCTTGATGTTATCTTGATGTTCATTTCAGGTTCATCTTGATGTTCATTTCAGGTTCATCTTGATGTTCATTTCATGTTCATCTTGATGTTCATTTCAGGTTCATCTTGATGTTATCTTGATGTTCATTTCAGGTTCATAGCGTTCAACGTGCTGTTTGTCTTGGTGCGGCTGTGCACCATCACCCTGGCTGTCCTCACCTCGATGTTCATTTCAGGTTCATCTTGATGTTCATTTCAGGTTCATCTTGATGTTCATTTCAGGTTCATCTTGATGTTATCTTAATGTTCATTTCAGGTTCACCTTGATGTTCATTTCATGTTCATCTTGATGTTCATTTCAGGTTCATAGCCTTCAACGTGCTGTTTGTCTTGGTGCGGCTTGGCACCATCACCCTGGCTGTCCTAACCTTCTGGTAAGTAAAAAGTTAAAGTGGAAAAAAAAGACCCATGTCTCTGTACATACTTGTGAATAAGTTTTATATTATGTGTGTGTGTGTGTGTTTGGTTGTGTGGTGTGTGTGTGTGTTTGGTTGTGTGTGTGTATGACTGTGTGTGTGTGTTTAGTTGTGTGTGTGTGTGTTTGGTTGTGTGTGTGTATGACTGTGTGTGTGTGTTTGGTTGTGTGTGTGTGTGTGTTTGGTTTGTGTGTGTGTATGTTTGATTTGTGTGTGTGTGTGTGTTTGGTTTGTGTGTGTGTGTGTGTGTTCTCGCGTGCAAGTCAGTCGTGTCAAACCCTGACCTCTACATCGCAGAGGAGGCCACTGATATTTTGGAAGGATTGGCTAGAATTTGTTTGTAATATGTGTGTGTGCGCAGAAGCATACACACGTCGTATCGAGCCTGAGTGCGTTTGATTGCGCTTGTGCTTGCGTTTTGCTTCTAGTTACATTGGTGCAACTTTTCCTGGTATACAAGGATTTCCTGTTTTTGAATTTTACCAGAACAGGAAGTTCCTTTCTTTAAAATTTGTCAAACAAGATCTTTGTGTGTCTACTGTATTTTTCAAACACTTTAAAATAAGGATTTGCATACATTGTGTAAAAAGCAAACTAAAATACCTTCATAACTCATTTTTGGTAAAGGTAAAGATGTGCCACCCCCCCTACATTTCTCGGTTAATTGTATTTTTCCGTGATTGCCTTTCTTACCATACATAAAGCTGTATTTTAGGAACATTTTTAGCTAATAACCTTTTGGGAATACTAACCCTAGCCCTAACCCTAACCCTACCCCCCACCCTATAAGACGGAAAAACGCAACGAACCACAACTGTGACAAATCGCGGTGTACTGCAGTACATAGTGGGGGGTAGGTTTGGGGCTAGGGTTAGGGTTAGTATTCCAAAAAGGTAATTAGCTGAAAATGTTCCTAAAATACAGCTTTATGTATGGTAAGAAAGGCAAACACGGAAAAATACAATTAACCGAGAAATGCAGGGGGGGGTGGTACATCTTGACCTTTACCTCTTTTTTTTCTTCAGACGCAGGGGCTACATTACCCCTGGAACCCGGTCTTTCAGGTTTTTTCACTTTGTGTAGTTGCACCCATGGATAAGTTGAGAGTCTGGGGGCGAATGGAGAGTGCAAGTGCAATGATTTGAATCGCAAGGTATGGCTCGAAATAAATACGTTTGTGAAGGTTGCCTGTAAGAACTGCTCTATTTAACCCTTTCACCGCCAAAGTCGCATTTCAGCACCACAGTGATTTAACACATATGTCACTAAAAGACATCAAATTGGGGTCTATTATCCAAAGACCCTGTTGTCATTTAGTATTGGGAAGTAAGGATAGACCTTATTTTATATATGTCACAGAAGAATCACCAATACTGCAGATGGCTTTTGTTCTCTACCCAGATAATTTTGATGGACAATTTTGGCTGAACTATGGCTGGCAGTGAAACTGAAAGGGTTAAAAAAAAAATTTTTTAAAGAAGAAGAAAAATAGATGGCGGATTGGCGATTTTCTGCATGCAATCTTTAAAGTAGCATTTATATAGCGCTGTCTCTTGCATTGTAACTAACTGTCCATTCCCTCAAGATGTCATCACGATTGCCGTAATTCACGGACTACAAGCCGTTTCGTAATATAAGCCGCACCCCCTACTTTACATATTTAAAAGAGAAAAAAGTGACGCATAAGCCGCGTCGAAGCATAAGCCACTGAAAAATGGCGATGCACGATGTCCGCTTCCAGATCAGTCTAGAGTTGATCGCGGGTGTATTGACTGCCAAAATGAAAGTGTTGGGACCGCGAAACAGATACTGAAATCAAGGTGATGGTTTTGGGGTGTTTTTTTGCTGTCCCATCTTCTGGGCCGTACAGTGGCGTTGCTCCCACGCCGCTCATGCCGAATCCCAATTCGCAGCCACACCCCAGCTTGTTCAGGTCGCAGAATTCAAGACCAGCAGTCCAAGGGGAGCGAATCTATGTTCGGCCGTCAGGAGGCAAGGTGATTTTTTGTCGTCAACTGTGAACAAAGCGACAGATCAAAGGTCTGAATCAAGGATGCCACTGAGTTGAGTTTGCTTTCCTTTTCGGTAACGTTTAGGCCGCTGCACTGTACTAGTAAGCCACAGGGGAGTGCAGGCATGAAAGACTTCCGCGTTTCGCGGAAAATCCGCGGAAATTTTTGAAAACTTCCGCGTGGAAAAAAAAATTCTGCGTAAAGGACCGATCTTGGCGTATTCTTATATCTACAAGTCTCTATCTGGCGATTCTCAAACTGGTTAACCGGAAGTCGCTTTAGCTCACTCGCTTCAATTGTGCGAAGGAAGGCGAAATGAGTAGCTCCTGCTGAACAAAAGTAGCGATGTTAGCTGAAAATGTGTGTGGGTGCTGACCCAATTTTCGGACCACCGTCTCGCTGAATAAAACATGTGAGGTGATTTATGTGAAAAGGTGGTTGTAAAAACATTTTTGTGAACGTTGTGCCCCCCCCCCCCCCCCCCGTCAACAAAACATCGGACGTCAGGTGAAAATCCGGGTGGAAGGATTATTCTCGGCTGAAAAGAATCCCATTCTTTGATTGTTGAAAGATGTTTGTGCCGGAAGAAAAATTTTTTGGAACGATTGTCCCCCCCCCACTGAACAAAACTTCCGACGTCATGTGAAAATCCAGGTGGAAGGATTCCTCGGACGAAATTTTTTCCTCTTTTTTGATCTTCATCTACTTTCATGCCTGGGAGTGGGAGTTAAACGAAAAGTTGCGGCTTATAGTCCGTGGATTATGGTACTTATGTGGATTTCAGGTACGGTCTGCGGCAGACCGGTCAGCCCACGGTGGACCCCAGCACCGGGAACTACAACACACCGCTGGTCAGGTCAGTGTCACTACTTCTTCTTCTTCTTCTTCGTTCCCAGGTCATATGGCCATAATGGGTAAGCAGACCTGTTTACTCTACTCTTTTCGAGTTGTGTTCTACTCAATTTGGACATCTACTATTCAAAATTGAAAAAGAAATGCTCTAACTACTCATTTTCAGTGAACATTGTTTGATGGTTTAATGAATAAAACTACACATTTTTGCACCAAAACTACTCATATCCAGACTACTCAAGACTTGTGTAGGGGGTAAACAGGTCTGTTGTTGGCTTACCCTGGCTAAAAGACTCCAGGGATCATCCCAACAGCGGGAAGCGCTTGAACACCATGGTGCAAGTGCATCATCAGCTAGGGATGAGAACATTGACGTGTGTGGACATTTTTTTTATTACCCAGCCACGTGGGCAGCCACACTTCCTCCGTCTTCCGGGGGAAGAAGATATTTTAAAAAAAGGATAACAGCAAAGCGAAGCGAGTGTGGGCATAGCTTGTCTATGAATTATGATAATTTGGCAACAGGTGCGTTTTTCACATTTTATCAACGGAGATGCTTTCCACGTAATGACGGGCGCGTTTCTCGCTTTTCAGGATCAACTGTCTGGCGGCGGTGTGCCTGATGCAAGCCTGGCTCATGTGGAACTTCATCACCTTCCAGCTGCGGAAGCTTCGCGAGCGTTCCTCCGCCGCCAAGAAACCACGCTCCCCTGCCAAGAAGAAGCCTGTCAAAGGTAGGACAGCAGTGGAACCTCCCTTATTATAAGACCTCCCGCGTTGTAAGACTCCCTCCCACATGAGACCTCCAAAGTTGAAGCTTTACGTCCTCTCGGCAAAGCCACACGGGACATTACTGTGACTTTTAGATTTTGGGGGAAAAGGGGGGAAGGGGAAAAGAAAAGAGATTTTCTCAAAATATTGATGTTTTTCTTTTATAATTTATTTGTATTTTGATTCTATGGTTTTTATCTTGAATAAAGGTCAAGGTGTTTTTAGGTGTCATGGCTCACACAAGACTACTCTGGGTTATAAATATTTACACTTGTTTTAAAATGTTGGATTAAAGCTTTTGGCTATTGCTCCCTGAGCTAGGACATGAGACCTACTTCTCTGCCCTTTGTAAGTACAGTGGAACCTCCCTTATAAGACTCCCTCCCACATGAGACCTACTTCTCTGCCCTTCTTTGTAAGTACAGTGGAACCCCCCTTATAAGACTCCCTCCCACATGAGACCTACTTCTCTGCCCTTCTTTGTAAGTACCGTGGAACCCCCCTTATAAGACTCCCTCCCACATGAGACCTACTTCTCTGCCCTTTGTAAGTACCGTGGAACCCCCCTTATAAGACTCCCTCCCACATGAGACCTACTTCTCTGCCCTTCTTTGTAAGTACAGTGGAACCTCCCTTATAAGACTTCCCCCATAATAAGGTATCCCCACAGGGGTCTCGCTGTCTGTTATTATCATCATCGTCGTTGTTGTTGTGTCCAGCCGCGGTCAGCGCCGATGAGGACTACAGCTCTTTGCCGGAGGTGGACCAGAACTCGGCCGCCACGGAGAACGGCGCCGCCGTCATGCGCACGCGCTCCAAGACCAAGAGGAACTAGGCAGGCGGCCTGGCTGTATGCAACACGGGGGTGTCGGGGCTAAATAGCGACTGTCGAAACAGCAAGTTTTGTTAAGAGATACTACTATCATAACAGTTATAATTCAAAAACAGCGATTGCAAGGAAGCTTCTGGATGGAAGTTCGGTTTAATGTCGCGTATCGGCTTTCGCCATGTACGACGGACTGAACAAACCAACCATGGTATAAACAAAAATTTATGTTCCTGAATCACTGTCTTAGCCAAAAGGCCGAGAAGCGATCAGGATTTTTATTTTAAGCTTCTCGTCGTCGAAAATGGTGTTTTACGTCCTCTTGGTCTGAATCAGACACATATGGGACATTTGTATATACAAATATGGTGGGAACAATACTGGAGGCAATGCCCAGAGGCAGTACGAAACCAGTAAAGTCCCGATTTTTTTTATTAATGCAGATAGGTGTAGCGGTAACCACGCCTCAGTTAAACCTCATCGGCTATGGCACCGCTACTGATGTATTTTAAGCTTCTGCTTTCAGGATGTTCTTTTACAGCCTGGAGCCGGCGTCGCTGGATTATGAGAATTTGAGAAGATCAGGCATAAGATTTGTCCAGCCTTTAGGCTGATTTCAGGCTTTTTGATGGCCCCAGAGGTCATTCTTGAGATCAAGAAGAGACCGAATGAATATAGAAATACTTCTTATGAGTGATTAAAAATGAACTAAATGTATTAATTCCACTTCTAATGCTGTCGAAACGGCGAATTTTGTTCAGAGATACTCCCCCATGGGGATACCGGGGGGGAGGGGTCTTTTGTATAAATAGCAGGGGTGCATGTGGGTCTGCCTGAAGCCTGAATTCAGGCAGTTTGATGCAGGTTCAGGCAGTGGTCTGCCTGAAGATAGGGCTCTTCTCATGCTATTTTTGCTTTTTAAATTGACCATTTTAACAAGGGCTATGACGGAAAGTTCAGGCAAACGCTTTGGACACCACGTGCACCCATGAAATAGTTCCCCCACCTTCTGGAAGTTCTGTGCTTGTAACATCCTCTAATCTGCCACTCTCTTTGACTCTGCCTTTTCTCTCTGCTTACTGTCATCTACTATCTTTCTGCCTTGCCGGTCCATTCTCCTGTCTTTTTTTTTCTTTCACAAAACGCTTTCAAAAACATTTCCTCCGGCCGAAGTCGGACTTGCTGGGCCTAACTATTTCTTAGTTAGGCGCATAACGGCATCATGACGCATCTGCGCTCATAATTGATAGGAAACTCTGAGCGATCGAAGAAGAAGAAGAAGTTAAGAGATACTACTATCATAAAAGCAATTGTAATTCAAAGACACTGATTGCAAGGAAGCTCCTGCTTTCAGGATGTCCTGAAGTTCAGGATTTTTTTTATTGCCTGGAGCCGGCGTCGCCGGATTATGAGAATTTGAGAAGATGCATTTTGCTGGTTATAGAGGTCATGAAGTTTAACCAGAAGTGAAAGTGCAACGAGAGCCTGTCAGTTACATTGGAAACTGTGGTTTCCTTTCAGCTTCCAGGGGGCATTGCCCCCTCCCCCCCCTCCCCGGAACCTCCATGAGGGGCACTGTCCCTGCACTCCGCTGGGTTTTTTGTGCAGAATTTTTGAAATTTCAAATGCACCAACTTTTCAGTCCTTCAGAGTAGGGGTACGGAGCTCAACTATTCACTGAGATTTCTCTTTGAATAAAGCAAAAGCTTGTATATTATATGTGTGGAGTGGGAAGCCTGACTGTGCGGCTGTTATCTTTTGATATATATATATATATATATATATATATATAAAACGTTCACACTAAAAAAAACACTAACAAGCAAGATAAAAAAAAATCATAATTTTGAGGTTTTACTCCTCTTTGTTAAGGACAATGATAAAATTGATATATATATATATACTATATATATATATATATATATATATATATGTCAGAGACGAAGAGCATACAGCTACTTTTATGAACATCGGTCATACAGTCCATGTTTTGACGTTGATGTTATGACAGTCGCCGCTGTTATGACGTTGCTGTTTCGACAGTCTTTCTTTTGACAGTCGCTATTCATCCCTCTCCCGTCATCATCATTCAGGCATGCTTTGCCTGTTTGACGGGCGTGAGTGCAGCTGTGTTGGCATTGAAAGGCCTGAGAGAGAGAGAGAGAGAGAAGAGGCTTCTTTATCTCACAGGTCGAAGGTGTGGGGTCCTATTTGTTAACTGAACCGTGTCTGTTATCATCATCAAGTATTATTCTCCTCGTTTGTGTTTTTTGAGTCACGTTGATTGCATACAGCATTGTTCTTCTATGAATGTTGTTCATCAAGTTGTTATTTGTTTGTTTTTGTCAAGTACTGTTCTTAATATTCATTGTTTTAAAAGTACTACTATTATCATCTTTCAAATGTATGTTTGTTCTTCCTTCGGTTTTGGGTTGTTATCGTGGATGTGGTCTGTCAAGTTTGTTTGTCGTTTTCCTTTATTTATTTTTGAGTGTGTGTGAAATGTTTGTCAATGTATCCTGGTTACATTGATTGGCATATTATCAGCTTAGATTTTTCAGGACAGGTTGTTGTTTTGCCTTTTGACACGAACACGGACGTATTTTATTTCTTTGCTTATTATTCATTTTATATAAAGATTTGGATTGACAAAACAATATATTTTTCCCAATCATTTAAACGGGTTTTTTTTAAATTTAAATGACTGGTTTTTAATTTCTTCCAGTCCCCCCCCCCCCTGTTTCAGTTTGCACACATTTTGATGCAAGCCAAACTGTAAGGGTTTATTTGACTTTAAAAAAAAAAAATAAAAAAAAAATATAAATGTTCATGTATCGTATTTTTCGGATTATAAGGCGCACCCCCCAAATTTTACACAAAATTCAGATTCTGTTATTATATTTTCTTACTATTTTATTATTCACATTATAAGGCACAGGGGTCTCAGTCTGGGGGGAAAAAGTATCGCCTTATAGTCCGAAAAATACGGTGGTCATTTATTTAAGATTGTAAATTCCAAATGTTTACGTTATTTATTTATTTCAGATTGTTTCTTTGATATTTTAAGACAGCCGGCACTGTGAGTCATTTTAGTATCTGCAGGGAAACAAAGAAAAAAAGGTGAGGGATGGGGGAATGTGGATGGGGTGGGTGTGGATGGGGTGGGGGTGGGGAGAGTGATTGGGAACTTGAGTACATGATGCCATTTTTTATTTTTTAATTAAATTGAATTTGTTGTTGAATTGCTAAATGTGTTCAGGGTGAAACTACCGGTAGTAGCTCAAATTTAAAAAAAGTCTGCTATCATATAACATAGTAACGCTAGCGTTGTTGGAAACATTTCGTTCTGTGAAATTCAAAAACCTCGTATCTCGATTTTTTTAGTTAGATACATAGTCAGCTCTCTAATTTTTCCTGCCACCTTCCACCAAAAGCTCGTATCTCTAACGACTTTCTATCTGGGGTAAATGAGGTTGTGAAAATAGAAGAAAAACTCGTAAGTCCCAAATTCAGATCTAGTTAAGGACAAAAACCTCGTATCTTCGTTCTTTTCAAGTCTAAATTATTTTTTTTTTAAAGTAATTTTAGCAAAATGCAGGACTAAACTCGCAATGTCTTGAACAACATATTCATCATAGTTATAATCAATTGTGGTCAATGCGGTTAATTTATAAAAGTTTTATTTATTTTTCTCAAAGCTACCAAAATTAAGATAAAAGGTTTTTGAATTTCACTGACGATTTGCTGTTGTTGCGATCTGTTTTTAGTTGCTCTTTTGTAAGTTTTTTATAGTGTGTAGTGAAAGATCAGTAGCAAGTTTGGTCAATGATGATAATATTGTGACATTTAGCGCTATCAGAAATGTTTGTTGTTACAATCTGCTCTGGTTGATGCTTAACCCCTTGACTGTCAGAGAAAATGAAAGACAAAAAAATCATTGGGGCAAATCGTGCCACGAAAGACAACTGATAGAGCCGATCTGGCAAAAAATGGTCTGGGGATATAACTCTCTTGACTGTGTTAGAGCAAAAGCCAGCATATCAGGGTTATTCCTCTTCATCTGATGACATCATCAGTGATGTCATCAGGTCAGTATGTGATACGTTGGTGGCAGTCAAGAGGTTAAGACCGTTAGCAAGATAAGTCGACGACCATGTCGAAACGATACCACTGTTGTTCTTATAACCAGGGCTCCCAGGGACCCCCATTTGGGGGTCTATGAAGCCCTAAAATTCTAAAGGACCCTCTAAAAGAATGTGCAGGGGGTCCCAGGGATCCTCTAGAAAAATTATTTTTAGCTGTCGCAATGCCACTGGGACCCTCTATCCCGCCTCTAGGATTCTCTATACTGTGAAGGAGTCCCTGGGACCCATTGTTTTGTGGGACGATTGGGAGCCCTGTATAACTTGTGATGTTGCTGTGATTTGTTCCAGTCAAATTTTGGTTGTTACATCGTTGTACATGTATATAATTTATATTATACGCATTAGCTAGTCAACGTTTTCTGTTTAAACCCTCTTATATTCACATTTGTTACAGAAAAGACTTCTTCTAGTGTTTGGATTCTTTCACACGTTTTCGGGGAAATCTGTTTTTGAAGCACACAGAGCGCCATACAGTTACTATCGCATCATTGCAAGTGAGAAGCTCCTTCATAGTGTGTGTATAACAAGCCAGAACTTAGTGCGTGATGAAAATGCCATCAGAGGGGGTCTCAGAGTGATGGGGGGTGGCAAGCCATGGCAGACCTGTTTACTCTACTCTTTTTCGAGTAGTATTCTACTCAATTTGGACCTCTGCTACTCTTTTACTCTACTCTTTTCGAGTAGTATTCTACTCAATTTGGACCTCTACTACTCTTCAAAACTAATGCTCGAATTACTCATTTTCAGTGAACATTGTTTTGATGGTTTTAATGAATAAAACTACACATTTTTAGCCAAAACTACTCATTTCAGCTATCCAGACTACTCAAGACTTGTGTAGCCTGGGGTAAACAGGTCTGTCATGGGTGGTTTGGGGCGGCTTGAATACGCAGAGGTACCTTCCTGCTGGCCGGTTTGGGCCGGAGTTGGTTGGTTGGTTGGCTTACCCTGGCTAAAAGACTCCAGGGATCATCCCAACAGCGAGAAGCATTTGAACACTAAGGTACAAATGCATCAGCTAGGGATGAGAATATTACGTGTGTGACCATTTTTGATTACCCCGCCACATGGGCAGCCACACTCCGTCTTCGGGGGATGAACGGAGTAAATGCAAGAGTGTTAAAGAAGCTCTAAGGAAGGTTCACGATATTTTCAATAGATACGGTATGTAACCCGTGAAATGTAATTATTCAGGTGTCATGAGAAATAAGTAGCTCCCATGAAATAAGTACCCTTCGCATGCGAACTATAACCATCCTAACCCTAACCACGGAAAGAACCAAGAAATAGAGCAGGAGGGTGTAAATCTACATCTTTGCCGAGAAATCGATGTACAAAGCCATGCCACTTGGTTTCGTAAAATTCACAATCGCGGACAAGCAAACGATTCGAATGAGGAATGGGTACTTATTTCATGAGGTAGAATATTCTCTTCACACAGGCACATAATGTTTGGTAACGTGTTCTTTTATCATTGCATGATGAGAGAGTACAAGTGTTGTGTACATTCATCACTTTTTTCCCCACTGTATATCTGAAATTAACTACACAGTTTAACCCAATGACTCCCAACCATTCGAACCGGGAATCGATCCCAGTTCCTGAGAGATGGGAATTAACTCTGAACGTCACACCAAATCTTTTCATTAAAAAAATCACCCAGAATAAAGTAACTCGCATTTCATTTCTGAAAGATGCATATTGAATAGCAATGATATTATTATTCCAAAGCTAACACACTGTCACACAACAAACCATGAATTGGAATTTAAAAAAATCCGTAATGGCACTCCGAGCATCGCGCCGAGTCAATACTGCGTCACGTCACGTGGAAAGAAGAAAAAAATTTCACTTCGAAAAATCCGTTCAAAAAGACTAGTGGGTGCTTTCCCTTGCTGTAAGAACCAAAAACGGACCAGCGAGACTGAGGTAAAGGAAGAACTAACTTAGTATATTGCATTGTGGGTAGGGAGAAAGTGAAAGTGAACGTACTAGACCTGGCGTTCAGCGGGCGCAATCGGCGCATACGGGCTGCATGAGTTGACAAAATTCGGTCGAATTTGGCGTCTGTGTCCTAGAGAGGGTTAATGTAGAACCTTTTTTGTTCTTCTCTGTTACATAATTCCTATTAGCATTTCCAGCGTTAAAAGGGGGACCCTGACGGATGAGTTTTTTTGCAAGAAACTCGTCGAGATCACCATGAAAACACCCTTTACAGAGATCGCAACACTCACTTTGCTCTGGTTTTCTAGAAATCAAACTGTCAAATCGGCGATTCCTCCTTGGCAGAGGTGCTGGAAGTCAGATTCTTTTTACTGAAAGAGAAGGCGTGTGCCGTCTCTTTTGTAATGGCCGCCTGGGTTTAGACCAAATTGTTTGCAAAAAAATTTCGCAATAGAAGCCTTTTTTTTTTTTTTTTTATTTTTTTTATTCAGTTTATCTAAATGAGTTTCGCTCATAACAAAGGAAATACTGCACTACAAAAAAGAAAAAGCTTCAACCACAATGGGCTTGGCCTCCACCCACCCCATCCAAAATGGCTTTCTCTCTCCGGCATCTCCGCCAAGGAGGAATCGCTGTTTTGACGGTTTGATTTCTAGGAAACTAGAGCAAAGTGAGTGTTGCGATCTCTGTAAATGGTGTTTTCATGGTGATCTCGACGTGTTTCTTTCAAAAACTCATCCGTCAGGGTGCCCCTTTAAAGTACCTAGTAAACAACAGATTATTGCCTTTATACCTCCAAAACATGAAACAGAATATGCAAGGATATATACTACACTATCTACGCAGTTATATAAACTCGTTTGCAGCAATAAATGTCATTATTTTGATTTTCTTTTTTAACCCCCACCCCCTTTCTCTCCCTCTGTTGAATTAAGGGAAATATTCTGTTGTCAGTTTGAAGGAAATATGTAGAGAGAAAAAATGGAGCGCAATTTTTTTAATTTTATTACTAGAATAAATGTGGGAATGTTTCAAGATGATTAATGAGTTGATCATTCCATTTCCCCCCAAAAAAATCGTTCAATAAAAAAAAAAACCCACCTGAAATTGTCTTTTCCCTTCGCTGTGTTGTTTCCTTGCTGTTAACATTTTAAAATTTTTATTTATACCTCTAATTTACCGTAATTTTCGGGTTATAAGATGACATTTTTTCCCCTCAAATTTCGACCTATGCGCTGAATAAACGAGGGCGCCCTATTAGTGAACAAAATCGTGAGAAGAGAGGCAACCATTGTTCAGTACAGTCTACTGTGAGTCAGACATCGAAAGTGGTCACGAGTCGCCGAATACTCGCGTTAAAATGCTTCAAAATCCCTACTATCATCCGAGACATCAACAGATGCCATAACCCTTCATTGGATGTAAAAAGCATCGCTACGACAAGATGTCAAGGAGAGCACCGATGTCTGTTGTTTGTTTTACCCTGGCTTTAAGACTCCAGGGATCATCCAAACAGACGAAGCGGTTGAACACTATGGTACAAATGCACCAGCTAGGGATGAGAACATTATGTGTGACCTTTTTTATTTTTTTGTGTGTGACCGTTTTTGATTACCCCACCATGTGGGCAGCCACACTCCGACTTCGGAGGATGTCTGTTCTTTAACTGTCATGGGTCACAACTTGAGAGATACGTTTATGACGTATTTGTTTCGTTTACCGTGCTGCCCTCCCTCCAACTATTCTTTTTTGAGAATGATACTTTGTTTGTCTCACTTTGGTTCTGACTCGCGCATTGCTAGATGATTGGTATCGTAATCAACTTTTGGTGGAGGGGAGTTCATTATAAAGAGAGTATTCCCCCTTTGTTCAATTTCGTTATCTCCTCTCTTGGCCTCTACTATTTCATTCTTTGATTTAAATTTCTTTTGAGGCTTACCAGTTTGTTCTGTGTTGTTTATGTGTAACATATTCAAGGCTAGAAGGCTGTGCCACTCTTGGATAGATGTTGATTTGTTTGTATGTCGTCCTCTCCACCATTGTTGATGTGTACTGTGTGGGTGGAGGGTCATAAAGGCGAACTTGGCACATTCTATTTTGTCTCACTTTGGTTCTGACACACGCATTGCTAGATGATTAGAAAGAGAGTATTCCCCCTTTGTTCCATTTCATCAAAAAGTGTGTTACTTCATTTTGTAATGCTAACCTTCAAACGTAAATGTGAATTTGTGCGCGCGCGTGTGTTGTAAATTTAGTCAATTTGTGTAGCGTAAGTTTAAGCAGTTGATTTATTTATTTTTGTGTTTCTTTTTGGTTGAGGGTGTGTTGTGGTGGGATAGTTTTTTTTTTTAAATATATAGTTTAAATAGAAGATTAAAAGATTTTTAATTTTGCGAGGGTCTCAATCAAAAATATTTGACTTATGTACTGTACTATGTGGTGGTGGTTGGTGAAATGAAAAGATTAAAGACCCCCCACGTCACGTGTGAAAATCACGGTTTTCACTCTTATAGCAGTTAAGAAATCTTAAGAAATATTCCTAGCATAAGAGGGAATGTGACACGTGACGTGGGGGGTCTTTAAGAAAAAATGTCAATTTTTCAGTCATGTTGTATTTTTCATGACATACATATAACATTTAATTTCTTTCTCTGTGTGTGTGTGTCTCTGTTATGTTTCATATATATTTTAAGCATTGCAGTTGTCTACTGACATACATTCAAATGGATATCATGATTACTTTTAACTTCATGGATTAAACTAACTGTGCTCTGGTATTTTATTGGTGTGTGCATGATTATTTGTGTGTGTGTGTGACAGAAGATTTTCAGTTCTTTCAAGGTAACATTGGACTCAAGTATTAAGTATTACACACAAACAGTGACGTTATTTTATTCACACGACAACTGGTAAAGTGACGTTATTTTATTCACAAGACAACAAAAACAAAACTACTGGATATTTCGGTGAATGCGTCTTTATCAACATAGACTAACAAAAAAACAGCAATTATAGCAAAAGGAGAAAAAAAGCAGGCAACAAAAGGAGCAAAAAATCAACAAAACAATAAGGCGCACTTCACAAACTTCCTCTCTACAGTCCAATGCGTAAATGATCTTAAGTATTAGCTAGAAGTAGAATGCTTATGTTGTCCACTTAGAGCAAACATGAGAGGATTCCTTCCACCCTTCCCAACAACAACAAAGGGTGGGGGTGAATCCTACCATGTTTGCTTCGTATATCTGTGTCAGCCATAGTTTTTCTATCTGCTTAAGTGCGCTAAAAACATAATAAATCTTCTAGTTATAAATAATCATATACAATGGTGTTCTTTATACTATAGCACTTTATTCCGTTTTGTGTTTCACACACACACACAACTTTGCCTTTTTACTATATGATGATAAGGCGCACCTGATTATAAGGCGCACCCCCAAATTTCTCACAAAATTCAGATTTTGTTTCTCTACTTTCTTACTACAGTGGAACCTCCCTTATAAGACCTTATAAGACTCCCTCCCATAGGACCTACTTCTTTAAGACATTCCCTTTCCCAGTATAAAAATTACTCCCTTATAAGACATTTTGGATGATTTTTGTAAGTCTTAAAAGGTTCCAAAACCATCCGAAAAATAAGGTCTTATAAGGGAGGGTCTTTGGGAGGTAATTTTAATATTTACAAAGAAGGGCAATGTCTCAGAGAAGTAGGTCTTATGTGGGAGGGAGTCTTATAAGGGATGTTCCACTGTATTATCAGTCACATTATAAGGCGCAGGGGTCTCAGTCTGGGGAAAAAAGTATCGCCTTATTGTCCGTAAAATATGTTACTCAAATGCAATGAGCGACGTAGCTCGTTCTTTTCACGACCGCGGGGTGTGGCGGTGCTGCGGTTGAGTGGGTCCAAAGCACAGAGGAGAGGAGAGGAGAGGAGAGGAGAGGAGAGGAGAGGAGAGTCTCTCTCTCCCACAAAGGCTACCACTGGGTTTGGACATACTTGACCGCAGCACGTTAAAAAGAACGAGCCAAGTCCACCATTATATGACCACAAGTACAGACACATAAAACACAACAAAGTCAAGTCAAAAAGGAGCTTAATTTCCGTAAGGAAATATTTTCCGGAATGTGAATCGCCTGCTCAGTGACACACATACTAACTCGTACATTCACACAAAGAATTTAGCCTGACTTCACAAATTGAAGATAGTTTTAGTTAGTCTGTTACAGTCCCGTCAACAGCTATGGTCATCTCAAGACTGTCACTGCATAAAATTCGACCATGTATAACAAAACACACATCAATGCGATGGCTTGGAGTCAAAATGGACTATCTTTAGTCCATTGACATACTATTCAACTTATTAGAAAACTAATAACTTGAATTTAAAAAAAAACGACTGCAGAAATATAAAAAGCATAACCCCCTTTTTTACATTTCTGCAGTCAAATGTTTAACACAAGTTATTAGTTTTTGTAATAAAAATATGTCAATGGACTATCCAAAGATAGTCCGTTTTGACTCCAAGCCATCAATTTATGATTCTTAACAAAGTCCCAAAACCTGAAAACAACAACAAACAGTACATTTCACGACATGGCATCTTCATCATTGTACCCAATAGCTCATAATTCCACACAGTGCTGGAGACGTTGAACCATTCTACTCTACTTATCGGATCCAGGTTTAAAAAAAAAAAACCCAGTAAAAAAAAAGGAAAACAAACATCCTAGTAATAAAAAATATATAAAAAAGGCCAGACAGGCAAATGCAGCATGTGCCCACTCAAGTGCGTAAGGTAGAATGAAAAATGGGGATGAGGGGCTACTCTTAGTTTAAAGCTCCCCCACCACGACAAGGTGGAAGCCTGCGGGGGAATGCACACCTATAATCACACTCGATAATCGCACCCACACACACACACCTTGTAGGTTGAAGAGGTAACTGCTGGTTTAATAAAAAAAAAAAACAAAAATGCAATGCAATACAAGACAATGTCATCCAGTGACATGGGTGTTCAATCAATGTGGTGCAGAAATGCGACATCGACAGCAAAAGGGTTAAGCATGAAATGGGCAGTGTGACCAGTGGTGGTAGGGACAAAAATATGACATAAAGGTGAGAAAGACGAAGCTGTCCAGCTTCAATCTGAAAAAGACCGAACAACTGAACCTCAGGTTGAGCCAGGTAAAACTAATCAAAACCTGAACTTCAAATTCAGGCCATGCACACACACAAATTAGCACCCACACATGCATGCACATATGCTTGCACGCACCCCCCTCCCCCCCCCCCCCTCACATTTCTTGTCTACTATCACTTTAAGTGAAAAGACGTTAAAGAACAACAATAACAAGAACAACAACAATAACATGTAAACAAAAATTAAAACCTGCACTTCAGGCTGAGGCCAAGTAAAAATAAAACCAACTAAAACCTGCACTTCAGGCTGAGGCCAAGTAAAAATAAAACCAACTAAAACCTGCACTTCAGGCTGAGGCCAAGTAAAAATAAAACCAACTAAACTTCAGGTTGAGTCATGTAAAAAAAAACACACACCTGAACTTCAGGTTGAGGTAATGCAAAAAAACAACTGATTTTCAGGTTGATGCTATGCCAAACAAAAAATACACCTGAACTTCAGGTTGAGGCCATGTAAAAAAACAAACCCCAAAGAATTGAACATGTTGAGGCCATGTAAAAAAAGAATTAAAACCTGAGCTTCAGGTTGAGCCATGTATAAAAAAAAAACCACACACCTGAATTTCACGTTGATGCCATGCAAGAATAAACTAAAACCTGAACTTCAGGTTGAGGCCAACTTCAGAATGAGCCATGTAAAACAAATTACATGAACTTCAAGTAGAGCCATGTAAAAACATTTTTTTAACCCAAACTTCAGGTTGAGCCATGAACAAAATATCTAAACCTGAAATTTAAATTTTTTTGGAGTACCCGGTACTAACATTCTAAAGGACCCTCTAAAAGACTGTCCCAGGGATGCACTAGAAATATTCTTTTTAGAAGAAGATGGGACAGCACAAAAAAGAAAGAAAAAAAAAGAAATATTCTTTTTAGCATTCGCAATGCCACTGGGACCTTCTATCCCGCCTCTAGGACCCTCTATGCTGTAAGTGAAGGAGTCTCAGGGACCCCTTATTTTGCGGGATGATTTTGAGCCCTGCATGTACAATTTTTTTTTAAAAATTAGCAGTTAAAACCTGAACTTCAGGTTGAGCCATGTAAAAAACACTTTAACCTGAACTTCAGGTTGAGGCCATGTTAAAAAATTTTTTTTTTTTAAATCCACCTATATTTTAGGTTGAGACCATTAAAAAAAACCCACAAGCAAACAAAAAACAAACCCTGAATTCTGGCACATGCACATGTATTCTGCACTCGTTCATCTATGAACCTACAAAAAGTTCTACAAGAACCTGAACTTCAGGTTGAGGCCATGTTTTAAAAAAACAACCCAAAACACCTAAATTTTAGGTTAAGACCATTAAAAAACAGCAACAAACAATTAAACAAACCCTGAATTCAGGCACATGCACATGTATTCCGCACTCGTTCATCTATGAACCTACAAGAAGAAAAGTTGTACAAGACTAAAAAAACAATAACCAAAAGCTGAAGAAAAAAAAAATTGCGATAGGGCATTTGCCACGTGAAGACAACCTTGAAATTCACTGAGTTGAATTGGAAAGGTCAGCATAACTCGGGCAGAACGAGTGCGGGCAAATTAGTAGTCTGGTAGAGAGAACGAACACTCGTGGCAAATGCCCTATTTGTAACAAGTGCTTAGTTCTTTAGTTGTTTCAACTGGCACACAACAGAATAACATGAGCAATTGTCAATGCACAGACAAGCAAGGTCTCTCTTTTGTGTAATTGACACCCCCCCCCCCCCCCCCCTCCAACTGTTCACAAGGTCAATAACATTGCATCCAAACAACAATCTCTTAGTCTTATCATCTTTTTCTCCCTAATCATCGTCCATGTTATCCTCCAGAACATTGTCAATCATAATCATCATCATTTTCCTTAAAAAAACAATCCTCCTTTCCTCAACACCCTCTTCCTATTCTTCAACATGTTCTTGCTCATCATCATTTCTCTTTTCAACGGCATCATTTTCTTCCTTCTTCCTGCTCATCCTCCACAATATCAATCAATATTTTTATTTGTCCATATTACAGGATATTCTTTCTGCAGCGATAAAACAATGAAGAAAACGACACAGAGACATAGTATGTAGAAAAGATAAGCGACTATTTTAAACACTGTGCGCACATACAATTCTTGGTCACACACACCCACACAATAACAATTATAGTCACACACACATCACGTGCACGCATACAACCATTTATCTACCCATCCATCTAACTTGTACATACATACACATACATACAACTTGCATTCACAATTAATATATTATAGAATTTAATATCGGTAAAGGTCAAGATGTGCCACCCCCCCTGCATTTCTCGGTTAATTGTATTTTCCTGTGTTTGCCTTTCTGACCATACAGAAAGCTGTATTTTAGGAACATTTTCAGCTAATAACCTTTTTGGAATACTGACCCTAACCCTAGCCCTAAACCTACCCCCCACTATGTACTGCAGTACACCGCGATTTGTCACAGTTGTGGTTCGTTGCGTTTTTCCGTCTTATAGGGTGGGGGGTAGGGTTAGGGTTAGAATTCGAAAAAAGGTTATTAGCTAAAAATGTTCCTAAAATACAGCTTTATGTATGGTAAGAAAGGCAATCACGGAAAAATACAATTAACCGAGAAATGTAGGGGGGGGGGGGCACATCTGATACATACATACATACATGCAAACACACAATGACATGTACATACATACATGTATACATTCATACCTTGATATCTTCCTCAACATGATCCCCTTCCTTAAAATCATCTCCTTCTCCCCCTTCCTCAAAATCATCTCCTTCCCCTTCCTTAAAATCATCTCATTCTTCCCCTTCCTCAAAATCATCTCCTCCCTCAAAATCATCTCCTGGACTTCTTCCCCTTCCTCAAAATCATCTCCTTCTTCCCCTTCCTCAAAATCATCCCTTCTTCCGCTTCCTTAAAACCATCTCATTCTTCCCCTTCCTCAAAAACATCTCATTCTTCCCCTTCCTCAAAATCATCTCCTGGACTTCTTCCCCTTCCTCGAAATCATCTCCTGGATGGATTTCTTCCCCTTCCTCAATGACATGTACATACATACATACATGTATTTGACAGTATACATTCATACATGTGTTGGGGAAAAGAATAAAGCAAAACATGACACCACTGATCATCTTCCAAGACATCATCTCATCTTCCTCTTCCAGATTGTTATCTTCCTCAACATGATCCCCTTCCTCAAAATCATCTCCTTCTTCCCCTTCCTCAAAATCATCTCCTGGACTTCTTCCCCTTCCTCAAAATCATCTCCTTCTTCCCCTTCCTCAAAATCATCTCCTTCTTCCCCTTCCTCAAAATCATCTTCTTCCCCTTCCTCAAAACCATCTCATTCTTCCCCTTCCTCAAAAACATCTTCTTCCCCTTCCTCAAAATCATCTCCTGGACTTCTTCCCCTTCCTCAAAATCATCTCATTCTTCCCCTTCCTCAAAATCATCTCCTTCTTCCCCTTCCTCAAAATCATCTCATTCTTCCCCTTCCTCAAAATCATCCCTTCGACCCCTTCCTTGTCATGATCTTATTCTCCCCCTTTCTCAACATAATCTTCGTCTCCAGCTTCCTCAAAATCATCTCTTTCTCCCCCTTCCCCAACAGTTTCCAAATCAACATCCTCAGCATTGCTTTTTTATCTTTCTTTTGATAGAACATCCTTGAAGTTGACCTTGTCCTTCATCACTGGGGGAGGGGGCAGGCTGAACACCATCACCTTCCTAATCATATTCCATCTCTTCAGAATTGGCTTCCTGTTCCTCCTTGAGGACGTCCTTGAAGTTGACCTTGTCCTTCAACGCTGTGGGAAGGGGCA
The DNA here is from genome assembly GCA_017654935.2 of Phymorhynchus buccinoides. NCBI lineage: Eukaryota > Metazoa > Mollusca > Gastropoda > Neogastropoda > Raphitomidae > Phymorhynchus > Phymorhynchus buccinoides. The sequence continues at coordinate 9,124,158 of CM065711.1, read as the reverse complement.
GGCTGTTGATCCTCTCAGATCGACCAGGGTGACATCCGATGCTGTGAGACACCGCTAACCGGGCCAGGTGCTTCAGCCTGCAAGGGGTGCCAGCCGCTTCCTGAACGCTGTGGAACACTTCCTCCGAGTTCATGCTCGCTCTTGCTTCAAAATAATCTTGAAGCTCAACATCATCAGCGATTTCATGCAGGGTTTTGTAAGAAATAGCTCCACAGTCCATCATCAGCTTGGCGAAAATCTTTTTATGGGAAATGACACCAGAAGTCAGGACAAGTGATAAAGGGCAGTTGTATGATCCTTTCTGAAGCACCTGGCCCGGTTAGCGGTGTCTCACAGCATCGGATGTCACCCTGGTCGATCTGAGAGGATCAACAGCCTGCCCCTTCCCACAGCGTTGAAGGACAAGGTCAACTTCAAGGACGTCCTCAAGGAGGAACAGGAAGCCAATTCTGAAGAGATGGAATATGATTAGGAAGGTGATGGTGTTCAGCCTGCCCCCTCCCCCAGTGATGAAGGACAAGGTCAACTTCAAGGATGTTCTATCAAAAGAAAGATAAAAAAGCAATGCTGAGGATGTTGATTTGGAAACTGTTGGGGAAGGGGGAGAAAGAGATGATTTTGAGGAAGCTGGAGACGAAGATTATGTTGAGAAAGGGGGAGAATAAGATCATGACAAGGAAGGGGTCGAAGGGATGATTTTGAGGAAGGGGAAGAAGGAGATGATTTTGAGGAAGGGGAAGAAGGAGATGATTTTCAGGAAGGGGAAGAAGGAGATGATTTTGAGGAAGGGGAAGAAGGAGATGATTTTGAGGAAGGGGAAGAAGAGATGTTTTTGAGGAAGGGGAAGAATGAGATGGTTTTGAGGAAGGGGAAGGAGATGATTTTGAGGAAGGGGAAGAATTTTGAGAAGGGGAAGAATGAGATTTTGAGGAAGGGGAAGAAGGAGATGATTTTGAGGAAGGGGAAGAAGGAGATGATTTTGAGGAAGGGGATCATGTTGAGGAAGATAACAATCTGGAAGAGGAAGATGAGATGATGTCTTGGAAGATGATCAGTGGTGTCATGTTTTGCTTTATTCTTTTCCCCAACACATGTATGAATGTATACTGTCAAATACATGTATGTATGTATGTACATGTCATTGAGGAAGGGGAAGAAATCCATCCAGGAGATGATTTCGAGGAAGGGGAAGAAGTCCAGGAGATGATTTTGAGGAAGGGGAAGAATGAGATGTTTTTGAGGAAGGGGAAGAATGAGATGATTTTGAGGAAGGGGAAGAATGAGATGGTTTTAAGGAAGAAGAAGGGATGATTTTGAGGAAGGAGAAGGAGATAATTTTGAGGAAGGAGAAGAAGTCCAGGAGATGATTTTGAGGAAGGGGAAGAATGAGATGATTTTAAGGAAGGGGAAGGAGATGATTTTGAGGAAGGGGGAGAAGGAGATGATTTTAAGGAAGGGGATCATGTTGAGGAAGATATCAAGGTATGAATGTATACATGTATGTATGTACATGTCATTGTGTGTTTGCATGTATGTATGTATGTATCAGATGTGCCCCCCCCCCCCCCCCCTACATTTCTCGGTTAATTGTATTTTTCCGTGATTGCCTTTCTTACCATACATAAAGCTGTATTTTAGGAACATTTTTAGCTAATAACCTTTTTCGAATTCTAACCCTAACCCTACCCCCCACCCTATAAGACGGAAAAACGCAACGAACCACAACTGTGACAAATCGCGGTGTACTGCAGTACATAGTGGGGGGTAGGGTTAGGTTTAGGGCTAGGGTTAGGGTCAGTATTCCAAAAAGGTTATTAGCTGAAAATGTTCCTAAAATACAGCTTTCTGTATGGTCAGAAAGGCGAACACAGGAAAATACAATTAACCGAGAAATGCAGGGGGGGTGGCACATCTTGACCTTTACCGATATTAAATTCTATAATATATTAATTGTGAATGCAAGTTGTATGTATGTGTATGTATGTACAAGTTAGATGGATGGGTAGATAAATGGTTGTATGCGTGCACGTGATGTGTGTGTGACTATAATTGTTATTGTGTGGGTGTGTGTGACCAAGAATTGTATGTGCGCACAGTGTTTAAAATAGTCGCTTATCTTTTCTACATACTATGTCTCTGTGTCGTTTTCTTCATTGTTTTATCGCTGCAGAAAGAATATCCTGTAATATGGACAAATAAAAATATTGATTGATATTGTGGAGGATGAGCAGGAAGAAGGAAGAAAATGATGCCGTTGAAAAGAGAAATGATGATGAGCAAGAACATGTTGAAGAATAGGAAGAGGGTGTTGAGGAAAGGAGGGTTGGTTTTTTAAGGAAAATGATGATGATTATGATTGACAATGTTCTGGAGAATAACATGGACGATGATTAGGGAGAAAAAGATGATAAGACTAAGAGATTGTTGTTTGGATGCAATGTTATTGACCTTGTGAACAGTTGGAGGGGGGGGGGGGGTGTCAATTACACAAAAGAGAGACCTTGCTTGTCTATGCATTGACAATTGCTCATGTTATTCTGTTGTGTGCCAGTTGAAACAACTAAAGAACTAAGCACTTGTTACAAATAGGGCATTTGCCACGAGTGTTCGTTCTCTCTACCAGACTACTAATTTGCCCGCACTCGTTCTGCCCGAGTTATGCTGACCTTTCCAATTCAACTCAGTGAATTTCAAGGTTGTCTTCACGTGGCAAATGCCCTATCGCAATTTTTTTTTTCTTCAGCTTTTGGTTATTGTTTTTTTAGTCTTGTACAACTTTTCTTCTTGTATGTTCATAGATGAACGAGTGCGGAATACATGTGCATGTGCCTGAATTCAGGGTTTGTTTAATTGTTTGTTGCTGTTTTTTAATGGTCTTAACCTAAAATTTAGGTGTTTTGGGTTGGTTTTTTTAAAACATGGCCTCAACCTGAAGTTCAGGTTCTTGTAGAACTTTTTGTAGGTTCATAGATGAACGAGTGCAGAATACATGTGCATGTGCCTGAATTCAGGGTTTGTTTTTTGTTTGCTTGTGGGTTTTTTTAATGGTCTCAACCTAAAATATAGGTGGATTTAAAAAAAAAATTTTTTTTAACATGGCCTCAACCTGAAGTTCAGGTTAAAGTGTTTTTTACATGGCTCAACCTGAAGTTCAGGTTTTAACTGCTAATTTAAAAAACAAAATTGTACATACAGGGCTCAAAATCATCCCGCAAAATAAGGGGTCCCTGAGACTCCTTCACTTACAGCATAGAGGGTCCTAGAGGCGGGATAGAAGGTCCCAGTGGCATTGCGAATGCTAAAAAGAATATTTCTTTTTTTTTCTTTCTTTTTTGTGCTGTCCCATCTTCTTCTAAAAAGAATATTTCTAGTGCATCCCTGTGACAGTCTTTTAGAGGGTCCTTTAGAATGTTAGTACCGGGTACTCCCAAAAAATTTTAATTTCAGGTTTAGATATTTTGTTCATGGCTCAACCTGAAGTTTGGGTTAAAAAAATGTTTTTACATGGCTCTACTTGAAGTTCATGTAATTTGTTTTACATGGCTCATTCTGAAGTTGGCCTCAACCTGAAGTTCAGGTTTTAATTTATTTTTGCGTGGCATCAACGTGAAATTCAGGTGTGTGGGTTTTTTTTTATACATGGCTCAACCTGAAGTTCAGGTTTTAATTTTTTTTTACATGGCCTCAACATGTTCAGTTTTTTGGTTTTTTTTTTTACATGGCCTCAACCTGAAATTCAGGTATATTTTTTGTTTGGCATAGCATCAACCTGAAAATCAGGTTTTTTTTGTGTGCATTACCTCAACCTGAAGTTCAGGTGTTTTTGTTTTTTTACATGGCTCAACCTGAAGTTCAGGTTTTAGTTGGTTTTAGTTTTACTTGGCCTCAGCCTGAAGTGCAGGTTTTAGTTGGTTTTAGTTTTACTTGGCCTCAGCCTGAAGTGCAGGTTTTAGTTGGTTTTATTTTTACTTGGCCTCAGCCTGAAGTGCAGGTTTTAATTTTTGTTTACATGTTATTGTTGTTGTTCTTGTTATTGTTGTTCTTTAACGTCTTTTCACCTAAAGTGATATTAGACAAGAAATGGGGGGGGGGGGGGGGGGGCGTGCAAGCATATGTGCATGCATGTGTGGGTTGCTAATTTTGTGTGTGCATGGCCTGAATTTGAAGTTCAGGTTTTGATTAGTTTTACCTGGCTCAACCTGAGGTTCAGTTGTTCGGTTTTTTTAGATTGAAGCTGGACAGCTTCGTCTTTCTCACCTTTATGTCTTATTTTTGTCCCTACCACCACTGGTCACACTGCCCATTTCATGCTTAACCCTTTTGCTGTCGATGTCGCATTTCTGCACCACATTGATTGAAAACCCATGTCACTGGATGACATTGTCTTGTATTGCATTGCATTTTTGTTTTTTGTTTTTTATTAAACCAGCAGTTACCTCTTCAACCTACAAGGTGTGTGTGTGTGGGTGCGATTATCGAGTGTGATTATAGGTGTGCATTCCCCCGCAGGCTTCCACCTTGTCGTGGTGGGGGAGCTTTAAACTAAGAGTAGCCCCTCATCCCCATTTTTCATTCTACCTTACGCACTTGAGTGGGCACATGCTGCATTTGCCTGTCTGGCCTTTTTTATATATTTTTTATTACTAGGATGTTTGTTTTCCTTTTTTTTTTCCTTTTTTTTTTTTTTAAAACCTGGATCCGATAAGTAGAGTAGAATGGTTCAACGTCTCCAGCACTGTGTGGAATTATGAGCTATTGGGTACAATGATGAAGATGTCATGTCGTGAAATGTACTGTTTGTTGTTGTTTTCAGGTTTTGGGACTTTGTTAAGAATCATAAATTGATGGCTTGGAGTCAAAGCGGACTATCTTTGGATAGTCCATTGACATATTTTTATTACAAAAACTAGTAACTTGTGTTAAACATTTGACTGCAGAAATGTAAAAAAGGGGGTTATGCTTTTTATATTTCAGCAGTCGGTTGTTTTTTAATTCAAGTTATTAGTTTTCTAATAAGTTGAATAGTATGTCAATGGACTAAAGATAGACCATTTTGACTCCAAGCCATCGCATTGATGTGTGTTTTGTTATACATGGTCGAATTTTATGCAGTGACAGTCTTGAGATGACCATAGCTGTTGACGGGACTGTAACAGACTAACTAAAACTATCTTCAATTTGTGAAGTCAGGCTAAATTCTTTGTGTGAATGTACGAGTTAGTATGTGTGTCACTGAGCAGGCGATTCACATTCCGGAAAATATTTCCTTAAGGAAATTAAGTTCCTTTTTTTCCATCCATGAAATGACTTGACTTTGTTGTGTTTTATGTGTCTGTATTTGTGGTCATAGAATGGTGGACTTGGCTCGTTCTTTTTAACGTGCTGCGGTCAAGTATGTCCAAACCCAGTGGTAGCCTTTGTGGGAGAGAGAGACTCTCCTCTCCTCTCCTCTCCTCTCCTCTCCTCTCCTCTCCTCTGTGCTTTGGACCCACTCAACCGCAGCACCGCCACACCCCGCGGTCGTGAAAAGAACGAGCTACGTCGCTCATTGCATTTGAGTACCATATTTTACGGACTATAAGGCGATACTTTTTCCCCAGACTGAGACCCCTGCGCCTTATAATGTGACTGATAATACAGTGGAACATCCCTTATAAGACTCCCTCCCACATAAGACCTACTTCTCTGAGACATTGCCCTTGTTTGTAAATATTAAAATTACCTCCCGTATAAGAATGGTCTTATAAGGGATGGTAACCTTTTCAAAAATCATCCAAAATGAGGTCTTATAAGGGAGGTAATTTTTATACTTACAAAGGACAATGTCTTAAAGAAGTAGGTCCTATATGGGAGGGAGTCTTATATTGGGAGGTCTTATAAGGGAGGTTCCACTGTAGTAAGAAAGTAGAGAAACAAAATCTGAATTTTGTGAGAAATTTGGGGGTGCGCCTTATAATCGGGTGCGCCTTATCATCATATAGTAGAAAGGCAAAGTTGTCTGTGTGTGTGAAACACAAAACAGAATAAAGTGCTATAGTATAAAGAACACCATTGTATACATGATTATTTATAACTAGAAGATTTATTATGTTCTGCACTTGAAGCAAACATGGTAGGATTCACCCCCACCCTTTGTTGTTGTTGGGAAGGGTGGAAGGAATCCTCTCATGTTTGCTCTAAGTGGACAACATAAGCAGGCGTCTACTTCTAGCTAATACTTAAGATCATTTACGCATTGGACTGTAGAGGGGAAGTATTGTTTTGTTGATGTTTTGAATTTTGTGAGAAATTTTTTGTTGCCTGCTTTTTTTCTCCTTTCGCTATAATTGCTGTTTTTAATGTTAGTCTATGTTGATAAAGACGCATTCGCCGAAATATCCCGTATTGCTTTTGTCTCTTGTGAATAAAATAACGTCACTTTACGCTTGTCGTGTGGTTGTTTGTTGTAATACTTGTAATACTTGTAGTCCAATGTTACCTTGAAAGAACTGAAAATCTTCTGACACACACACACACAAATAATCATGCACACACCAATAAAATATCAGAGCACAGTTAGTTTAATCCATGAAGTTAAAAGTAATCATGATATCCATTTGAATGTATGTCAGTAGACAACTGCAATGCTTAAAATATATATGAAACATAACAGAGACACACACACAGAGAAAGAAATTAAATGTTATATGTATGTTATGAAAAATACAACATGACTGAAAAATTGACATTTTTTCTTAAAGACCCCCCACGTCACGTCACATTCCCTCTTATGCTAGGAATATTTCTTAAGATTTCTTAACTGCTATAAGAGTGAAAACCGTGATTTTCACACGTGACGTGGGGGGTCTTTAATCTTCATTTCACCAACCACCACCACATAGTACAGTACATAAGTCAAATATTTTTGATTGAGACCCTCGCAAAATTCACAGAATAAAAAAATCTTAATCTTCTATTTAAACTATATATTTTTTTAAAAAACTATCCCACCACAACACACCCTCAACCAAAAAGAAACACAAAAATAAATAAATCAACTGCTTAAACTTACCATACACGCTACACAAATTGACTAAATTTACAACACACACGCGTACGCACACAAATTGACATTTACGTTTGAAGGTTAGCATTACAAAATGAAGTAACACTTTTTGATGAAATGGAACAAAGGGGGAATACTCTCTTTCTAATCATCTAGCAATGCGTGTGTCAGAACCAAAGTGAGACAAAATAGAATGTGCCAAGTTCGCCTTTATGACCCTCCACCCACACAGTACACATCAACAATGGTGGAGAGGACGACATACAAACAAATCAACATCTATCCAAGAGTGGCACAGCCTTCTAGCCTTGAATATGTTACACATAAACAACACAGAACAAACTGGTAAGCCTCGAAAGGAATTTAAATCAAAGAATGAAATAGTAGAGGCCAAGAGAGGAGATAACGAAATTGAACAAAGGGGGAATACTCTCTTTATAATGAACTCCCCTCCACCAAAAGTTGATTACGATACCAATCATCTAGCAATGCGCGAGTCAGAACCAAAGTGAGACAAACAAAGTATCATTCTCAAAAAAGAATAGTTGGAGGGAGGGCAGCACGGTAAACGAAACAAATACGTCATAAACGTATCTCTCAAGTTGTGACCCATGACAGTTAAAGAACAGACATCCTCCGAAGTCGGAGTGTGGCTGCCCACATGGTGGGGTAATCAAAAACGGTCACACACAAAAAAATAAAAAAGGTCACACACGTAATGTTCTCATCCCTAGCTGGTGTATTTGTACCATAGTGTTCAACCGCTTCGTCTGTTTGGATGATCCCTGGAGTCTTAAAGCCAGGGTAAAACAAACAACAGACATCGGTGCTCTCCTTGACATCTTGTCGTAGCGATGCTTTTTACATCCAATGAAGGGTTATGGCATCTGTTTGAAGGTATCTCGGATGATAGTAGGGATTTTGAAGCATTTTAACGCGAGTATTCGGCGACTCGTGACCACTTTCGATGTCTGACTCACAGTAGACTGTACTGAACACGGCAATCGTTGCCTCTCTTCTCACGATTTTGTTCACTAATAGGGCGCCCTCGTTTATTCAGCGCATAGGTCGAAATTTGAGGGGAAAAAAATGTCATCTTATAACCCGAAAATTACGGTAAATTAGAGGTATAAATAAAAATTTTAAAATGTTAACAGCAAGGAAACAACACAGCGAAGGGAAAAGACAATTTCAGGTGGGTTTTTTTTTTTATTGAACGATTTTTTTGGGGGGAAATGGAATGATCAACTCATTAATCATCTTGAAACATTCCCACATTTATTCTAGTAATAAAATTAAAAAAATTGCGCTCCATTTTTTCTCTCTACATATTTCCTTCAAACTGACAACAGAATATTTCCCTTAATTCAACAGAGGGAGAGAAAGGGGGTGGGGGTTAAAAAAGAAAATCAAAATAATGACATTTATTGCTGCAAACGAGTTTATATAACTGCGTAGATAGTGTAGTATATATCCTTGCATATTCTGTTTCATGTTTTGGAGGTATAAAGGCAATAATCTGTTGTTTACTAGGTACTTTAAAGGGGCACCCTGACGGATGAGTTTTTGAAAGAAACGCGTCGAGATCACCATGAAAACACCATTTACAGAGATCGCAACACTCACTTTGCTCTGGTTTCCTAGAAATCAAACCGTCAAAACAGCGATTCCTCCTTGGCGGATATGCCGGAGAGAGAAGCCATTTTGGATGGGGTGGGTGGAGGCCAAGCCCATTGTGGTTGAAGCTTTTTCTTTTTTGTAGTGCAGTATTTCCTTTGTTATGAGCGAAACTCATTTAGATAAACTGAATAAAAAAAATATTATAAAAAAAATAAAAAGGCTTCTATTGCGAAAATGTTTTGCAAACAATTTGGTCTAAACCCAGGCGGCCATTACAAAAGAGACGGCACACGCCTTCTCTTTCAGTAAAAAGAATCTGACTTCCAGCACCTCTGCCAAGGAGGAATCGCCGATTTGACAGTTTGATTTCTAGAAAACCAGAGCAAAGTGAGTGTTGCGATCTCTGTAAAGGGTGTTTTCATGGTGATCTCGACGAGCTTCTTGCAAAAAAACTCATCCGTCAGGGTCCCCCTTTTAACGCTGGAAATGCTAATAGGAATTATGTAACAGAGAAGAACAAAAAAGGTTCTACATTAACCCTCTCTAGGACACAGACGCCAAATTCGACCGAATTTTGTCAACTCATGCAGCCCGTATGCGCCGATTGCGCCCGCTGAACGCCAGGTCTAGTACGTTCACTTTCACTTTCTCCCTACCCACAATGCAATATACTAAGTTAGTTCTTCCTTTACCTCAGTCTCGCTGGTCCGTTTTTGGTTCTTACAGCAAGGGAAAGCACCCACTAGTCTTTTTGAACGGATTTTTCGAAGTGACCCCAAATTTTTTTCTTCTTTCCACGTGACGTGACGCAGTATTGACTCGGCGCGATGCTCGGAGTGCCATTACGGATTTTTTAAATTCCAATTCATGGTTTGTTGTGTGACAGTGTGTTAGCTTTGGAATAATAAATATCATTGCTATTCAATATGCATCTTTCAGAAATGAAATGCGAGTTAGACTTTATTCTGGGTGATTTTTTTAATGAAAAGATTTGGTGTGACGTTCAGAGTTAATTCCCATCTCTCGGGAACTGGGATCGATTCCCGGTTCGAATGGTTGGGAGTCATTGGGTTAAACTGTGTAGTTAATTTCAGATATACAGTGGGGAAAAAAGTGATGAATGTACACAACACTTGTACTCTCTCATCATGCAATGATAAAAGAACACGTTACCAAACATTATGTGCCTGTGTGAAGAGAATATTCTACCTCATGAAATAAGTACCCATTCCTCATTCGAATCGTTTGCTTGTCCGCCATTGTGAATTTTACGAAACTAAGTGGCATGGCTTTGTACATCGATTTCTCGGCAAAGATGTAGATTTACACCCTCCTGCTCTATTTCTTGGTTCTTTCCGTGGTTAGGGTTAGGATGGTTATAGTTCGCATGCGAAGGGTACTTATTTCATGGGAGCTACTTATTTCTCATGACACCTGAATAATTACATTTCACGGGTTACATACCGTATCTATTGAAAATATCGTGAACCTTCCTTAGAGCTTCTTTAACACTCTTGCATTTACTCCGTTCATCCCCCGAAGACGGAGTGTGGCTGCCCATGTGGCGGGGTAATCAAAAATGGTCACACACGTAATGTTCTCATCCCTAGCTGATGCATTTGTACCTTAGTGTTCAAATGCTTCTCGCTGTTGGGATGATCCCTGGAGTCTTTTAGCCAGGGTAAGCCAACCAACCAACCAACTCCGGCCCAAACCGGCCAGCAGGAAGGTACCTCTGCGTATTCAAGCCGCCCCAAACCACCCATGACAGACCTGTTTACCCCAGGCTACACAAGTCTTGAGTAGTCTGGATAGCTGAAATGAGTAGTTTGGGCTCAAAATGTGTAGTTTTATTCATTAAACCATCAAAAAAGTTTCACTTGATTAGAGTGAAAATGAGTAGTCGAAAAGAGTAGAGTTAGTAGAGGTCCAAATTGAGTAGAATACTACTCAAAAGAGTAGAGTAAAAGAGTAGTAGAGGTCCAAATTGAGTAGAATACTTCGAAAAGAGTAGAGTAAAAGAAGTAGAGGTCCAAATTAGAGCATTATTTTGAAGAGTAGTAGAGGTCCAAATTGAGTAGAATACTACTCGAAAAGAGTAGAGTAAAAGAGTAGCAGAGGTCCAAATTGAGTAGAATACTACTCGAAAAGAGTAGAGTAAACAGGTCTGCCATGGCTTGCCACCCCCCATCACTCTGAGACCCCCTCTGATGGCATTTTCATCACGCACTAAGTTCTGGCTTGTTATACACACACTATGAAGGAGCTTCTCACTTGCAATGGTGCGATAGTAACTGTACAGCGCTCTGTGTGCTTCAAAAAGACATTTCCCCGAAAACGTGTGAAAGAATCCAAACACTAGAAGAAGTCTTTTCTGTAACAAATGTGAATATAAGAGGGTTTAAACAGAAAACGTTGACTAGCTAATGCGTATAATATAAATTATATACATGTACAACGATGTAACAACCAAAATTTGACTGGAACAAATCACAGCAACATCACAAGTTATACAGGGCTCCCAATCGTCCCACAAAACAATGGGTCCCAGGGACTCCTTCAGTATAGAGAATCTAGAGGCGGGATAGAGGGTCCCAGTGGCATTGCGACAGCTAAAAATAATTTTTCTAGAGGATCCCTGGGACCCCCTGCACATTCTTTTAGAGGGTCCTTTAGAATTTTAGTGCTTCATAGACCCCCAAATGGGGGTCCCTGGGAGCCCTGGTTATAAGAACAACAGTGGTATCGTTTCGACATGGTCGTCGACTTATCTTGCTAACGGTCTTAACCTCTTGACTGCCACCAACGTATCACATACTGACCTGATGACATCACTGATGATGTCATCAGATGAAGAGGAATAACCCTGATATGCTGGCTTTTGCTCTAACACAGTCAAGAGAGTTATATCCCCAGACCATTTTTTTGCCAGATCGGCTCTATCAGTTGTCTTTCGTGGCACGATTTGCCCCAATGATTTTTTTGTCTTTCATTTTCTCTGACAGTCAAGGGGTTAAGCATCAACCAGAGCAGATTGTAACAACAAACATTTCTGATAGCGCTAAATGTCACAATATTATCATCATTGACCAAACTTGCTACTGATCTTTCACTACACACTATAAAAAACTTACAAAAGAGCAACTAAAAACAGATCGCAACAACAGCAAATCGTCAGTGAAATTCAAAAACCTTGTATCTTAATTTTGGTAGTTTTGAGAAAAATAAAAAAAACTTTTAAAAATTAACCGCATTGACCACAATTGATTAACTATGATGAATATGTTGTTCAAGACATTGCGAGTTTAGTCCTGCATTTTGCTAAAATTACTTTAAAAAAAAAATAATTTAGACTTGAAAAGAACGAAGATACGAGGTTTTTGTCCTTAACTAGATCTGAATTTGGGACTTACGAGTTTTTCTTCTATTTTCACAACCTCATTTACCCCAGATAGAAAGTCGTTAGAGATACGAGCTTTTGGTGGAAGGTGGCGGAAAAAATTAGAGAGCTGACTATGTATCTAACTAAAAAAACGAGATACGAGGTTTTTGAATTTCACAGAACGAAATGTTTCCAACAACGCTAGCGTTACTATGTTATATGATAGCAGACTTTTTTTAAATTTGAGCTACTACCGGTAGTTTCACCCTGAACACATTTAGCAATTCAACAACAAATTCAATTTAATTAAAAAATAAAAAATGGCATCATGTACTCAAGTTCCCAATCACTCTCCCCACCCCCACCCCATCCACACCCACCCCATCCACATTCCCCCATCCCTCACCTTTTTTTCTTTGTTTCCCTGCAGATACTAAAATGACTCACAGTGCCGGCTGTCTTAAAATATCAAAGAAACAATCTGAAATAAATAAATAACGTAAACATTTGGAATTTACAATCTTAAATAAATGACCACCGTATTTTTCGGACTATAAGGCGATACCTTTTTTCCCCCCAGACTGAGACCCCTGTGCCTTATAATGTGAATAATAAAATAGTAAGAAAATATAATAACAGAATCTGAATTTTGTGTAAAATTTGGGGGGTGCGCCTTATAATCCGAAAAATACGATACATGAACATTTATATTTTTTTTTTATTTTTTTTTTTAAAGTCAAATAAACCCTTACAGTTTGGCTTGCATCAAAATGTGTGCAAACTGAAACAGGGGGGGGGGGGACTGGAAGAAATTAAAAACCAGTCATTTAAATTTAAAAAAAACCCGTTTAAATGATTGGGAAAAATATATTGTTTTGTCAATCCAAATCTTTATATAAAATGAATAATAAGCAAAGAAATAAAATACGTCCGTGTTCGTGTCAAAAGGCAAAACAACAACCTGTCCTGAAAAATCTAAGCTGATAATATGCCAATCAATGTAACCAGGATACATTGACAAACATTTCACACACACTCAAAAATAAATAAAGGAAAACGACAAACAAACTTGACAGACCACATCCACGATAACAACCCAAAACCGAAGGAAGAACAAACATACATTTGAAAGATGATAATAGTAGTACTTTTAAAACAATGAATATTAAGAACAGTACTTGACAAAAACAAACAAATAACAACTTGATGAACAACATTCATAGAAGAACAATGCTGTATGCAATCAACGTGACTCAAAAAACACAAACGAGGAGAATAATACTTGATGATGATAACAGACACGGTTCAGTTAACAAATAGGACCCCACACCTTCGACCTGTGAGATAAAGAAGCCTCTTCTCTCTCTCTCTCTCTCTCAGGCCTTTCAATGCCAACACAGCTGCACTCACGCCCGTCAAACAGGCAAAGCATGCCTGAATGATGATGACGGGAGAGGGATGAATAGCGACTGTCAAAAGAAAGACTGTCGAAACAGCAACGTCATAACAGCGGCGACTGTCATAACATCAACGTCAAAACATGGACTGTATGACCGATGTTCATAAAAGTAGCTGTATGCTCTTCGTCTCTGACATATATATATATATATATATATATATATATAGTATATATATATATATCAATTTTATCATTGTCCTTAACAAAGAGGAGTAAAACCTCAAAATTATGATTTTTTTTTATCTTGCTTGTTAGTGTTTTTTTTTAGTGTGAACGTTTATATATATATATATATATATATATATATATATCAAAAGATAACAGCCGCACAGTCAGGCTTCCCACTCCACACATATAATATACAAGCTTTTGCTTTATTCAAAGAGAAATCTCAGTGAATAGTTGAGCTCCGTACCCCTACTCTGAAGGACTGAAAAGTTGGTGCATTTGAAATTTCAAAAATTCTGCACAAAAAACCCAGCGGAGTGCAGGGACAGTGCCCCTCATGGAGGTTCCGGGGAGGGGGGGGAGGGGGCAATGCCCCCTGGAAGCTGAAAGGAAACCACAGTTTCCAATGTAACTGACAGGCTCTCGTTGCACTTTCACTTCTGGTTAAACTTCATGACCTCTATAACCAGCAAAATGCATCTTCTCAAATTCTCATAATCCGGCGACGCCGGCTCCAGGCTATAAAAAAAATCCTGAACTTCAGGACATCCTGAAAGCAGGAGCTTCCTTGCAATCAGTGTCTTTGAATTACAATTGCTTTTATGATAGTAGTATCTCTTAACTTCTTCTTCTTCTTCGATCGCTCAGACAGTTTCCTGTCAATTATGAGCGCAGATGCGTCATGATGCCGTTATGCGCCTAACTAAGAAATAGTTAGGCCCAGCAAGTCCGACTTCGGCCGGAGGAAATGTTTTTGAAAGCGTTTTGTGAAAGAAAAAAAAAGACAGGAGAATGGACCGGCAAGGCAGAAAGATAGTAGATGACAGTAAGCAGAGAGAAAAGGCAGAGTCAAAGAGAGTGGCAGATTAGAGGATGTTACAAGCACAGAACTTCCAGAAGGTGGGGGAACTATTTCATGGGTGCACGTGGTGTCCAAAGCGTTTGCCTGAACTTTCCGTCATAGCCCTTGTTAAAATGGTCAATTTAAAAAGCAAAAATAGCATGAGAAGAGCCCTATCTTCAGGCAGACCACTGCCTGAACCTGCATCAAAATTGCCTGAATTCAGGCTTCAGGCAGACCCACATGCACCCCTGCTATTTATACAAAAGACCCCTCCCCCCCGGTATCCCCATGGGGGAGTATCTCTTAACAAAATTCGCCGTTTCGACAGCATTAGAAGTGGAATTAATACATTTAGTTCATTTTTAATCACTCATAAGAAGTATTTCTATATTCATTCGGTCTCTTCTTGATCTCAAGAATGACCTCTGGGGCCATCAAAAAGCCTGAAATCAGCCTAAAGGCTGACAAATCTTATGCCTGATCTTCTCAAATTCTCATAATCCAGCGACGCCGGCTCCAGGCTGTAAAAGAACATCCTGAAAGCAGAAGCTTAAAATACATCAGTAGCGGTGCCATAGCCGATGAGGTGTAACTGAGGCGTGGTTACCGCTACACCTATCTGCATTAATAAAAAAATCGGGACTTTACTGGTTTCGTATTGCCTCTGGGCATTGCCTCCAGTATTGTTCCCACCATATTTGTATTTACAAATGTCCCATATGTGTCTGATTCAGACCAAGAGGACGTAAAACACCATTTTCGACGACGAGAAGCTTAAAATAAAAATCCTGATCGCTTCTCGGCCTTTTGGCTAAGACAGTGATTCAGGAACATAAATTTTTGTTTATACCATGGTTGGTTTGTTCAGTCCGTCGTACATGGCGAAAGCCGATACGCGACATTAAACCGAACTTCCATCCAGAAGCTTCCTTGCAATCGCTGTTTTTGAATTATAACTGTTATGATAGTAGTATCTCTTAACAAAACTTGCTGTTTCGACAGTCGCTATTTAGCCCCGACACCCCCGTGTTGCATACAGCCAGGCCGCCTGCCTAGTTCCTCTTGGTCTTGGAGCGCGTGCGCATGACGGCGGCGCCGTTCTCCGTGGCGGCCGAGTTCTGGTCCACCTCCGGCAAAGAGCTGTAGTCCTCATCGGCGCTGACCGCGGCTGGACACAACAACAACGACGATGATGATAATAACAGACAGCGAGACCCCTGTGGGGATACCTTATTATGGGGGAAGTCTTATAAGGGAGGTTCCACTGTACTTACAAAGAAGGGCAGAGAATTAGGTCTCATGTGGGAGGGAGTCTTATAAGGGAGGTTCCACGGTACTTACAAAGGGCAGAGAAGTAGGTCTCATGTGGGAGTGAGTCTTATAAGGTTCCACGGTACTTAGCAAAGAAGGGCAGAGAAGTAGGTCTCATGTGGGAGGGAGTCTTATAAGGGGGGTTCCACTGTACTTACAAAGAAGGGCAGAGAAGTAGGTCTCATGTGGGAGGGAGTCTTATAAGGGGGGTTCCACGGTACTTACAAAGGGCAGAGAAGTAGGTCTCATGTGGGAGGGAGTCTTATAAGGGGGGTTCCACGGTACTTACAAAGAAGGGCAGAGAATGTCTCATGTGGGAGGGAGTCTTATCCAACTTACAAAGAAGGGGGAAGTTCCACTGTCCACGGTACTTACAAAGAAGGGTCTTATAAGGGGGGGGTTCCACTGTACAGAGAAGTAGGTCTCATGTGGGAGGGAGTCTTATAAGGGAGGTTCCACTGTACTTACAAAGGGCAGAGAAGTAGGTCTCATGTCCTAGCTCAGGGAGCAATAGCCAAAAGCTTTAATCCAACATTTTAAAACAAGTGTAAATATTTATAACCCAGAGTAGTCTTGTGCGAGCCATGGCACCTATGGAAAAAACACCTTGACCTTTATTCAAGATAAAAACCATAGAATCAAAATACAAATAAATTATAAAAGAAAAACATCAATATTTTGAGAAAATCTCTTTTCTTTTCCCCTTCCCCCCTTTTCCCCCAAAATCTAAAAGTCACAGTAATGTCCCGTGTGGCTTTGCCGAGAGGACGTAAAGCTTCAACTTTGGAGGTCTCATGTGGGAGGGAGTCTTACAACGCGGGAGGTCTTATAATAAGGGAGGTTCCACTGCTGTCCTACCTTTGACAGGCTTCTTCTTGGCGGGGGAGCGTGGTTTCTTGGCGGCGGAGGAACGCTCGCGAAGCTTCCGCAGCTGGAAGGTGATGAAGTTCCACATGAGCCAGGCTTGCATCAGGCACACCGCCGCCAGACAGTTGATCCTGAAAAGCGAGAAACGCGCCCGTCATTACGTGGAAAGCATCTCCGTTGATAAAATGTGAAAAACGCACCTGTTGCCAAATTATCATAATTCATAGACAAGCTATGCCCACACTCGCTTCGCTTTGCTGTTATCCTTTTTTTAAAATATCTTCTTCCCCCGGAAGACGGAGGAAGTGTGGCTGCCCACGTGGCTGGGTAATAAAAAAAATGTCCACACACGTCAATGTTCTCATCCCTAGCTGATGCATTTTGTACCATAGTGTTCAAGCGCTTCCGCTGTTGGGATGATCCCTGGAGTCTTTTAGCCAGGGTAAGCCAACAACAGACCTGTTTACCCCCTACACAAGTCTTGAGTAGTCTGGATAGCTGAAATGAGTAGTTTTGGTGCAAAAATGTGTAGTTTTATTCATTAAACCATCAAACAATGTTCACTGAAAATGAGTAATTAGAGCATTTATTTTCAATTTTGAAGAGTAGTAGATGTCCAAATTGAGTAGAACACAACTCGAAAAGAGTAGAGTAAACAGGTCTGCTTACCCATTATGGCCATATGACCTGGGAACGAAGAAGAAGAAGAAGAAGTAGTGACACTGACCTGACCAGCGGTGTGTTGTAGTTCCCGGTGCTGGGGTCCACCGTGGGCTGACCGGTCTGCCGCAGACCGTACCTGAAATCCACATAAGTACCATAATCCACGGACTATAAGCCGCAACTTTTCGTTTAACTCCCACTCCCAGGCATGAAAGTAGATGAAGATCAAAAAAGAGGAAAAAATTTCGTCCGAGAAATCCTTCCACCTGGATTTTCACATGACGTCGGAAGTTTTGTTCAGTGGGGGGGGGACAATCGTTCCAAAAAATGTTTTCTTCCGGCACAAACATCTTTCAACAATCAAAGAATGGGATTCTTTTCAGCCGAGAATAATCCTTCCACCCGGATTTTCACCTGACGTCCGATGTTTTGTTGACGGGGGGGGGGGCACAACGTTCGCAAAAATGTTTTTACAACCACCTTTTCACATAAATCACCTCACATGTTTTATTCAGCGAGACGGTGGTCCGAAAATTGGGTCAGCACCCACACACATTTTCAGCTAACATCGCTACTTTTGTTGAGCAGGAGCTACTCATTTCGCCTTCCTTCGCACAATTGAAGCGAGTGAGCTAAAGCGACTTCCGGTTAACCAGTTTGAGAATCGCCAAATAGAGACTTGTAGATATAAGAATACGCCAAGATCGGTCCTTTACGCAGAATTTTTTTTCCCCGCGGAAGTTTTCAAAAATTTCCGCGAGATTTTCCGCGAAACGCGGAAGTCTTTCATGCCTGCACTCCCCTGTGGCTTACTAGTACAGTGCAGCGGCCTAAACGTTACCGAAAAGGAAAGCAAACTCAACTCAGTGGCATCCTTGATTCAGACCTTTGATCTGTCGCTTTGTTCACAGTTGACGACAAAAAATCACCTTGCCTCCTGACTGGCTTCTCCGAACATAGATTCGCTCCCTTCTTCCCCCCCCCCCCCCCCCCCCCCCCGCCCCCCCCAACCCCCCCCCTCCTTCTAGACTGCTCCCCTTGGACTCTTGGATTCTGCGACCTCAACAAGCCGGGGTGTGGCTGCGAATTGGGATTTGGAATAGGAGCGGCTAGTGAGCCCACTAGAGCAACGCCACTTGTACGGCCCAGAAAGATGGGACAGCAAAAAAAACACCCCCCAAAACCATCACCTTGATTTCAGTATCTTTTTCACGGTCCGGTCCCAACACTTTCATTTTGGCAGTCAATACACCCGCGATCAACTCTAGACTCAATCGGAAGCGGACATCGTGCATCGCCAGATTTTCAGTGGCTTATGCTTCGACGCGGCTTATGCATCACTTTTTTTTTCTCTTTTAAATATGTAAAGTAGGGGGTGCGGCTTATATTACGAAAACGGCGTTGTAGTCCGTGAAATACACGGCAATCGTGATGACATCTTGTTGAAGTGGCAATGGACAGTTAGTTACAATGCAAGAGACAGCGCTGCTATATGAAAATGCTACTTTAAAGATTGCATGCATGTAAAAATCGCCAATCCGCCATCTATTTTTTATTCTTCTTTAAAAAATGTTTTTTATTTAACCCTTTCAGTTTCACTGCCAGCCATAGTTCAGCCAAAAATTTGTCCATCAAAATTATCTGGGTAGAGAACAAAAGCCATCTGCAGTATTGGTGATTTTCTTTCTGTGATTCATATATAAAATAAGGTCTATAGCCTTTACTTCCAGATAAACTATAGAGGACAACAGGGTCTTTGGATAATAGGACCCAGCCCTGATTTGTATGCCTTTTATGTGACCATAGGTGTTAAATCTCTGTGGTGCTAAATTGCGACTTTGGCTGTGAAAGGGTTAAATAGAGCAGTTCTTACAGGCAACCTTCACAAACGTATTTATTTCGAGCCATACCTTGCGATTCAAATCATTGCACTTGCACTGCTGCCTTCGTCGGCCTCCCGACTCTGGGCAACATTATCCAATTGGGTGGCTAACTTACAGCTAAGAATGTAAAAAAACGCTGAATAGGTGGGAGGGTCCGGGTTCGGGCTGATGGGTGAATGTGAGCCCTGCGTCTGAAGTAAAAAAAAGAGGTAAGGTAGGTCAAGATGCTGTGCTCCACCCGCACGCCCTCCTCTGGGACCCCCCGTACCCCACCCGGAGGCCACCCCGTAGGCATGTTTTTTCTCGGTTAGATTTATTTTTCGCGAAGTTGTATTGCTTTTGAGCCATACATGAAAAGTTCATGTATTTTTAGGAAGCTATTTCAGTCTGAATTACTTCTTTTGGAATACTAACCCTAACCCTAACCCTAAACCTAAACCCTAACCCCCCACTATGTACTGCAGTACACCGCGATTTGTGACAGTTGTGGTTCGTTGCGTTTTTCCGTCTTATAGGGTGGGGGGTAGGGTTAGGTTTAGGGCTAGGGTTAGGGCTAGGGTTAGTATTCCAAAAAGGTTATTAGCTAAAAATGTTTCCTAAAATACAGCTTTATGTATGGTAAGAAAGGCAATTACGGAAAAATACAACTAACCGAGAAATGTAGGGGGGGTGGCACATCTTTACCTTTACCAAAAATGAGTTATGAAGGTATTTTAGTTTGCTTTTTCCACAATTTATGCAAATGCTTATTTTAAAGTGTTTGAAAAAATACAGTAGACACACAAAGATCTTGTTTGACAAATTTTAAAAGAAAGGAACTTCCTGTTCTGGTAAAATTCAAAAACAGGAAATCCTTGTATACCAGGAAAAGTTGCACCCATGCAACTAGAAGCAAAACGCAAGCACAAGCACAATCAAACGCACTCAGGCTCGATACGACGTGTGTATGCTTCTGTGCACACACACACACACACACACACACACACACATATTACAAACAAATTCTAGCCAATCCTTCCAAAACAGCAGTGGCCTCCTCTGCGATGTAGAGGTCAGGGTTTGACATGACTGACTTGCACGCAAGCACACACACAACCAAACACACACACACACACAAACCACACACACAACACACAAACCAAACACACACACACACACACACAACAAAACACACACACACAGTCATACACACACACAACCACACACACACACACACACAACTAAACACACACACACAGTCATACACACACACAACCAAACACACACACCAAAAACACACACACACACCACACAAACAAAACACACACACACACATAATATAAAACTTATTCACAAGTATGTACAGAGACATGGGTCTTTTTTCTTTCAGTTTAACTCTTTACTTACCAGAAGGTGAGGACAAGTGCCTTAGGGTGATTGTGGCGCAGCCGTCACTAATGACAAGCAGGGCATCGTTGTAACGCTTATGAAGCCTGAATGCGAACATGCAAGATGAACATGAATGAACATCGAGGTGAGGACGAGCCTTAGGGTGTATGGTGGGGGCCCAGACCCGCACCAAGAGCAAACGCACGTTGAAGGGGCTATGAACTTGAAATGAACTATCAAGATGAACCTGAAATGAACTATCACGATGAACGCTGAAATAGACATCAGGAATTAGACACGGATGAAACGCAACATCTGACACTATAACATTGCTATTACCTGTTGCGGGGCACTGAAACACCTGTTCACAATGCGAAATCACATTCGATGAGTAATGAGAGTGACCTACTGCTGGACTGAATCGATCTACGCTTTAGCCAACCAGGGGGATTATTTTGCGGGCGGTTACCCTAGTATTTCCGCCCAACCAGGATTCTTTTTGCGTAGACCTCTGTAAATGTTTGCGCCTATGCCCTCGCATACTCTCTTGGACACCTTGCGCTACACATTTACCTGTTGTCTCTTGCACATGTACAGTCTTGAAATCTTTGGCAAATGTGAATGTAGAGCCCGATGATATGATTATAGGTTTATGGTGGTACTTACCTTTTATTTAGTACCTTTTGGCTTATTTATCGACTAGCCAATAAAGTAAAATCAGATTGTCTTAGCCAATAACGAAATGCAAGGCACCTTAACCTACTTTCCAGTAAGGTTGTAGTGTCCATGATGGTATCATAGGCCCTGCGAGGGGTTCAAACCTACTGCTCAAATTTGGTGGTTATATATGTAAGTGAATAAGCTTTTCTATAATACCAACCTTTTTGTATTTTCGATGAATATTTTTT
This sequence comes from Phymorhynchus buccinoides, assembly GCA_017654935.2. Lineage (NCBI taxonomy): Eukaryota > Metazoa > Mollusca > Gastropoda > Neogastropoda > Raphitomidae > Phymorhynchus > Phymorhynchus buccinoides. Next base: position 9,102,640 of record CM065711.1, on the reverse strand, counting down.
ATGGTGGGCGAGAATAAATACACAAATTTAAAAAAAATAAAAAATGACGTCACGAAAAAATGCCCAAAAAACGTGCACCCCTACCTACTTCAAGTGGCTTTAGCTCCTAAGGTACTGCTTGTAGAGGCATATAATGTTTATATTTATGGTGACATGCACGGCAAATGAATGCAGGATGACACCATGATATACAAATACTATTCTTGGGGTTTGTGTTATGTTTGGCATGGCTACAAAAAAATTGACAAAAGTCATGATGCAAAGAAGTCAAAACAATGACAGAAAATGCAAGCACACATTTTCACACCACACTTGAGCATCTAGTAAGTGCAGTAGGGGGTTGACAATTTCTAGGGAGACAGGTACAAATACCTTAGGTTCTTGCAAGTTCAGGCGAGGGTGTGGTAGCCTGTGAGAGCAGGGGGTGTATGGGCTAGGTTAGAGCTAACTCGGGATTTTTGAGCACGCATAAGATGTTGTCATGGAGATCGCTTGAAAGCCGCGATCAGAACAGACAATGCAGATCGTAAGGTCGCTAGAAAGGGGCTCCAACTAGAGCTAGAAAGGGTTAGGTGGGGCGGCTTGTCATATGGTGTATGACACTCTAAAGTGTTCTCGGCTAAGTTTAAGATCTATGCTGATCTGGATCCAGGAATGATTATGCAACTTGGGCTTGTGATGGCTTCTTCTTGGCACCTACACCAGACAATTTCGTTGAGTGGGCCTCCCAGGTAAGCCTGGTGAGATTCAAGTCTGGGCAGACGAGAACTTCTTTGGGCACAAACAGCGCCCCTCTCGATACCATGGCTTGTGCCGGCAGATGTCACTAATAGTAATTTAATTAAGCTATTGCAAAAACATACCAATCAGAGAGGTAGGACAGTTAAGTAGACCTGTTTTTCCTACTCACGTGTTCGTTGTCTTGGCTTTGTGATATGAACGTGCATATATGAATGAAGTCAATGCCTTTTGTGCAGCTCTCTATATCAACGCCCAACCACTTTACGAGTGTCTTGGAATAGGCCTGAACAGGCTACAGGGTTTCTGCACAACACGCATGTGGCCAGCATCACGTTTTGACCTGACCTCCTTCCTGAAAGTCGTCTCCAGAGTGAGCACTGGTCATCACATTGACAGCTCTCTTGTCATACCAGGCAATGAACAGAGTGTGGCCAACTCTCTCTGTGATGGGCTACCTCACCTGCACGAGGTTTGGCTATCGCTTGATAGCTTGAGGAACACCCCGCCTGTTGAGTCTGAGAGTGCCGCAAGCGCCCATTTCATTCTCGGCTAGCTCATCGAAAAGGGGGCCAGAACTGAAGAAATTGTCCATGTACAGGACATGCCCCTTGTTGTAGAGTGGCTCAGCAAGACCAGTAACCACCCTATGAGCCAGCCCAACCTCCTGAAGAACCCGAGCAATCACCTCCTTGCCAAGATACAACTTCCAATTCCACATGTAGCCAGTTTTCGAATCTGCCAGACCCCACGCCTTGAGACCCCACTTGGTTGGCTTGTTGGGCATGTAAATAAGAAGACTTGTCCTGCCCTTGAATGGGATCATGCTCTCATCAATAGAAATTTCCTTTGCTGGAGCATAATAGTTCTTCCACAAAGGAACCAGAAGCTCAAAGAGGGGACGAACTTTGTGAACCTTGTCATGCTCCGGATGATCTTTGGGTCTGGCAGTGGAATTGTCAGCCAGGTGAAAAAAAGTCTGAATAGCCTGGAACCTATTCCTTGACATGATCGTCCTGAACCCTGGCATTTCAAGATAATGATCTTCGTAGACCAGTACAGCTCATATGAAGAGCGCTGAGAAATCCCCATGAGAAGCAAAATGGAAATGAATCAAGGGCCTTCATCTCATCAAGCCTTGACTTCTATTCCACTGGACTGACTCGCGAGTGAACCGATGCATCAGCACCTCGAACTCGTGCTATGTCGGCAGCATACCGGTTTGTTTCAGTAACAAACAGCTCAATGACAGCATCACTGATGAATAAACGAAACAACTCAGCTTCAGAAATATCATCTGGAACATTGAGAGGACCGTACTCTGAATCGAAATCTCGAAGCCAGTCATGATCGTAACCATCCGAAACTTCACCATCGTTCTCATCAGGCTCACCCTCGTCACTCGATTCAACCCCTTCTGCTTCTCCATTACCACGCATCCTTTCCCTCTCTGCCCTATCAGCGAAATGTTGCTCAATATCAGCTTCAGTGAAGCCCAGGAACTCTTCATCACTGTCTGAATCGAAGAAAATCTCCTCCAGCACAACTTCGTCGAAATTCGCCATCTTAAAATTTATCGAAAAACTCACAAAAACTTTTTTCAACTTTCAAAAATTCAGTTCGAAGAATAAAAAACACGATGGCTGCCGTATTCCGGAAAAGGAGAGAGATAAAACCCCTAAGCATTGTGGGATTGCTTCAAATAGCTTGGTTGTAGTCCACAGATACCGAATAGGTTCAAGCGCTGAGTGACACTCGCTCGGCGCACGAGTGCGCCTCCGGCTGTGGGCGATAACTAGCGCTCAGCGCAGCAGTGCGCCTCCGGTTGGCTAAAGGTTAATACAGGAAATATGCAGAAGAAAAGGACTCACGCATGGGAAGCCATGCCTGCCTTCTCGGAGAAGACAGAGTCCAGGACATGAGATTGAGAAATTGTGATTTAGGCTGAAAAGCATCCGGAAAAGGCTGAAGAAAAAGGTTGAAGCCCCCTGAAACTGGGGCTTTTTTAGTAATCTAAGCCTTACAAACAGCATTAAAAGGGGAACCGATATATTTAGCTTCATTTGTAATCACTTATAAGAGGTCTTTCTGTACTCATTTGGTCTCTTTTTTATGTAAAAAAAAAAGACATCTGGGGCCATCAAAAAGCCTGAAATCAGCCTAATGGATGAAAAATCTCATGACTGGAAGTGGCCGAGTCGAGCGGCGTGGAAGACAACATAACATTAACACAAGAAATATACAAAAGAAAAGAACTCACCCATTGGAAGCCATCTCTGCCTTCTCGGAGAAGTAGCTGAGCCGAGCGGCGTGGAAGACAACATAGCATTAACACAGGAAATATACAAAAGAAAAGGACTCACCCGTTGGAAGCCATCTCTGCCTTCTCTGAGAAGTAGCCGAGCCGAGCGGCGTGGAAGACAACATAACATTAACACAAGAAATATACAAAAGAAAAGAACTCACCCGTTGGAAGCCATCTCTGCCTTCTCTGAGAAGTAGCCGAGCCGAGCGGCGTGGAAGACAACATAACATTAACACAAGAAATATACAAAAGAAAAGAACTCACCCGTTGGAAGCCATCTCTGCCTTCTCGGAGAAGTAGCCGAGCCGAGCGGCGTGGAAGACAACATAACATTAACACAAGAAATATACAAAAGAAAAGAACTCACCCATTGGAAGCCATCTCTGCCTTCTCGGAGAAGTAGCCGAGCCGAGCAGCGTGGAAGACAACATAGCATTAACACAGGAAATATATAGAAGAAAAAGACTCACCCGTTGGAAGCCATCTCTGCCTTCTCGGAGAAGTAGCCGAGCCGAGCGGCGTGGAAGACAAACTCCACCATGTAGTGCAACACCAGGAGACACAGCGCCACGCGGCTGAAACTGAACAGTGACAAGAAATTTATTTTATTTTTATTTTTTCCATTACCGTAAAAACTGGACTATAAGCCGCACCTGTATATAAGCCGCATCCCTTAAATTGACAAAATAGTAGGTGTTTATTCACATATAAGCCGCACCAGTTTATAAGCCGCAGAGAAAATTAAATGTGCACAAAGCAACAAAAATATAAATTCTTCTATCAGAAGATGAGTGTGTAATGCTCTCAAATACTTTAAACATGAGATTTGAATGATTCTATTGATTATCAAAATCAGTTTTGAATCTCAAAATAGGCTGAAGAATGTGGCCAGAGAAACAGATTTAATCATACTGATAAATCTAGAATGGAAATAAATCCACAGATAAGCCGCATCAGTCTATAAGCCGCATGGGCCAAAGTTGAGGAAAAAAGCAGTGGCTTATAGTCCGCATTTTACGGTATAGTCCCGTCAAACAGCTATATGGTCATCTCAGGACTGTCACCGCATAAAGTCCGACCACTTATCACAAAACACACCATCAATGTATCTTACCAACGTTCAACAACCTGTAAACAACAAAACATACAGTACAATTCATAACATGATGAATTAGAATGCCCAATGTTTGCTCTCTAAATACCGAATGTTCAATATGGATTTTTTTCAAAAGTATAATAATACCAAGGATATCTTAAGTGACGCAGAAATTGACATTGCTTTAATTGCAAAATGAATGCTGTCCACGCCTATTGGAAGCTTACTGTAGATGTTTTGCTTTGTGTTGTTGTTATAATTGTTTTTTAAGCTTGCATGTCTTTTTTTAATTGGTTCAATTTTTGCATGTTGTCTAAAAATCACTATTCGTGTGAAAAGACATTAGGCCAAATAAAAAAAATATGTCTGTTTCCGGGAACATGGCCCCCCCAAAATAGGGTAGGTAGGTAGGCTTCACAGTTTTTTTTTTGTTTTTTTCGCGGTGCAAGATTTTTGCCGTATTTGCTGAAAAACATGTGAATTTCATACTGCATCCGCATGATCGCATTTAAACATAGAAATGGCAACCGAGTGCCTTGCGCCTGCCATTGTGTTGGCGGATGTTGATCACGATAGTCTGCGCGGAGTAACAGTCCCCTTGACTACGTGCCGAGTGAGAGTGCAATGGTTGTTTCCCTATGCATCGTCTGCTCAAATTGCTTCTTTTTTTTTGGGGGGGGGGAAACTCGTCAACAAATGTTTTTAAGGTCGGCAGCAAAAAATAGGCTCGGTCGGGTTACCGGAAACAGACGTATTTTATTTCTTGGCCTTAAATTATAGATTCATTGCATTCATTCATAACATGACACTCCTCTATCATTGCACCCTATAGCACATAAGGGGGACAATAAATTGCGTGTATGAAATGAAACTATCGTTAATGGATACATCTAAAGAACAAACAAAACAAAAACAAAAATTGCGTGTCAGTCAACAGATGGTTTCCGGAAATACGGTTTAACAGTTTCCTGTCAATTATGAGCGCAGATATGCATCATGCTGCCGTTATGCGCCTAACTTAAGAAAAATAAGGCCCAGCAAGTCCGACTTCGGCTGAAGGAAATCTTATTGAAAGAGTTTTTGAAAAAAAAAAAAGGCAGGAGAATGAACCGGAAAGGCAGATGACAGCAAGCAAAAGGAAAAGGCAGAGTCAAAGAGGGTGACTCGACTAGAGGAAGTTACAAGCACAGAACTTCCAGAAGGTGGGGGAACTATTTATATGAAAGACCCCCCGGGGGAAAGTTCTGGTCTAAAGCAGGACAGTGCAATTCGTTCAGTGCACGCACGCGTTCACACAGACCAACGCTCACAAAATACAAACAGACAAGCGTGCAATACACGCGTCTCTTACACAAGCGCCTAACTCCAGTCTCAGGCCAATAATCTCTGAGCGCTTTACAATCCCAGAATAATAACACTGTCCTTTTTTGCATGGCTCAACTCATTCAAGTCGTTCCACCCATACATGGCTAGAAAATCAACATAAAGCCGTCAATTTGATGAATTTGTTTCAAGGGAAGTAAATCTGTGTGCACACCACATTTTGTTCACTTCTACACTCGATTCGCTCCCTTAGACCACACTTTTTGCCTCTTACTTTGCATTTGTAGTGGCTTGAAGTGGGGTAACTCATTGCTGTAGAGTTTTTTGTTTGTGGCACAAGCCACAAACCTATAACTCACTTTGTCGGTCTGTCTGTCTGTCTGTCGGTCCCCCCCCCCAAAAAAATTAATTTTTATTTCGGTCCAAAATTGTCGCACTTCAAATCGAGGCTACAAAATTGTTGCACTTCAAATCGAGGCTACAAAATTGTTGCACTTCAAATTGAGGCTGCTCTTTAAAATGATGTTTCGTTTTCAATTGTCGCACGCCACAAATGATTGCGAATCCGCGCTTGTTCTATATATAAAGTCTATACATAAAAAATGTCTGATCAACCACTTCCCTATGTCTAAACCTGAAGTAAAAAGCTGTAATATTCTTTCATTTCTCCTTTTGTTTATGTTATGTTTTGTTTGTGTGTGTGGGTGGAGTGATTTGTGAGTTTGTTTTTAATAATTCAAAATCATTGCGATGCGAATGAGTTATTTTTAAGTAAGTGATCTAATCAAAGAAAAAAAACAAACTTCGGTAAAGGTAAAGATGTGCCACCCCCCCATGCATTTCTCGGTTAATTCTATTTTTCTGTTTTTGCCTTTCTTACCATACATAAAGCTGTATTTTAGGAACATTTTCAGCTAATAACCTTTTTGGAATACTAACCCTAAACCTAAACCTAACCCTACCTACCCCACTATGTACTGCAGTACACCGCGATTTGTCACAGTTGTGGTTCGTTGCGTGGGGGGGTAGGGTTAGGTTTAGGGCTAGGGTTAGTATTCCAAAAAGGTTATTAGCTAAAAATGTTCCTAAAATACAGATTTATGTATGGTCAGAAAGGCAATAACGGAAAAATAGAATTAACCGAGATAGGTAGAGGGGGGTGGCACATCTTGACCTTGACCTACCTAAAACTTCTTCTTCTTTGTTTACTCAGACAGTTTCCTGTCACATGCATGAATGCAGATGCGTCATGCTGCCGCTATGCGCCTAACTAAGAAATAGTTAGGCCCAGCATGTCTCAGCGACTTCGGCTGGACGAAATCTCTGTAAGAATTTATAGGGAAAAAAGGCAGGAGAATGGACCAGTAAGATAGAATGATAGCAGATGACAGTAAGCAAAGGAAAAAGGCAGAGTCAAAGAGAGTGACAGATTAGAGGAAGCTACAAGCACAGAACTTCCAGAAAGTAGGGGAACTATTTTTATAGAAAGACCCCCCCGGTATCCCCAAGGGGGGGAAAAAACAAACAACGAAGCATGGCTTACTTCAGTACATAGGCAGCCACGATGAAGATCAGGTAGAGCACGATGTACTGCACGCGACCCAGCATTTCTTCCTGAAAAACACGTCAACCGCCACGCTGAATTACAAACGTTAACCATTGAATTCTCCTCAGCATTTCTTCCTGAAAAACACGTCATCCGCCATGTTGAATTACAAACGTCAACCTTTTAACTATTTTCCGCATTTCTTCCTGACAAACATGTCACACCCCATGCTGAATTACAAACGTTAACCTTTTCAGCATTTCTTCCTGACAAACATGTCACACCCCACGCTGAATTACAAACGTTAACCTTTTCAGCATTTCTTCCTGACAAACATGTCACACCCCACGCTGAATTACAAACGTTAACCTTTTCAGCATTTCTTCCTGACAAACATGTCACACCCCATGCTGAATTACAAACGTTAACCTTTTAACTTTCTTCCATGACCAACATTTCTTCCTGAACAAACATGTCACACCCCATGCTGAATTACAAACGTTAACCTTTTCCGCATTTCTTCCTGACAAACATGTCACACCCCATGCTGAATTACAAACGTTAACCTTTTCCGCATTTCTTCCTGACAAACATGTCACACCCCATGCTGAATTACAAACGTTAACCTTTTCAGCATTTCTTCCTGACAAACATGTCACACCCCATGCTGAATTACAAACGTTAACCTTTTCAGCATTTCTTCCTGACAAACATGTCACACCCCATGCTGAATTACAAACGTTAACCTTTTCAGCATTTCTTCCTGACAAACATGTCACACCCCATGCTGAATTACAAACGTTAACCTTTTCCGCATTTCTTCCTGACAAACATGTCACACCCCACGCTGAATTACAAACGTTAACCATTGAATTCTCCTCAGCATTTCTTCCTGAAAAACACGTCACACCCCACGCTGAATTACAAACGTTAACCTTTTCAGCATTTCTTCCTGACAAACATGTCACACCCCATGCTGAATTACAAACGTTAACCTTTTCCAGCATTTCTTCCTGACAAACATGTCACACCCCATGCTGAATTACAAACGTTAACCTTTTCAGCATTTCTTCCTGACAAACATGTCACACCCCACGCTGAATTACAAACGTTAACCTTTTCAGCATTTCTTCCTGACAAACATGTCACACCCCACGCTGAATTACAAACGTTAACCTTTTCAGCATTTCTTCCTGACAAACATGTCACACCCCACGCTGAATTACAAACGTTAACCTTTTCAGCATTTCTTCCTGACAAACATGTCACACCCCATGCTGAATTACAAACGTTAACCTTTTCAGCATTTCTTCCTGACAAACATGTCACACCCCACGCTGAATTACAAACGTTAACCTTTTCAGCATTTCTTCCTGACAAACATGTCACACCCCACGCTGAATTACAAACGTTAACCTTTTCAGCATTTCTTCCTGACAAACATGTCACACCCCATGCTGAATTACAAACGTTAACCTTTTCAGCATTTCTTCCTGACAAACATGTCACACCCCACGCTGAATTACAAACGTTAACCTTTTCAGCATTTCTTCCTGACAAACATGTCACACCCCACGCTGAATTACAAACGTTAACCTTTTCAGCATTTCTTCCTGACAAACATGTCACACCCCACGCTGAATTACAAACGTTAACCTTTTCAATTTCAGCATTTCTTCCTGACAAACATGTCACACCCCATGCTGAATTACAAACGTTAACCTTTTCAGCATTTCTTCCTGACAAACATGTCACACCCCACGCTGAATTACAAACGTTAACCTTTTCAGCATTTCTTCCTGAAAAACATGTCACACCCCACGCTGAATTACAAACGTTAACCTTTTCAGCATTTCTTCCTGAAAAACATGTCACACCCCACGCTGAATTACAAACGTTAACCTTTTCAGCATTTCTTCCTGACAAACATGTCACACCCCACGCTGAATTACAAACGTTAACCTTTTCAGCATTTCTTCCTGAAAAACATGTCACACCCCACGCTGAATTACAAACGTTAACCATTTAATTTAACTCGCCCCAGCATTTCTTCCTGAAAAACACGTCACACCCCACGCTGAATTACAAACGTTAACCATTCAATTCCCCCCAGCATTCTTATGGAGGCCAGCATGGTTTTGTTTCAGTTTTCAGACAAAAGTCTCCCAAACACGAATAATATGCATTTCTTATCTTTCATTTAAATTTTTTTTTTTTTTAAAACATAATTGAAATACTACTGCAACTTTACAATTGTCTCACCTTCTTCACTTTCTGGAAATACAGTTCTGGGAAGCAGTGAAGCCAGTAAGCAATCTGGAACAGCAAAGTTAATAATAATAATAATAATAATAATAATTTCACTTATATAGCGCGATACAAATCATGCTAAAAACAAGCTCTCTGCGCTTTACAAACATTGATAAAACCATGTAAAAATATAAATTAAAAATTAACACATTGACACACCATGTTTCATAACAATGATATAGAATAATAGTAACATTATTTATTAACACATGAGAGAGAGAGATTGAGAGAGAGATTCGCGCGCCGAGCGAGATGAGAGATGGCGAGAGAGAGAAAGTTAAGGGGGGAGGGAGAGCTGAGGGAGGGAGAGAGCCTGACGGGATTGATTGAAGAGAGAGAGAGAGAGAGAGAGACGAGACGAGAGACGAGGATGGATGAGAGAATTGAGAGAGAGAGTATGAGAAGAGACTAGAGTGATGAGAAGAGAGGAGAGCAGGAGAGAGAGGAGAGAAAGGTGGAGGCCAGGGGGTCAGGGTAATGGGGGGGGGGGGGTTCAGGGTTAGACAGACAAAAAGGCGGAGACAAGTGGGCAGGGCAAACTTTGACATGAGTAAGACGGAGAGGCAGAAAGAAAGAAAGAGAGAGAGAGGGCGGGAGGGAGAGAGAGAGAGACAGAGGGGAAGGGAGGGAGAGAGAGAGATGACAGGTAGACAGAGCGTAAGGAAGCAAAGACTGAAAGAGAACATAATAAGAAATGCTAAGAAGAAAAAAAAAGTTGCATCGCATTGTGACAAAGAACTGTACAGTTGTCCTGTGCTGTGTTGTATTGAATTGGATTGCAATGGATTGTACTGTGCTGTACTGTATTCTAATACATTGTATTGCATTGTGGTGTATTGTATTGCATTGCATTGTGTAATGTTTAGGATTATGAATTTGTTTTACTAAAATCGACTCTCTCTCTCTCTGTGTCTCTCTCTCTGTCTCTCTCTCTGAGTATTATCTCTCTCTCTCTCTGTCTCTCTCTCTCCCTCCGGTGCCCCTCATAATCCCCGACCTTCCTATCTCCCCCCCTCTCTCTCTCTCTCTCTGCGTTCTCCTCTCTCTCTCTCTCTCTCTCTACGTCTGTTTATATTATGTTGTTTACAATAATTGTTCATGTTTTATCTTTTTGTGTGGCTGTGTTCGATCAATGAGAGATGGAGAGCATTGGGGGTGGGTGGGTGGGTGGGGGGGGGGGGACGGTGAGGGGATAGGAATGTCTGTTCATATATGTTTTTAATATATATTCTTTAGTAAAAAAAACCACTGTAAAGCGCTTAGAGCTTTGATAAATAAGCACTATAGAAATGTACTAAATAATATTGTATAAACTTTACAGTCACATGGAATGGGTCCCTCTGAAATTATGGATGCCCTCGCAAGGAGAGTGTGTCATCGTTAAAGCTGCACCACCTTTCTCTTTGTTCAGTAGACATCTGTACGACTTAAAGATGCACCCTGATGGGATGAGTTTTTGCAAGAAACACGTCGAGATCACCAGAAAGACAGCCTTTTCAAGGATCGGAAACACTCACTTTGCTCTGGTTTCCTATAAATCAAACCGTCAAAACGGCGATTCCTCCTTGGCGGAGTTGCCGGAGAGAGAAGCCATTTTGGATTGGGTGGGTGGAGGCCACTCATTGTGGTTAAAGCTTTTTCTTTTTTGTAGTGCAGTAAAAAAAAAAAAAGGAGCTATTTTCTTTGTTGTGAGCGAAACTCCTTTAGGTAAACTGCATAAAATAAAAAAAAAATACATTTTTTTTTTTTTTTTAAAAAGGCTTGTATTGTGAACATTTTCGTGCAAATGATTTGGTCTAAACTCAGGCAGCCATTAGAAAAGAGAAGGCACATGTCTTTCTCTTTCACTGAAATAATTTGACTTCCAGCACCTCCACCAAGGAGGAATCGCCGATTTGACGGTTTTGATTTCTAGGAAACCCAGAGCAAAGTGAGTGTTGCGATCTCTGTAAGTGGTAAAGGGTGTTTTACTGGTGATCCTCGACGTGTTTCTTGCAAAAAAAAACTCATCCGTTTAATGTCTTCAATATACATCAACTACAAACATTTAAAGCGAAACTAAACATCTGATTTACAAACGCAAGCCCAGAACAAAAGGTACGAAAACCGTTACTTACACTGAACGTGTTAGCGTGACTTTCAGTACATTAAAAACATTCTTGTATTCAATGAGGCTTTTACACTACTCCTTGCAGACACGAAAGGGCAATAATTTTAGGCCCGATTTGCCGATGCCCCCTGGTGATGAGTCAGGAGCAGATAATTTTCTGTGGCTATGTACTACTAGTTCCTGACAGGCAAGGGCGATAATCTTAAGTAGGTGGCGTTTGCATTTCAGGTCACGAGACAGGGGCAGATGATTTTCAGGTATATTCCCTATGCAAACTACCGTATTTTTCGGGCTATAAGGTGCACCCCCCAAATCTTACACAAAATTCAGATCTTGTTCTGTTTTCTTACTATACAGACAAACCTCTATTTTAAGACTTTCCAAAATGTCCACAATACAGACAAACCTCTATTTTAAGACTTCCAAAATGTCCGGAAAAATCGGTCGTAAATTGGAGGGGTCGTATGACGGAGGTTTTCACTGGCAGCCGTAGAAAGAAAAAGTTCAGCACAGTTCATACTCTCTTCTTCATGCACACATACAATGACATATTAAAACTGGATTTGGGTCTTTCCAACTCCATAGGATTGTGCAATCGATATTACAGTTTCACTTTGCCGACTTCTTTTAATCACCTCCACTCTCGTCCAAAGTCAGTGGTTTTCTTTTTCAAAGTCAGTGGTTTTCGTGCTTTTCCTACGCTCTCCGCCATCTTTTCTACAACAAGGGAAGCGACTCCACTTTCAGGCCCTTGACCATGGTTGTTTCCCTTTGCTCGAAGTCTATGCAGACGACAGCAACGGTCGTAAAAACCAACAAAATGGCGGTCGTAAGTCGCGTTTTAGAGGAAGTCGTGTTTTTCTTTAAGAGAGGTAAGAAAGGTTTACATAGTAAAATGCATCCGTGCCAACAAATCCGGTCTCAAATGAGAGGTGGTCGCTTAACAGAGGGTCGTAAAATAGGGGTTTGTCTGTATTATCAGTCACGTTACAATGCGCAGGGGTCTCAGTCTGAGAAAAAAAAGTATCGCCTTATAGTCAGAAAAAATATGGTACTCTTTTTTCACTTTCAAAATCGTCTCTCTTTTCAACAGGTCACAAATGCAAAAACATTACTGCAAAAATGAAACTGATTCCTACTTCCTTTGAAGGATTACAAATCAGAAACCTTCATTCAACAAGAACCAAAAATAAACAGGCTTCAATTCAAACCTAAAATACACATAACACAAGATGTAAATCGACTTTTGTTCAGTGTGTAAGAGAGAAAAGAAAACAAACTTACCTGGATAATGAAGAAAAACTTCACAATGAACCTGTGTGGGAAAAAAACACCAAGAAACAGTGAGTTACATTCAAATGATCAAACGTCAAACGTCAACCTATGTTGTTAATAACTAGAAACTACCGTATTTTTCGGATCATTAGGCGCTGCTGTGTATAAGGCGAATTAGGGCAATTTTCAAGGAAAAAATCTGAAAAAAAAAAAGTAAAAAAGGCGCCCTTGTTTATAAGGCGATACACACCTCACAAAAGAAAGTTGAAGTTTGAAGCCTTGATATACACGTCCTGTAAACGCCTTACGACCGACCGCCATTACTGCTGTCATAAACGTGAGTTGGCTCCCTTCTCAAATAATCGAACTTCCGTTTTTACGACTTCTGCAGTTGGTTGTTTGTTTGGACTTTTCTTCGCGAAAACTGGTAGTAGAATTCACGAAATATGGCATTTTAAGCTCTACAATGATGCTTTTTTACATCCAAAGAAGGGTTATGGCATCTGTTGGACAGTAGCTCGGATCGGACGATAACAGGGATTTTGAAGCATTTTAACGTGAGTATTCGTCGTATCGGCGACTCATTACCACTTTCGATTGTGTTACTTACAGTAGACTGTACTGAGTACGGCAATCGTTGCCTCTCTTTTCACGATTTTGTTCACTAATAGGGCGCCCTCGTTTATTAGGTGCATAGGTCGAAATTGGAAGAAAAAAGTATCTTTTTCATTATAGTCCAAAAATTACGGTAGTTACATTCAGATGATCAAACGTCAAACTTTCAACTTCAAGCTATGTTGTCAATAACTAGAAACTAGTTACATTCAGATGATCAAACGTCAAACTTTCAACTTCAAGCTATGTTGTCAATAACTAGAAACTAGTTACATTCAGATGATCAAACGTCAAACTTTCAACTTCAAGCTATGTTGTCAATAACTAGAAACTAGTTACATTCAGATGATCAAACGTCAAACTTTCAACTTCAAGCTATGTTGTCAATAACTAGAAACTAGTTACATTCAGATGATCAAACGTCAAACTTTCAACTTCAAGCTATGTTGTCAATAACTAGAAACTAGTTACATTCAGATGATCAAACGTCAAACTTTCAACTTCAAGCTATGTTGTCAATAACTAGAAACTAGTTACATTCAGATGATCAAACGTCAAACTTTCAACTTCAAGCTATGTTGTCAATAACTAGAAACTAGTTACATTCAGATGATCAAACGTCAAACTTTCAACTTCAAGCTATGTTGTCAATAACTAGAAACTAGTTACATTCAGATGATCAAACGTCAAACTTTCAACTTCAAGCTATGTTGTCAATAACTAGAAACTAGTTACATTCAGATGATCAAACGTCAAACTTTCAACTTCAAGCTATGTTGTCAATAACTACCGTAAAAAACTGGACTATAAGGTGCACCTGTATATAAGCTGCATCCCTTTAATTGAGAAAATATTAGGTATTTATTAACTTATAAGGTGCACCAGTTTTTAAGCCGCAGATGAAATTAAATGTGCAAAAAGCAGCACAAATATATAGAAATGCTCATATCAGAACATAGGTATTTAATGTTCTCAGATACTTTAATCATAAAGATTTTCCCGTCTAATATCACAAGTGGTGGATAGATGTTAAATGAAAGACACCCCACACAGACACAGACACAAAATAATAATAATAATAAATATAATAGGGGATAATTATATAGCGCGATACCCCACAATGGACTCATCGCGCTTTACAACAATATAAAAGCATTACAAATCATGTTTAAAAACTAACAACTGAACCGACAACAAAAAGCACATAATAAAGTGTCATACATAAAATCACAAATTGAATAAAAACATTTATCAATTAAGACAAATATAAAAAAGCATGTAACACGAAAACTATGGGAAAATATGCAACTTTTACATAATGACTGCACAGATAAGCACAATACAATAATAACATGACGGTACACTTACACGCCAACATCCACACAGCAACAGGCGCACGCCGCACGAACCCGAGATGGACGCTGTTGATCTGACCAGCAATACCACACAGAACATACACAGGACACCGCGCACGCACAGACACACACAGTACTCACGGCAGAGTGGTGTGACCTTGAGGGTAGTTGTCCCACAACTGGCTGAGGCCGGTCACATAACCCTCCTGTTGTCACACACAACACTTCCATTTACTCAGTCTGCCAAACCAATAAAATTATGAAGTCATGCTGCCGCCTTACACAGGCACTCGCCAGGGACCCTCATTTGGGGGTCTATGAAGCACATTATCAAGAAACCTCTAAAAGAATGTGCAGGGGGTCCCAGGGATGATGCACTAGAAACTTTTTTTTTTAGCATTCGCAATGCCACTGTGGCCCTCTATCCCGCCTCTAGGACCCCTCTATACTGTAAGTGAAGGAGTTCCTAGGACCCCTAGTTTTGCAGGACGATTGAGAGCCCTGTCACCCTTCGCCTTGGCTTAACGTCCAATTCAAGTTGTTCCTCCCATATATGTCTGGAATTAATATATAGCTGTTAATTTGATGTATTTGCTTTAAGGGAAGTAATTCTGTGTGCACACCACAATTTGATCGCTTCTAAACTCCCTTAGACCACACTTTTGCCTCTTACTTTGCGTTTGTAGTGGTTTGAAGTAGGGGTCTTAATTGCTGTAGAGAGTTTTTTTTCTATATAAAGTCTATAATACATTTTTTTTAAAGTCTGATCTACCACTTCCCTGTGTCTGAACCTGAAGTAAAACCCCATAGTCTTCTTTCATTTCTCTTTTTGCTTATGCCTGTTTTGTTTGTGTGCATGGCTAGAGTGATTTGCTAGTTTTTGTTTAATAATTCAAAATTTCATTGCGATGCAAATGAGTTAAGGCTGTGTCAGACCAAAACACAAACATTGGGTCTTTATAACTACTCCTTGCCCGAGCACGCAAAGGGTGATAACGCTTAGACCTGAAGCTGACCGTTATAAGCACACCTAGTGTGACCGATGTCAGGAGCAATTAACGTTTCTGGTGCCATATAGCCTATTCCTTGTCTTCTTCTTCTTTGATCACTCAAACAGTTTCCTGTCAATTATGAGCGTAGGTGCGTCATGCTGCTGTTATGCGCCTAAATTAGAAATAGTTAGGCCCAGCAAAGTTCCACTTCGGCTGGAGGAAATGTTTTTTGAAAGTGTTTCTTGAAAAAAGGGCAGAAGAATGGCCCGATTTAGGCAGAAAGATGGTAGATGACAGCAAGTCAAAGGGAAAAGGCAGAGTTCAAAGAGTGACAGATGAGAGAAGTTCAAGGCACAGAACTTCCAAAAGGTGGGGGAACTATTATACAAAAGACCCCCGGTATCCCCGGGAACCTATAAAACTTACCACTTCATGAACAAGGCAAAGGACGATAAGTCTTATGTACCATGGCACACACATCTCTCTAGTGCCATGAGACAGGGGCAAAAGGAGTTTCAGCTAAAGCCTCATTGCACATAGGCTAGAACGCCAAGGCTACATCAAAATGTTGCATGCTCTTTCAGGTCATGCGGGGATTGTCCTTTTGGCCGTGAAAGACTCCTAGAATAACGTCATCAGTGTCCAAATCCAGGGCTTCATCGTCCCGCAAACAAGGGTCCCGGACTCTTCTCTTACAGTATAAGGGTCCTGAGGCGGGATAGAGGGTCCGCAGGGACTTCTTCACTTACAGTATAGAGGTCCCCTAGGGCGGGGATCGAGGGGTCCCAGGGACTCCTTCACTTACAGTATAGAGGGTCCTGAGGGGCGGGATAGAGGGGTCCCAAGGACTCCTTCACTTTACTGTCTAGGGGTCCCTAGAGGCGGGATAGAGGGTCCCAAGGGAACTCCTTCACTTACAGTATAGATGGTCCTAGAGGCGGGATAGAGGTCCCAGGGACTCCTTCCTTTGACAGTAAGAGAGGGGTCCCTAGAGGCGGAATAGAGTGGTTCCCCGGACTCCTTCACTTACAGTATAGAGGGTCCAGGGACATCCTTCACCTGACAGTACAGAGGGTCCTAGAGCGGGCGAGAGGGTCCCTAGGGAACTCCTTCACTTACTGTATAGATGGTCCTATAGGCAGGATAGAGGGCCCAGGGATCCTTCACTTCTGTATATAGGTCCCTAGAGGCGGGAAGAGGGTCCCAGTGGCATGCGGAATGCTAAAAGGAAGAATTTTTCTAGTGCATGCCCTGGACCCCCTGCACATTCCTTTTAAGAGGGTCCTGTAGACTTTTAGTGCTTCATATACCCCCAATGGGGGTCCCCTGGAGCCCTTTGAAATCCTCCCGAAGTCTGAGTGTGTCTGCCCCACACCATCTAACCAAAACTGTAACACGACAATCTGCAAAGATCGATCTGACAAGCCCAAGCACTGTGGTGTGGATGTGAGTTGGGAGCCGGTCTAGGAGCAACGCCACTGTACAGGCCCAGACAGCAAAACAAAAACAAACAACAACAAAAACTTTGCAACATTACTGTCCATTTTCGGACTATCAGGCGATTTTTTTGGTCCATTTCACGCTATGCGCTAATAAACGAGGCGACCTTTAGTGACAAATTCGTGAGAGAGAGACATTGGCTGTACTCAGTACAGTCTACTGCGAGTCACAAGATTTTGCTTGCTAATAGTGGGATTTCCCTGTGACAGTTTACAGTAGGTCTATCTTATCTCCCAAAATTAAGAACACGATACATTTGATAACAGACAATGGTGTTAAATCATTGTGGTGCAGAAATGCGACATTGGCTGTGAACGGGTTAATAATAATAATAAATTTTCTTGCTATAGCGCTAACATTCCCCACTATAATAAAGCATGCTCTGTGCGCTTTACAAATTGAAATATAAATAGAACATCAGGCATGAGTAAATCGAAATACAATAACTAATACATACACTTGATAGAAATACAAGATAGCAATGGGTCCCATACCACACCTGACACAGCATTCGTAAGATACAACAGATTAAAACTTACATAAAACATAACAGGCATATACCATACACTAAAAATCGTACTAGCACCCGTGAAACGGCAAGATAATAACTGATTTACAAACTTACAATAGACTACACTTCGGGAGATAGTTAAATCTTGCTGCTAAACTAATAACTACATAAAGCATTTTTTTCTAGGAATCATAACGTATAACAATATAACATGATCACATAGTCTACCCATATAGCCCCCTGCACTCACTAACCCCAACCCCCCCACCACCCGCCCCTCCTCCCCAATCCCACCCCCCGTCCCCCTTTCAGCCTCACACACAGACGTACCCTCTAGGATCATAACGTACACAATATAACATGAACTCACATATCATACCTAATAGCCCCTGCACTCACTTAACCCCCCCCCCCCCACCCCCTCACTCCTCTCACTCCCAATCCCACCCCCGTACCCCCTTTCAGCCACTCACACCAGACGTACCCTCATAGGATCATACGTATAACAATATAACATACTCACATAGTCATAAACCTAATAGCCCCTGCACTCACTAACCCCCCACCCCCCCTCCCCCCCTCCCGTCCCCCATCCACCCCCCCGTCCCCCTTTCAGCCACTCACACACCAGACTCCCCCATAGGATCATAACGTATAAACAATATAACATGACTCACATATCATAACCCTATAGCCCTGCACTCACTACCCCTAACCCAACCCCCCCCCCCCCCATCACTCCCAATCCGCCCCCGTCCCCCTTTCAGCCACTCACACACAGACGTATACCCTCATGATGATGTCCGCCCACCCAGACAGCGACGTCAGGTAGAAAGTGACAACCTGACCCGACTCATTGAACGTTGGCGTGCTTCCGTTTCCGACAGATGCATCTTGCGGTTCCTTTTTCTGCAAATCGGAATTATTAATAATGATGATGATGGTGGTGGTGGTGGTGGTGGTGGTGTGAGGACGTCATACGATGATGATGATGGCGATGGGATGATGTCATGACAATGATGATGATATACAATGAACTGGTTGTTGTTGTTGTTGTCATTGTGCCCTGGCTAAAATACTCGGGTCATCCAGAGCTGGTGCTTTGTACCATAAGCTTCAAGTGCTTCGTCTGTTGGGATGATCCCTGGAGTGCCTTTTAGCCAGGAGCATAGCGACCAACAACAAATTCATTGTCATTTCATCCTCATTGTTCATCGTCATCATCATCGCCACTTACGTGTGTGACCGTTTTTGATTACCCCTCCCGGCAGCCACAATCCACCTTCGGGGATTTGGGAGACTATTTATGATAGGCATGTCTGGTAAAGACAATCCCCGCGTACTATAGTCGATAGCACACCAACTGTTGATGTTGCCGTTGGTGTTCTAGCCTATGTTCAATTATGTCCTGACACAGCATTAAGCCCAGGCGAGACAATGATGAATATGATCCGATTCGACGACGACGATGATAATGAATGATACTGACAACGACGATGATAATGATGATGATGGTGATGATGATAATGATGATGATTACGATATAAGAATGATGTTGATGGTTAATGGAAAATGCTGTGCTTTTGCTTCGACCATTCCATCTTGCGTTCCTTTCTAAAATGATTATAATACAAAACTCCTCTGAAGTCCGGAGTGGTGGCTGGCTCGTGTGGGGCGGGGTCATCAAAACGGTCCACACGCGTACTGTTCTCATACCCTAGCTGGTGCATTTGGTACCATATGTGCAGTTCTTTCGGCTGTTGGGATGATCCCTGGACTTTTAGCAGAGTAGCGACACAACCTAATAATATACCGAAAAAATATGTATAACTATAAATATCAGAGGGCTGCCACAGAAAGCAACACACTCCATAATTAACCTTTCAATGCCAGAAAGGAAACGGAGAAATAATTCATTTTTTTGCATGAGAAAACTAGTACAGTACTAAACTATATGTCAATGTAAATAATAACACTTAATAATAACTTAATGGGTGGCATTATTTTTTACAGTCCTATTGTTTTCACCTAAGTCATCTGATCACTATGGAATCAGTCGCAGCGCACATCAAATCCTTAAAGACCCACCAATCACGATGTCAAAATCACAGTTTCACGGTTTTCCCCTCTTATAGCTGGTAAGAAATCTTGTTTTTGGACCAGGTTTGACTCCCATACAAATGCCCCCAAACTCAAACGATAAATTTTAAAGAGCAGCCTCATTTGAAGTTGGGGTCACAGCTACCCAGAAGACACCAGGGACCTTAAGTCGTGGTGAGTCAGTGTGTCTATTAAAGTTGCTTAACATTCGATGAGTAACGTAAAAGTTCCATATGACCTCCTGCCTGCAAAAACAATAGGTCATTTCACAATGTTATCAGTCAATGACTGATGACGCGGTGCTAGAAGAATTGCAGGCAGGGCTCCAAATCGCACACAAAACAAGGTGACCCAGGGACTCCTTCACTACGCACAGAGGTCCTGGAGGAGGGATAGAGGTTCCCAATTGCTTGTGGAATGCCAAAAATAATTTTGTTAGTGCATCCCTGGGACCCCGCACATTCTTTTCAAGGGTCCCGTTAAATTCTAGTACTTCATAGACCCCAATGGGGGGGTCCCTGGGAGCCCGGCTGAGAAATATTCACTGAGTTGAACTCACATCCCAGAACGTATTCCCTGAACGAAGGCATGGACGACGCTGTCGATGTGAAATAGAAGAAAACGGAGAAGACGTCTCTCTGCCGCACTGTACATTGTGACTCGGCATTCCTCGCCCGCCTAGTCTGAAACCAGTGAAAGCAACCAAATCATAAGGCGGCACTCAGGGCCGAGTTTCTCTATATAACGGTCGCTGAGCGCGAATGAGTAACAGACATGCTACCCCCTACGACTCTTGAGTAGTACTGAACGCTGAAGCTTATGTTTTGGTGTTAAATGAGTAGTCCTCTTCATTAAATTATTTATTATCATCTGTGTTTTTGATTTAAATGTATTGTCATTTATTTTTTAGAAAGCACACCTTGTTTTTATGTATATTATAATGTGTCCTTGTTTTAACTGTGTCAATCGCAGACTCACTTCACCACACTAAATTTCCTCCCTAAAGAGATATAGAAGTGTTTGAGTTGATTGACTGAGTTGAGTAAACCATGCAAATGCCTCACTGAAAATTAGTATTAGAGTCTTATTTTTCAATTTGGCACAGTATAGAGTTTCGCAACTTGAGTAGAATACTACTTAAAAAGATAAAGAGTAACAGGTCTGGAGATCGCTTACGGCAACGAGGCCTAAGAACCAGACACAATTAACGCAGACAGGTGGAGAAACACCAAGGCACATAGATGAGAGAAGACACAGTCAGCGAGTTAAGTGGACATAAAGAGGTCCTAAGAAACAGACACGACAGGTTGGAGAAACCACGACAGAATGAAGAAAGGACAACAGCGAGTTAAGTGACATAAATTTGAGTTCTAAAGAGACACTCAGGCGACACATAACATGATCAAGGTTGATATGGGGGGGGGGGGGGGGGGGGGGGGGTGGGGGGGGAGGGGGGGGGGGGGGGGGGGGGGGGGGGGGGGGGGGGGGGGGGGGGGGGGGGGAGGGGAGGGGGGGAGAGGTGTGGGGAGTAAGGGGGGGGGGATATATACGACAGAGACATTGTTATGCTACTATTGTTTTTCAATTTCTTTTCTTTAGAGTTCACACAAACAAACCTGAAACAGACTGACTTCACTGGAACATACAACAAACAAACAACTACATGACAAGTGAAATTATTTTATCCAAGAGCAAAAGAAAACTACTGGATATTTCGGCGAATGTGGCCTTTATCGACATAGACAACAAAAAATAGCAACAAGCAAACATAGCAATAGAGCGAAAAAGCAGCAAAAAAGGAGCAAAAAATCAACAAGATCAAAACAATACTTCCCCTCTACAGTCTGTAGATAAACAGTACACTCACTGTACAAAAAGAACAAAGCCTGTGTCATTGAGTACAGCAAAACGCCTTCCTCCCAATAATTTATACATGAAAATTATGTGAAATACTGTACGTCCACTTGGGGAAATATAAACTATACAACTTTTGAAGTGGTTCTGTGAGGCGGTACAAGATACAGCACAGACAGACGGGAAAGAAAAACAAACCAAAAAAAGCACAGACAGGACAGCAACTCTATGTTAGGTTAAGGTAGTACAATTAAATGTCACAGAACGTCTCTGTGAATCGGTTGCTCCCACCTGGAGAGCGCGTCGCAGCCAGAGGCGCGCCACACAATTTTTATTTTTTTTAAATGTTGCATGCGATATTTGTGTGTACTGTGAGAAACAGGGAGGGGGGGATACATTTTTGCCAAATTCAACTTTTCGTTTGCCACTTGGTTTTTTAACGTGGGCTAGTCGTAAGTTGCTGAGCACAAGACATGCGGGACCGCGGTTTAAACGTCTCATCTGAAAGACTCCATGTTCAGTGCAGGCCTAGTGCCAGACAAGTGAGAGGAAAATCCCCTGTACCCATGTTCGAACTCAACCTTCGGGTTTACTTGCACTAAGGTCAACGCGCTACCGACTGTGCCACTCTACCCAAAAAGGAAGCAAAGGTCAAGCACAGCAGACCGACAACAAGAGACACTTAGACAGACAGACGAGTGTCGCATAACCATTCAGGTGACGTTAGTATGGTTGTTCAATGGCCACCACGAACATTGGTGGCACTGGGCCTGGTAAGCCTGGAAAAAAACTCTATTATTTATAAAAAAATAGCATCAATTTTCCATAGATACTTCCGCTAAAATGATCTAGTCAAACCAAAGATTACCATTAACTTATGTAAGATTAACTCATCTTTCGCTCGCAACAATTTTGAATTATTAAAATTAAAACAACTCACAATCACCTTCACTCCAATCACTCCCTTTCCAGCCAAACACACACAACAAAACATAACAAAACATAACATTATAAACAAATGGAGTAAATGAAAGAAGATTGTCCAGGTTTTTTACGTGTACAGTTTAGAAACATTTAATAAAGGAAGTGTCATCTACACTTTTTCATGTAAAGACATTATATCTAGAAATAAATAAGCTTTATTTGGTACCGATTTTTTTATGTTAATTTGGTTGAAATTAAGCAAGTTATAGGCTGTTTAAGTTCAGATTCATCCAAATCTTGATCCTTTTTTTTAATATAATAGCTCATTTAAAGAAAAGAAACGGGATAAAACAGACGTTTGTACCCTGGCGTTTCGTACCTCATGAACCGTTTCGTCTAGTCACTTCATACACCCATTGGACACTAACACCTTTGGGGACACTAACTTCGTACACAAGCACAATCGCTAACTTTTGGGCTACTTTTCGTCCCTGGAGAGCATGTCACACCCCCCCCACGAAACAACTCAACCCCCCATACACACC
>CM065711.1:9039780-9079041 GCA_017654935.2 Phymorhynchus buccinoides | reverse complement strand
TAAAACCTGCACTTCAGGCTGAGGCCAAGTAAAACTAAAACCAACTAAAACCTGCACTTCAGGCTGAGGCCAAGTAAAACTAAAACCAACTAAAACCTGAACTTCAGGTTGAGCCATGTAAAAAAACAAAAACACCTGAACTTCAGGTTGAGGTAATGCACACAAAAAAAACCTGATTTTCAGGTTGATGCTATGCCAAACAAAAAATATACCTGAATTTCAGGTTGAGGCCATGTAAAAAAAAAAACCAAAAAACTGAACATGTTGAGGCCATGTAAAAAAAAATTAAAACCTGAACTTCAGGTTGAGCCATGTATAAAAAAAAACCCACACACCTGAATTTCACGTTGATGCCACGCAAAAATAAATTAAAACCTGAACTTCAGGTTGAGGCCAACTTCAGAATGAGCCATGTAAAACAAATTACATGAACTTCAAGTAGAGCCATGTAAAAACATTTTTTTAACCCAAACTTCAGGTTGAGCCATGAACAAAATATCTAAACCTGAAATTAAAAATTTTTGGGAGTACCCGGTACTAACATTCTAAAGGACCCTCTAAAAGACTGTCACAGGGATGCACTAGAAATATTCTTTTTAGAAGAAGATGGGACAGCACAAAAAAGAAAGAAAAAAAAAGAAATATTCTTTTTAGCATTCGCAATGCCACTGGGACCTTCTATCCCGCCTCTAGGACCCTCTATGCTGTAAGTGAAGGAGTCTCAGGGACCCCTTATTTTGCGGGATGATTTTGAGCCCTGTATGTACAATTTTGTTTTTTAAATTAGCAGTTAAAACCTGAACTTCAGGTTGAGCCATGTAAAAAACACTTTAACCTGAACTTCAGGTTGAGGCCATGTTAAAAAAAAAAATTTTAAATTTTAAATCCACCTATATTTTAGGTTGAGACCATTAAAAAAAACCCACAAGCAAACAAAAAACAAACCCTGAATTCAGGCACATGCACATGTATTCTGCACTCGTTCATCTATGAACCTACAAAAAGTTGTACAAGAACCTGAACTTCAGGTTGAGGCCATGTTTTAAAAAAAAAAACCCAAAACACCTAAATTTTAGGTTAAGACCATTAAAAAACAGCAACAAACAATTAAACAAACCCTGAATTCAGGCACATGCACATGTATTCCGCACTCGTTCATCTATGAACCTACAAGAAGAAAAGTTGTACAAGACTAAAAAAACAATAACCAAAAGCTGAAGAAAAATAAAATTGCGATAGGGCATTTGCCACGTGAAGACAACCTTGAAATTCACTGAGTTGAATTGGAAAGGTCAGCATAACTCGGGCAGAACGAGTGCGGGCAAATTAGTAGTCTGGTAGAGAGAACGAACACTCGTGGCAAATGCCCTATTTGTAACAAGTGCTTAGTTCTTTAGTTGTTTCAACTGGCACACAACAGAATAACATGAGCAATTGTCAATGCATAGACAAGCAAGGTCTCTCTTTTGTATAATTGACCCCCCCCCCACCCCCCCCTCCAACTGTTCACAAGGTCAATAACATTGCATCCAAACAACAATCTCTTAGTCTTATCATCTTTTTCTCCCTAATCATCGTCCATGTTATTCTCCAGAACATTGTCAATCATAATCATCATCATTTTCCTTAAAAAACCAACCCTCCTTTCCTCAACACCCTCTTCCTATTCTTCAACATGTTCTTGCTCATCATCATTTCTCTTTTCAACGGCATCATTTTCTTCCTTCTTCCTGCTCATCCTCCACAATATCAATCAATATTTTTATTTGTCCATATTACAGGATATTCTTTCTGCAGCGATAAAACAATGAAGAAAACGACACAGAGACATAGTATGTAGAAAAGATAAGCGACTATTTTAAACACTGTGCGCACATACAATTCTTGGTCACACACACCCACACAATAACAATTATAGTCACACACACATCACACACATCACGTGCACGCATACAACCATTTATCTACCCATCCATCTAACTTGTACATACATACACATACATACAACTTGCATTCACAATTAATATATTATAGAATTTAATATCGGTAAAGGTCAAGATGTGCCACCCCCCCTGCATTTCTCGGTTAATTGTATTTTCCCGTGTTTGCCTTTCTTACCATACATAAAGCTGTATTTTAGGAACATTTTCAGCTAATTACCTTTTTGGAATACTAACCCTAACCCTAACCCTAGCCCTAAACCTACCCCCCACTATGTACTGCAGTACACCGCGATTTGTCACAGTTGTGGTTCGTTGCGTTTTTCCGTCTTATAGGGTGGGGGGTAGGGTTAGGGTTAGAATTCGAAAAAGGTTATTAGCTAAAAATGTTCCTAAAATACAGCTTTATGTATGGTAAGAAAGGCAATCACGGAAAAATACAATTAACCGAGAAATGTAGGGGGGGGGGGGGCACATCTGATACATACATACATACATGCAAACACACAATGACATGTACATACATACATGTATACATTCATACCTTGATATCTTCCTCAACATGATCCCCTTCCTTAAAATCATCTCCTTCTCCCCCTTCCTCAAAATCATCTCCTTCCCCTTCCTTAAAATCATCTCATTCTTCCCCTTCCTCAAAATCATCTCCTCCCTCAAAATCATCTCCTGGACTTCTTCTCCTTCCTCAAAATCATCTCCTTCTTCCCCTTCCTCAAAATCATCCCTTCTTTCGCTTCCTTAAAACCATCTCATTCTTCCCCTTCCTCAAAAACATCTCATTCTTCCCCTTCCTCAAAATCATCTCCTGGACTTCTTCCCCTTCCTCGAAATCATCTCCTGGATGGATTTCTTCCCCTTCCTCAATGACATGTACATACATACATACATGTATTTGACAGTATACATTCATACATGTGTTGGGGAAAAGAATAAAGCAAAACATGACACCACTGATCATCTTCCAAGACATCATCTCATCTTCCTCTTCCAGATTGTTATCTTCCTCAACATGATCCCCTTCCTCAAAATCATCTCCTTCTTCCCCTTCCTCGAAATCATCTCCTGGACTTCTTCCCCTTCCTCAAAATCATCTCCTTCTTCCCCTTCCTCGAAATCATCTCCTTCTTCCCCTTCCTCAAAATCATCTCCTTCCCCTTCCTCAAAACCATCTCATTCTTCCCCTTCCTCAAAAACATCTTCTTCCCCTTCCTCAAAATCATCTCCTGGACTTCTTCCCCTTCCTCAAAATCATCTCCTTCTTCCCCTTCCTGAAAATCATCTCCTTCTTCCCCTTCCTCAAAATCATCTCCTTCTTCCCCTTCCTCAAAATCATCCCTTCGACCCCTTCCTTGTCATGATCTTATTCTCCCCCTTTCTCAACATAATCTTCGTCTCCAGCTTCCTCAAAATCATCTCTTTCTCCCCCTTCCCCAACAGTTTCCAAATCAACATCCTCAGCATTGCTTTTTTATCTTTCTTTTGATAGAACATCCTTGAAGTTGACCTTGTCCTTCATCACTGGGGGAGGGGGCAGGCTGAACACCATCACCTTCCTAATCATATTCCATCTCTTCAGAATTGGCTTCCTGTTCCTCCTTGAGGACGTCCTTGAAGTTGACCTTGTCCTTCAACGCTGTGGGAAGGGGCAGGCTGTTGATCCTCTCAGATCGACCAGGGTGACATCCGATGCTGTGAGACACCGCTAACCGGGCCAGGTGCTTCAGCCTGCAAGGGGTGCCAGCCGCTTCCTGAACGCTGTGGAACACTTCCTCCGAGTTCATGCTCGCTCTTGCTTCAAAATAATCTTGAAGCTCAACATCATCAGCGATTTCATGCAGGGTTTTGTAAGAAATAGCTCCACAGTCCATCATCAGCTTGGCGAAAATCTTTTTATGGGAAATGACACCAGAAGTCAGGACAAGTGATAAAGGGCAGTTGTATGATCCTTTTGGAATGCTTCTTTGGAACGTGGACAGGCCCGATGCGAGACAAAGACGGACTGTCTTCATAACTGTATCAAGTACTTGCTTCTCTACTGGACCCCTTAGTGTAATCAACTGACATACAGCTAAATGAAGCAATGTTCTCTTACCATCCTGAGCATTAATCTCAGCACACTCCGTTAAATCCACTCGGCCTACAAGAGCTTCAATAACATCCACAGGAGCGAAAAAGTTGACAGCAGTTTTCAGGGCATTGTTGAGAATCTTTGAATCAGTGCAAACTGTCATAAATTCTGTGACAATGTCCCATCTTAGTGAACAGGGACCCTGAGGAGTGGCGGCGCTGTTCACTATCCAGTCCCAGACAGCATGGTTTGAACAAAGCATACGATGCTCCCTGAGATAGGTCAGGTCTTTTCTTTTAAGAACCAGTGCCCAGTTGAAAAGACCTTGATCTTCACAGATTGTGACCAGCTGATTGCTTCCTGGAAATTGGTCACAGAGACGAACCACATCTGCATTCATGCGGTACATTTTGAGCATGGCAATCCCAAGAGAATACAAGCCTTTCTCGGCAGCCAGCTCCACAACAACCCACAAAGTAGCAGGGTGAAGTTCCAAGGAGGTGTGTGCTGTGACCAGCGTTTCCGTCATTCCCCAATCCCCACTGACCACAGCTAAGAAGACAGCCAAGTTTGGATAACCATTTTCCTCGCTGTACCGGGTCAAACTGGACACACTGAACAGCCAACAGTCTTCAAATAAACACTTCTGCAGGCAGCAGATGTGAGACTTTCTTTTTGTCAAAGAATACTGGCTGAGCCACTGGTCTAAAACCCGCCCCAAGCCGGACCATACAGTCTTATCGGACAACATGAGATGCAGGCACTTTCCCAGCAGTTTGAAGCCATTATAAAAGTATCTCGAAACATCAGAGAGTAGAACGGGTACAACATTCCAAGCTTTCTGCTCCAACACAGTGTTGAGGAGAAAAGAGAGATTGAGGGCATCAGTCAGAAGTTGACATGCGAATACAATCTTCTTTTCGGCCAGATATTCCAAAAGTTTGACAATAAAGTTAGGTCTTGCATCTATTGCCGATTCACATGCGGACTTAAAATCTTGGTTACACGCAATCAAGCCCCTATCCCGCACTTGGTCTTCAAATCCTAAGTATTTCACGCATAGTTGTATAAAACAGTCAACAGAGTCCTCTTCCACACATTTTCTGATGGCCTTTTGAAACAAGCAGCATATGATGGGACTTGCATCAACAGAGTTGTGATATGGGAACTGTTCAATGAACATTTTCAGACTAGCATCTGACTTCAGTAAGAAATACTGTGTCATTGTAAATTTCACAGCATACAGTCTAAGCCATTTTCTCTCTTCTAGTTCTAGTTCAACCTTCTCACAAATCTGCGAAAATGCCTCAGAGTCTGCATCCTCTCCTGAAAGCAAGAAAGAAGCGCAGAATTTCAGATCTTTCTGCACAAAATCATAGTTACACAAAGTAATGAACAAATCATATTCTTTCAGCCGAAGGGCTTGGCGAATCAAAAACGACTGATCCGACTCTGACCTTCCTGGAGACTTGTAAAGTCGCTGAACAAAATCACTGTAATTGTCAGCGCTGTACTCGTACAGCTTCCTCAATGCTAGTTTGAACTTGTCTTGTCTCAAATAAAAGTCGTCCACTTCATCCTGACAAAACTCCGCAATCAAGGATTTTTCGTGGGGATGGTTTGCCGCCACAAATAGTGCCAGGTCTTTCTCCCCTCCTTCGTACAACGCCCTGTACACCCACCTGCCTCCCTCCACCCCTGCACATGCCGACTGCAGGTTCTCCCTGCAGTGCTGATGAACAAACTTTTGCTTGAAGACGCAGCGATTCTTCGCGCAAGCTCTGATCAGCTGGAGGAAAGTACATCTATCCTGGAGGTGAGCGGCAAACAGGATGGCTTCCATCAGCAGGGAGTCACTGATGGTCTCTCTCCCTAGGATGTTGGGGGCGAGGTCTCCCAGACAGTATCTCACAGAGGCCATAAGCAGCAGTGCTGTCAGACTGTCATGCACAGAGCCGGCGGGGCACTGGTCCAGGACAACTGTCCACCGGTTGTTGTTGACCAACAGGTCTCTGACCGGTCCATTGATTTGCTGTGCTGGACGGTTCTCGGACAGGCCAACGGCCCACTGCGTTTCTGAACCCACTACAGTTCTCAGCCAATGACCACAGCTGTTCATGTGGTCCACAAGCTCTGCGACATCGTTCCAGGTTGACTGCTGTACATATACCCCAAAGTTGTCAAACTGTGAACATAGGCAGCAGTTAATGTGAGCAGTTTTGTTGCCTGAAGAACTCATTTTTTTCTAACAAAGCTGGGCTGGTTCCACACACAGTATAAAGCAGCTTCTGTTTGTGTTGAAATCTTCAGTGAATGCAGAAATCTCTAGCAGACAGGGTGGTCATCAGGAGATGTCGAGGAACTGTTTGCCTGAAACACACCAGATGCAAAAAATGATATAAAAAACAATCATTGAAACAAAACCTACTGACAGTGACAATGCAAACCCTGACAGACTTAAGTGTACTATGCGTATAGCCAGCCAATCTGGCGGGGTAATAAATCGACCAACAACCACAAAAATGAACAATGTTTTGCATGTTTATGTGATGCTCACACCAAGTGAACCAATACTATACTCGTCACATTTAAATTAAACGCTTTAAGATTTGGTTAAACGAAGGGGGAGGATTTCTTATATGGCTAGGGTCAAGTTCTAGTCAGTTTTAAATGTTGGTAGTTTTCTTAAACTTTAGATCATCATGTATCAAAATCATGGGTTTCGCGTGTTTTCCCTCTTGTAGCTGGTAAGAAATCTTGTTTTGCCCGGGTTTGACTCCCATGGAAATGCCCCCCCCCCCCCCCAGTTCAAAACGAAACATTGTTTTAAAGAGCAGCCTCAATTTGAAGTTGGGGGAATTTGTATGTGGGTCACAGCTACCCAGAAAAAAAACCAAGGGACTTAATCATGGTGGGTCAGTGTAACTTTAAGCATACAGCACAATAGAAATTGTTATCAAACAATACAAGTGGAGCAACCTCATGGTTAATGGAAGTGATCCTTCTTGAAAGAATGAGGCTTTATACAGAAAATTATCTGCCCCTGTCTCATGCCCTGAGATGTGAATGCCACCTACTTAAGATTATCACCCTTGCCTGTCATGAAGAAGTAGTAGTATATAGCCACAGAAAATGATCTGCCCCTGACTCGCTGCTAGGTGGTATGAGCTGTTCAGGCCAAAAATAATTAGCCTTTCATGTTGGCAAGAAGTAGTATAAGGCCAAACAAAAAAAATATGTCTGTTTCCAGTAACCCGACCGAGCCTAGTTTTTGCTGCCGACCCTACAAAAGTTTTTGGACATTTAAAAAAAAAAAAAAAAGCAATTTGAGCAGACGATGCAAGGGAAACAACCATTGCACTCTCACTCGGCGTAGTCAAGGACCGTTACTCGCGCAGACTTTCGTGATCAACATCCACCAACACAATGGCGGGCGCAAGGCACGCGATTTCCCGCAGTACAATATTACTGCTATGCTTGCTGCAACATGCTTATGTGAAAAACAGTCAAGTGGTAAAGATAATCTGTTGATTGATACTCACATTCACATGTTTCAGCAAATACGGCAAAAATCTTGCACCGGGAAGAAAAAAAAATTAGAAAAAAAAATTGAAAGCCTACCTACCTACCCTATTTTTTTTGGCCATGTTCCCGGAAACAAACATTTTTTGGTTTGGCCTAACGCCCCATTGGTCAAGCACAGACAGGAAGAACACACTCACCCAATACCCTTGCCTCGCACAGCGTTTGATTGTTATGGTTTTAATTAATAGGGCATTTGCCACGAGTGTTCATTCTCTATACTAGACTACTAATTTGTCCGCACTCGTTCTGCCCGAGTTATGCTGACCTTTCTAATTCAACTCTCTAAATTCAACTCTACTACCGTATTTTTCGGACTATAAGGCGATACTTTTTTCCAAGACTCAGACCCCTGTGCTATTGTGACTAATAAAATATTAAGAAAATATAGTAACAAAATCTGAAATTTGGGTAAAATTTGGGGTGTGCGCCTTGTAGTCCCCAAAATACGGTATCTTTCTGACTTGTTGGCCCATTCTCCTGCCTTTTCCCCCCCAAATAATCTTCCAAATAAATGTTCTCCTTTGACTTTGAGCTCCTCCGAAATCAGAATGTGTCGGCTGTACGCAGCAAGGAGACCATTGAAAACTGAAAACCGGACACATACGTACCTTATCCATTATGGCCATATGGCCCGGGAAGGCAGAAGAAGAAGAACCCTATCCCTTACAGTTACACGACGAAGTACATAAATTGGGTAAGAAAAGCCTAGTAGATTTCCTGGGTCCTGCTGCAATCAACACTGATATGTTACTGTATTTCACAGACTACAAGGAGCACCTGATTACAAGGCGCACCCCCCAAATTGTATTCAAAAAGTCAGATTTTGTTCTTATAGTTTCTTACTATATCAGGGAATATATTGTCACAGGAAATCATAGGTCTTTTGACCAGTTCGAAGAACATATAATAGGTAATTTGGTAAAGGTAAAGATGTGCCACCCCGCCTGCATTTCTCGGTTAATTCTATTTTTCTGTTTTTGCCTTTCTTACCATACATAAAGCTGTATTTTAGGAACATTTTTAGCTAATAACCTTTTTGGAATACTAACCCTATCCCTAAACCTAACCCTACCCCCCACTATGTACTGCAGTACAACGCGATTTGTCACAATTGTGGTTCGTTGCGTTTTTCTGTCTTATACTTTTAAGTTATAGGGTTAGGGTTGGGGCTAGGGAGGGTTAGTATTCCAAAAAGATAATTTGGTGAAAATGTTCCTAAAATACAGCTTTATGTATGGTAAGAAAGGCAATAACGGAAAAATACAATTAATCGAGAAATGTAGGGGGGTGGCACATCTTGACCTTTACCGGTAATTTTCATAAAATGATGTCATCATTAAATTAGTGTTAAAAAAAGAGGACATTTTTGACTGCATCACTATCTTCTTCAGCTTGGACGTGCATGGCCACAATCAATGTGCTGGTAAAGAACCTCCCCGGTTCCGCAGCAAAATAATCAAAGTGTTGATTGTGGCCACGCATAGCTAAGAAGAAGGAGCTGTGCCTGTCAGGGTTTGTCCCCAGTGAGAGCTACCCTAGCCTAGATACTGCGAAATAAAGTTATATGGTCATTAACCCTTTCACCGCCAATGTCGCATTTATGCACCACAATGGTTTGACACCCATGTCATTAAAAGGCATCAAATCAGGACCTGTTATCCGAAGACCCTATTTTCTTAATGTTGGGAAGTAAGGATAGGCCTAATGTTATACATGTCACAGAGGAATTCCCAATATTGCAGATTTTTTCTCTCTCTACCCAGATAAGTTTAATGGTATATTTTGGCTGAAAAATGGCTGGTGGCGAAAGGGTTAAAAAAAAGTACATTAGGGTAGACCATCTTTATCATCCAGACAGTAGATCTATAATAATCGGTAAGTCTCAGTTAATAAAACTTAAAAGCCTTCGTCAGCCATTGATCAAGTCAAGAAAGAGAATGGTAACTAGGTGTATGAAAAGACGCAATCGATGATGTTAAAGAACAGCAATGACAAAATCAATGAAAAAATAAAAATGACGTATGTGAATTGTGATCAATGTATAACAAAAATTGGTGTGTCTATACACCGCCGTCACCAGAAAATGCTGAAAAATGCTGAATGGTGAATGCAGAATGGCTAAAACATACCGAAAAATGCCGAATGGTGAAGGCAGAATGATCAAAACACCGAATGGTAGGGCTGAATTATGAAAACATTCTACAGAAAACCCCAAAATTAATTATTATTAATACAATGGAAAGTGAATTAAATTGCCGAACAGCAAAGTGATTAACACGGTCCCAATGACACATTTCCGTAGTTCGGCTATCCCGCACACTAGAATAGAATTCACGTCATACTGTGTCATATTGTAGGAACGACGGAATTAGGTCAAGCCGCAGCGATTTTTCTCGTTGAAAATCCGAACCGCGATTTTGGCTATGTGCCAAACGGTCACTTCCTTTGCTTGAGCACCTGATTACAAGGCGTACCTTATCCATTATGGCCATATGGCCCGGGAAGGCAGAAGAAGAAGAACCCTATCCCTTACAGTTACACGACGAAGTACATAAATTGGGAAAGAAAAGCCTAGTAGATTTCCTGGGTCCTGCTGTAATAAACACTGATATGTTACTGTATTTCACAGACTACAAGGAGCACCTGATTACAAGGCGTACCTTATCCATTATGGCCATATGGCCCGGGAAGGCAGAAGAAGAAGAACCCTATCCCTTACAGTTACACGACGAAGTACATAAATTGGGTAAGAAAAGCCTAGTAGATTTCCTGGGTCCTGCTGTAATCAACACTGATATGTTACTGTATTTCACAGACTACAAGGAGCACCTGATTACAAGGCGTACCTTATCCATTATGGCCATATGGCCCGGGAAGGCAGAAGAAGAAGAACCCTATCCCTTACAGTTACACGACGAAGTACATAAATTGGGTAAGAAAAGCCTAGTAGATTTCCTGGGTCCTGCTGTAATCAACACTGATATGTTACTGTATTTTACAGACTACAAGGAGCACCTGATTACAAGGCGCACCTCCCAAATTGGATTCAAAAAGTCAGATTTTGTTCTTATAGTTTCTTACTATATCAGGGAATATATTGTCACAGTAAATCATAGGTCTTTTGACCAGTTCGAAGAAAATATAATAGGTAATTTTCATAAAATGATGTCATAATCATTAAATTTGTGTTACACAAAAGAGGAAATTTTTGACTGTATCACTATCTTCTTCATCTTGGACGTGCATGGCCACAATCAATGTGCTGGTAAAGAACCTCCCCGGTTCCGCAGCAAAATAATCAAGTGTTAATTGTTGTCCCCAGTGAGAGCTACCCTAGCCTAGATACTGCGAAATAAAGTTATATGGTCATCAACCCTTTCAACGCCAATGTCGCATTTATGCACCACAATGGTTTGACACCATTTGTCATTAAAAGGCATCAAATCAGGACCTGTTATCCGAAGACCCTATTTTCTTAATGTTGGGAGGTAAGGATAGGCCTAATGTTATACATGTCAGAGGAATTCCCAATATTGCAGATTTTTTCTCTCTCTACCCAGTTACGCTTAATGGTATATTTTGGCTGAAAAATGGCTGGCGGCGAAAGGGTTAAAAAAAAAGTACATTAGGGAAGACCATCTTTATCATCCAGACAGTAGATCTATAATAATCGGTAAGTCTCAGTTAATAAAAGTTAAAAGCCTTCGTCAGCCATTGATCAAGTCAAGAAAGAGAATGGTAACTAGGTGTATGAAAAGACGCAATCGATGATGTTAAAGAACAGCAATGACAAATCTATGAAAAAATAAAAATGACATGTGAATTGTGATCAATGTATAACAAAAATTGGTGTGTCTATACACCGCCGTCATCAGAAAATGCTGAAAAATGCTGAATGGTGAATGCAGAATGGTTAAAACATACCGAAAAATGCCGAATGGTGAAGGCAGAATGATCAAAACACCGAATGGTAGGGCTGAATTATGAAAACATTCTACAGAAAACCCCCAAATTAATTATTATTAATACAATGGAAAGTGAATTAAATTGCCGAACAGCAAAGTGATTAACACGGTCCCAATGACACATTTCCGTAGTTCGGCTATCCCGCACACTAGAATAGAATTCACGTTCACATCATACTGTGTCATATTGACGTGTTTACAAACAAAACAGCACGCATACATCAGCGCTGAACATAAATCAATAAGTAGATCATAATTAAGTAGACCCTGACATCACACACCATTCACACAGGCTAAGATTGTCACCAGTGACCTAGGCCTGGGCCGTGTGTTATTTTTAATTTTCAGGTATTTTCCGGCATTCACCTTTCAGCATTTTCCTGCATTTCCCGGTGTTCAGACATACCTATATAAGTCAACTTTCAATACGCTCTGTTCCATTGAGTAAATAAGAATAGCCTTCACATGCTCCTTCAACATGGAACAACCAGAACCAGAATCTATTTTACTCGAAGTAGGGCTATGGGGCAATGCCCAGCTATGCTGTATCATACAGTACAGTGTATGGATCAACTTGGGCATTGCCTTATGGAGTGTCTAGGGTCGGCTAGTTCCCAGCTTGCTGAGGGCGAACGTAAAAATTAGCTGCCGGCAGCTCCCTGTAGTTTTCCCCTTCCCAGCCCAGAACTAGATGGGTATTTAAAAATAATAAAAAATAAATAAATAAGTAAATTCTGTTTCCTTTAGTTGATTTTTCCTATTGATTCTAAGCCAATCTGATAGTTTGTATGTGTATTCACATTCTCTTCCTCTATCCCTCTTCTGATTCTTTTTCTATGGTCACCCCCTAGGCTAAAGTGTGTACAATTACTTCTGTTATAAAGAAGTTGGTCACCACAACAGAAGAAGAAGAGTCCCCCAGTCCAGTCCCCCACACTCAGCTCCTTCACCTCGAAAAAAGTCGAAGGTGCTGAAGCTCCCTGACTAAAAGCACAACTACCCCCCCCCCCCCCCTTCTCTCTCCCCCCCCCCCCCTCATGTGCGGCTGGGTAGGGTAGGGGTGTCTAGACTTATTATTTTTGTTTTTGTTTTTCCTGCGCTGCATAATTCTTTGTACCCCAGTACATGTCAGTACGGCAGGTGGACATTAGTGGCAGAAGAGAAGAAGTTGCTAAAAATTAATAATCATATTAGTTAGGAATAGGAACGACGAAATCGGGTCAAACCGACTCGATAGTTTCCCTCAAAATGGCGAACCCGTGTTTTGGCTTTGTGCCAAGTGGTCACTGTCTTTGCTTTGTTTTTATTGGTAGTTATTCTTGTTGCTGACCCATCCGGGCATTCTACTTGTGAAGTGGACAAGTGAGTGTCAAGTGTCAAGACTCAAGTGCTCCAATTTTTAGGTCTGATTCCTCCGTCGCTTAAACTGAACGGTAAATCTGATCTTAATTAAATTAACAGCATGATAGATTCAACCAATTTGCTACAACTACAAGTGTGCAAAATTTGGTGTATGTAAGCTTATAATCAGGTACTTTGCGAGGTTAATCAAATCGGAGGTGTTAGCCTAGTCCGACCATGTCCGACATTTTGTTTTTCTTCTTGCTGCGTCACACTGACGATCGAGTTGATCAACGTTTTCTTATGTAGCTCATGTAAGAAAGGCTATCATTTTAAAACGTCGTAACTTTCTCAATTTTCGACGGATTATGATAATAATTTGGGTATCATTTGAAAGGTCTTTTCGTGCTCTTTCCATTGACATAGATTTCATTAGCCTGATTAGGATTTGACAATAAATAAATTAAAAAATTTGTTTTATAACCATCCTACTAAATTAGTTGCCAAACAATTTTACATACCTTCATCAATTCATTGTTGATAGAGCTCACTTCTTTCAAATCAGACTGAGACCACGAACAACTTTGACCTCTCCTTTGCAGACACGTAGAGTTGTTCTGAAGACCACGAACACCTATGTCTGCGCACGTGGAGTTGAAATGAAGACGGAAGGGTTGGCGTTTTCGAAGCGGAACTTGAGTTGGAGGCTATGCAAGCGGCAGCTGGGTTTTTTTAATCACATAATACTAGAGTAAGATATGTTATAAATGTTTCTTTGTTGTTGTTGCTGTTGTTGATGTACCCTGGCTAAAAGACTCCAGGGATCATCCAGACAATCGAGCACTTAAGAACTATGGTATAAATGCATCAGCTAGGGATGAGAACATTATGCGTGTTACCGTTTTTTTGTTACCCCGCCATGTGGGCAGCCACACTTCGACTTCAGGGGAGGTTTCTTTTTAACGTGCAGATGAGTAATAACGATGCATTAATTATTTATGTCTGAACCTCCCTTATAAGACCTTGCCCTTCTTTGTAAGTATTAAAAATACCTCCCTTACAAGACCCCTCCCTTATAAGACCTTGCCCAGACCCCTCCCTTATAAGACATTGCCCTTCTTAATTAAAAATACCTCCCTTTTGTTCTGTCTCGCCTTGACTACTGTAATTCACTTCTTGCTGGCTGTCCATCAACTCTCATCTCTAAGCTCCAACGGGTCCAGAATAATGCTGCTCGTCTCATTTCTCGCTCCCCTAGGTACGATCATATCACTCCGGTTCTTCGTTTCCTACATTGGCTCCCAGTTCAGTCACGCATTGACTACAAAATTCTCCTCCTCGTCTTCAAGTCACTGAATGATCAAGCTCCCCTGTATCTCTCTGATCTTCTTCATCTCTATGTCCCAGCTCATCAACTACGTTCGTCTTCTGATTCTCGTCTCCTTTCCCTTCCCTCCATCCGTCTCAAATCTGCTGGCCAACATTCATTTTCTTGTCAAGCACCATCTCTTTGGAATTCTCTGCCTTCTCCCCTCTGACACTCCGACTCAGTCTCCTAATTCAAAACCTCTCTTAAAACCCATCTTTTTCCTGCTGCACCCTAAATATTTGATCAGTTGTCTATCGTTGTTGTGTGCACGTGAGGGAAGATTGAATAAGAGGTTTGTGCTGTGTTTTGTGGTGCGCGTGTGTGTGTGTGCGAGCATGCATATGTGCATACATGTGTGCTTGTGTGTGTTTTGGTTTTGTGGGTTGTGTGTGCACGCATGTGTGTGTGTGTGTGTGTGTGTGTGTGTGTGTGTGTGTGTGTGTGTGTGTGTGTGTGTGTGTGTGTGTGTCTGTGTCTGTGTACATGTGTGTGTGTCTGTCTGTCTGTCTGTGCGCGTACGTTGTGTGTGAGGGTGTTTGTGTATGTGTGTTGGTGTATGTGGTCAGTCCGTGGGGCTTGGTTGCTGTGGCTTACTGAATGGGGTATGAACGAGTTGGCGTTGATAAATGTGTGTGTGTGTGTGTGTGTGTGTGTGTGTGTGTGTGTGTGTGTGTGTGTGTGTGTGTGTGTGTGTGTGTGTGTGTGTGTGTGTGTGTGTGTGCGTGCGCGCGCGCGTGTGTGTGTGTGTGTGTGTGTGTGTGTGTGTGTTACTGTTAGAGAGAGAGAGAGTTGCTTTGTATATGCGTTGTTGCTGGTTGGTGTCATTCTTGAATGCTGTTTTTGTTGTCTGTTGATGAATAATTGATTGTAAAGCGCTTTGGGCTCATCTGAGGTAAAGCACTTTGTAAATGTACTATTATTATTATTATTATTATTATAAGACCACTCCCTTATAAGACCTTGCCCTTTTTTGTAAGCATTAAAAATACCTCCCTTATAAAACCCCTCCCTTATAAGACCTTGCCCTTTTTTGTAAGCATTAAAAATACCTCCCTTATAAGACCTTGCCCTTCTTTGCAAGTATTAAAAATACCTCCCTTAAAAGACCTTGCCCTTCTTTGTAAGTATTAAAAATACCTCCCTTATAAACCCCTCCCTTATAAGACCTTGCCCTTTGTAAGTATTAAAAATACCTCCCTTATAAGACCTTGCCCTTCTTTGCAAGTATTAAAAATACCTCCCTTAAAAGACCTTGCCCTTCTTTGTAAGTATTAAAAATACTTCCCTTATAAGACCCCTCCTTTATAAGACCTTGCCCTTCTTTGTAAATATTAAAAGTACCTCCCTTATAAGACCTTGCCCTTCTTTGCAAGTATTAAAAATACCTCCCTTAAAGACCTTTCTCTTTTTTGTAAGTATTAAAAATACCTCCCTATGAGACCCCTCCCTTATAAGACCTTGCCCTTCTTTGTAAATATTAACAATACCTCCCTTATAAGACCTTGCCCTTCTTTGTAAATATTAACAATACCTCCCTTATAAGACCTTGCCCTTCTTTGTAATTAAAAATACCTCCCTTATAAGACCTTGCCCATCTTTGTAAGTATTAAAAACACCTCCCTTAGGCCTATAAGACCCCAGTAAAAACCACTATTCTATAATACAGTGAGACCTCCATTATAAGACTCCCTCCCACATAAGACCTACTTCTCCGAGACATTGCCCTTCTTTGTAAGTATCAAAATTACCTCCCTTATAAGTCCTCTCCCCTACTAAGACCTCATTTTGGATGATTCTTTGAAGGTCTTATTAGGGAGCTTCCACTGTACAATGCTAATTAGTTAGCTACTGCATGATTTTCGCCGAAACATCCAGTAGTTTTGCTTTGTTTCTTGGGAATAAAATAATGTCACTTTACACTTGTCATGTAGTTGTTTGTTTGTTAGGATTAGGATTAGGATTTGGGACTCAGAACATAGCCGTAAGGCTTTCCTGTCCCATCTTTCATTTTGTTTAATTATTTGTCTCGGTCTGTCACACACTCAGGTTTTGTTAATATTATTCATCGTAATCATACATAACTGCCTTATAGTCATTCCATTCGTCGAGAAGGTTTTTAAAAATGTTAGTATTTTGTGCTCTTTTCATGTTAGGTGGTAATTTATTCCACACAGGTGCAACTCTGTTAGTAAAATAAAACATTTCTATTCTTAGTCCTGCAATATTGAATAAATATTTTGTCGGTACTGTTCCTTGTTTTGTCATAATCTGATATTGTGAATAAGTCATGTACATTTAGGTCATCTACACTATTAAATATTTTATAAGTTTGAATTAGGTCGCCGCTAATTCTCCTTGCCTTTAATGTAGGTAAATTTAGTTCTTTCAACCTGTCTGAATAAGAAACATTTTGAAGACCTTGTACTAACTTCGTTGCTCGTCTCTGTACTTATTCTATCAAAGCTGACTGTCTCTTTAAACCTGGATACCAAATACAATTTCCATATTCTAAATGAGGTCTTACTAAACCTTTGTACAAGCATAAAAAAGTGTCCTTATCCAAGAAAGAAAACGTTCGTTTAATGATACCAATTTTCTGATTAGCTTTACTTACAGCACTGTGAAAATGATGTGTTCATCAGATTTCAGTTTATCATCAAATATTACTCCCAAGTCTTTTTTCCTCAGAGCATTTCATAATGACGCTTTCTACACCATTATTATACATTTTGTAGTCTTTGCATGGATTACTTTTTCCCAAATGCATGATTTTACATTTTGAAGCATTAAAAAACAGACTCGAGCTCCATGTTTCTGACCACCTAACCAATGAATCTAAGTCTTTTTGTAATACATCGTGATTTTTCGTTATATTATACATTTTCGTATCATCTGCAAAAAAATTACAAAAGCTTTTTATTTCTTCAGGTAAGTCATTTATAAAAATTGTAAAGAGAACTGGGCCAAGAATGCTCCCTTGAGGTATTCCACTTAACATATTTGTTTTTTGAGAGTGCATCTCCCACCCTTACAGTTTGTTGTCTTTCTTTAAAAAAAATCTTCAATCCATGCTAAAACTTTACCTGTTATTCCGTAATATTGTAATTTAATAATTAATCTTTTATGCGGTACAGTATCAAATGTGTTTTTGAAATCCAAGTAAATTACATCAATATTTTCACCTTCGTCTGATAGTTTAATTTGTAACGTCTTCCATCACTTGCAGTAGTTGTGTAACACAAGATCTATGCTTTCTAAAACCATGCTGGCGCCCTGTTGTATACTGTATGATTTGTTAACCCCCTCCCCCCCCTCATTACCTAATTAATTGTCATTTTTTGCTGGAATGGTTAAATGTAAAAAGTGATTTAAATAAAAAGGCAAAGAATACATAAATTATGGTAGCTGGTCATGTGAAACCACCAGATTTTTTTGTTTCTTTTCAACAAATTTTTACTAAAAAATAAATGGTTTGTTTCTTCTTCTTGTATATAGCATCCTCCATCAACAATTTGATGATTATGACGCTTACGACATGGGGGGTTTCCAACTAATCAGGATCTTGTATGAAGGACTTGCTGCCCAGATGATCAGCTCAATGCGGGATTGAATGGGAGGGGGGGGGGGGGGGGCAAAATTGGGGGGGGGGGGGGGGGGGAGGCCTGGCCTGACAAGGGGGTATGGAGTTGACTCCGTTGAGACAACGGAAGGGTGAGGACAGGGGGGGGGGGGGGGGGGGGGAGGGGAGGAAGGAATGGGGGGGGAGGGGAGGGGGGCTCAGATCCGGGATTTGAATTCCTCCACCGAGGCTGATGATATTGCCTCAGGTGGAAGAGAGTTCCACTCACTCACAGCCCTTGGAAAGAATGAGTACTTCCTGTAATTTGCATTGTTTTACAGGCAGGAAGTAGGTAGGCCTGTGAGTGAGTCTGTCGCATCTGTCGTGATGGAGGATGGGGGACTGGCTGCCATGGTGTGGGGTGTTGATAGCCACCTCCCCGTGGTGGAACTTAAAGAAGGTGGCCAGCCTAGCGGAGCGTCGCTTGTCCTTGAGTGGAGGTCACTGCAGCAGGGTCAGCATGTTGTCCACGCTGGATGTTTGGCGGTGGCGATTTACGACCCATCTAGCTGCGTGGCGCTGGACCCTCTCAATTTTTGCTGGTGGTTTTGGCTGTATGAGGGTCCCAGACACTGAGAAGCGGTGTACTCAAGGGTGGGACGAACTAAGGCTTTGTAGGCAGTTTCCTTGAAGGAGATGGAGCCTATCTTCAAATTTCGTCGGAGGAAGCCTAGAGTCTTGTTTGCCTTGTTTACGGTGTTGTTGATGTGGGTGTCCCATGACAGATCTTGGGAGATTGTGACACCCAGGTACTGGACTTCTTCTGCTGTCTGTAGTCTCTGGCCATGAAGGTGATAAGTGCCAGCTTGAGGGGTCTTTTTTCTGGATACGTGCATAGATTGGCACTTTTCGGGATGGAACTTCATCCTCCACTTTTCTTCCCAGTCAGCCATGCGGTCCAGATCTTGCTGAAGAGAGGCCTGGTCTCTCTGAGACTCCATGGTCTTATGGCACAGGGTGTCGTCAGCAAAGAGCCTGGAGGTTGAGGACAGTTTTTCAGGGAGATCATTTATGTAGAGCAGGAAAATGGTAGGCCCTAACACTGATCCCTGTGGGACTCCTGACTCTACTGGCATCGTTTCCGATTTGGCGCCGTCCACAACCACCGCTTGTTTCTTGTCCGTGAGGAGGTTGCTGATCCAGGAGTTGATCTGCCCGGTGATGCCATAATGTCGGAGCTTGTGGACCAGCAGGGAGTGGTTAACTTTATCGAACGCCTTGGAGAAATCCATCACCAAGACGTCCGTCTGCTTGCCTCTCTCCATGTTGTAAGTGAGCTCGTCCACAAGCCCGAGAAGCTGGCTCTCACAAGAACGGCCTTTCCTGAAGCCATGCGGCTCCTCCTTCAGGATTTTGTTTGCCTCGGCGAAACCCATAATCTTGCTGACCAGGATGTGCTCGAGGATTTTGCAGGGCATGCCGGTAAGTGAGATAGGACGGTAATTTTCCGGTCTGTACCTTTCATCCTTTTTGAAAATAGGCGTCACATTTGCCATCTTCCAGTCCTCTGGTACAGTGCCGGTGTTCACTGAAGACTGGTAGAGGAGCGGCAGGGCAGGAGCAAGCTCATCTGCTAACTCTTTCAGCAGTCTGGGGATGATTCCATCCGGGCCTGGCGCTTTGCTGGGGTCCAGTTCTTGCAGAAGTTTCTTGACACCTGGCAGTGAAATGATGACTGTTTGAGAATGAGATGAGAAGCAAGTGAGACCTCTTAGAGTTTGAGGTTGTTTTTTAGTCCCCGAGCCGAAGGTTTGGGGACTATTGTTTCTGTCTGGTCCGTCCGGCGTCCGTCCGGCTATTCGTCCGTTTTTCTAAAGAAATCATCATCAAATTTGGCATACTAGCTTGCCAAGATGCAAGCTATCCACTGATGTATTTAGTTTTACATTAAAGTCAAGTTCACGCCGTTTTTTTTCAAAAACTATTCAGTCTATCATCATCAAATTTGGTATACTAGCTTGCCAAGAAGCAAGCTATCCACTGATGTATTTAGTTTTACATTAAGGTCAAGGTCGAGCCAGTTACGGGGTTCAACCCCCAAAACACATTCGCTAATATCTCGCGAAGTTTTGCATGTATTTTAATGCAGTTTTTTTCACATTTCTTGATGAATGGTCTATAACACAGTTGTCATGAATTTTTCTGTGCGCTCGTGTGCGCATGATCGCGCACGCTGAAATCACGGGTCCGAACCCCAAGGCTATTTATATAGTGCGTCCTGTTTTCGGTTCTCAATGGTCTCCCCGCTGTGTGTACAGCCGACACATTCCGATTTCGGAGTAGCTCGACGATGCTGTGAGGGGACTTTGCAGCCACTCGGAGTTGCACTTTTGTGTGTGTGTGTGGGTGACAGGCTGTTTGGGACTCTTAAAATTAAAGTATGATGTAAATAACAAATAAATATGGTTGTAGTTTAATTGCGGAAGTTCACAATTTGAGAAAACATCACCTACTTGTGTCAAATCCTCCCTTCCAACTCTAATCATAAGAACACCGTCTCTTACAGTGTTGAATTGAATGTGATGCAAACGTTCAAATGTTATGTCAATCATTTTGTGCTATGCATTTCAGCAGTTAAATTAACCGTTGTATTTCTTTTGGTTTGGAGGAATGGGAATTAGTGTGTACATGTTTTACATAATGCAAACTACAATGAAATCACTTTTGTTGTAAAGGTTGCCAGGGTCTGACTCAAACTTAGTTATTGTGATGATTTATGAAATTAAATCGATTGCGGCTGTCCCATTTTCTGGGCCGTACAGTGGCGTTGCTCCCACGCCGCTCATTCTGAGTCCCAATTTGCAGCCACACCTCTGCACAAGTTCAGGCAGTCCAAGAGGAGCGAATCTATGTTAGGCTGTCAGGAGGCAACCAACCGAGGAGACACTGCACTGCTGCTGAGTCAGTTCGGTGGAGTTCAGTAGAGCCTGTTCAGGACACCACCTACTAAGCCCCCCTACTGATGACACTGTTCTCTTTGTCGCGGAGCCAGCGTCAGTGAGGACCTCTCTTAAAACATTTCGCATATGGAATACATGTAATTATTTTAGTCAGAGACTTGCCTCTGTCAAATGCGGGCTGCTCTTAAATATGTAGAGTGTGTCACTCCAAGTGCAGTACCGCCCTTATCTTTGGGGGGCTATTAATAATGATAGGAATGATAACAATAATAGGAATATTGTGCACACACACACACATAGTGATACACACAGAAATTTTAAAATTGTAACAACCATTTTATTATCTTGTCTGGACTAACAAGATTGTGAAGAATAATGTGTTATAACACACACACACACAATGAGGGAATCATTGTGGGCTTTCGCCTCTTGTTTTACGATATGATTAACATATTTTATGCAAACTATAATGCAACGCATTTTTCCTACACTGAGACCCCTCCGCCTGATAATATAGCAATATCAGTTATTAGGATTTGGGAGTTAGATATTGCTTTTATCCTATCTCGAGAGGCTTGCTGTTTATCTGCGACCTCATGTGATAAACAGCAAGGCTCGACTCTGACCTCGTGTGATAAACAGCAAGCCTCTCGAGATAGGATAAAAGCAATATCTAACTCCAAAATCATAATAACGGATATATACCGATAGTATCAACAGAAAAGCAAGAAAACGAAACAG
This sequence comes from Phymorhynchus buccinoides, assembly GCA_017654935.2. Classification (NCBI taxonomy): domain Eukaryota; kingdom Metazoa; phylum Mollusca; class Gastropoda; order Neogastropoda; family Raphitomidae; genus Phymorhynchus; species Phymorhynchus buccinoides. The sequence continues at coordinate 9,057,495 of CM065711.1, read as the reverse complement.
GCTCAGATCTGCAGCGAAATGAAAACGCATCCATTTTTCACAACAATGGTCGCAGGACACACACAGTAACACGCATTCTTGCGCAAAGAATATAGTTCAACAAAATAGAAAATGTTTAACACAAACGTACTTCATAAGATGTGGTGACAAAATGTAACGCTTATAGATAAACACAAACAGAAGCAACGAACTGAAACACTAACGACAAGTTATTTTGACTTGTAAACACCAACAATAAAACGTACACACTTATCGAGAGCGAGTCAATTTCAACACACCGTGAAAAAGAGGGGAGTCAGCTTTGATAAGAACGATCACCGGCCCCCCCCGGCCCCCCCAGAAAAGAAGCTTTTATTTTTTTTTTAACGGAGGTGCGGTAGCTCTTCGCACAGGTTCAGTCGGCTCATTTTTATTTCCGGACTGAAGATGAATTCGAGCTGCTTTGCGACAGTACTGCATCTACATTATCAACATGGACTCTCCTTGTGCCAAAATTGCATAGCTCGAATCGTCTGCTAATATCGACGGTCATGGAGTTGAGTAGCCTAGGCCTAGATCCACGGCTAGACGTTTCCAGTGGCATGCATAGAATGGTTTGTTTAAATATGTGACAGCTGGTACTGTTGTTTCATAACTTTTCCCCAGACTGAGACCCCTGCGCCTTATGACTACTAAAATAGTACGAAAATATAACAACAGAATCTGAATTTTGTGCACAATTTGGCGGGTGCGCCTCATCGTCCGAACAATAGGGTAAATAATGTTCAATCCATGAGCTTGCAGCAACCCAGTCTGATGCTATTTTGTTATCCTCTTTCAATCTTTGTCAAAAAGTCATAATTCTATGTACTCTACTTTATACCAGTCTTTGCACACATCCTCCCATCAATGTGAAATCTTTCACATGCTAGCAAAAAGTCATAAATGAAGAAAAGTTTGTTTTACGTCCTCCCGGCCTAAGCCATATGGGACATTACTATTAATTTATAGCTAGAAGAAGGGGGGAAAGTTTTGCTTTAAGCTTAATAAAGTTATAACAAAGCTTTCAGATTTATATTATAGTTTTTGATTTAAGGTATAAAAACCTTATTGCCATGGCCCGCACCAGGACCGCGATAAATATGTTTGTTTAAAAAACGCCTTCCTTGCTGGCTGAGCAATCTTATTAAAATTTCCAGGACCACTTTTAAAAAAACCCCTCAACAAATGTTTAAAACTCGAAAAAGGTCATTAAATATTACAATATATACAAAGTTTTCTTTTATTTACCAAAAAAGGTTAACAGCTTTAAAATCCGACTGTTGGAATGCTAAAAGCATTATTATATTTAAAATCTTATACTATATATGTTTGTTGATGTTTACGGGTGAATTTTGTTATTTCTTCAAATACAAAAGAAAGTTTTTATGTTTATAGAGTGAGGGTCCCTAAACTTAGTCTTAAAAGAACTGTTAGCCCTCTCGACTAGGCTCCCCCCAAAAAGGGCAAAGTCATAAATCTATGTACTCTACATTATATACCATTCTTTGCACACATCCTCACATCAATGTAAAATCTTTCACATGCTAGCAAAAAGTCATAAATCTACGTACTCTACTTTATACAGTACCAGTCTTTGCACACATCCTCACATCAACGTAAAATCTTTCACATGCTAGCAACTATTGGCAATCGTGTACTTTACTCACCCCGAGATCCCGTGTGCCCATGCACTTAGCATACGCTAAACCTAATGGCAACGAAAAAGTTGTCATTTGGTCAACATTTACCCCCCCCACCCCCCTTTCTTCCTCATCAGTCACACAAAAATCACATGCAAAAAAAAAAAAGAAGAAAAAAGGGTGGCGCACCTCTGGCTGCGACGCACTCTCCAGGTGGGAGCAACCCGAATTTCACAGAGACGCCTCTGTGACTATAACGTACATAATACCCCTCAGAATTAGGACCATCAATCACAAAGTCTGCTTCTTTTAGTTTGATGAAAATGATCTTAGGCTGATCCTAACCCTAGCCCTTTCTCAATAATGGAAGAATGTTGCTTCTCAGTGACATTTTTATTGCAACAATTAGAAAAGTGACTAACGTATGAGGCAGCCCGATTGATTATTTGCCGCGGCCGAACGACTTTGAATTACATTTAAGGCTTTGAACAAGAGAGTTTGGCCGTGTACACACACAAGCGGATATTCCATGCGGAAACGCGTGCGCAATCCATAAATAAGTGAAACAAAGAAGGGAAAAGATTTGTGCACGTGTCCGAATTTCCCCTATATGCGTAAACTTTTATCCTTTCTTTCTTCCACTTATTTAGGGTTTTCCGTACGGAACTTACACGTCTAATGTGAACCCGGTAAGACAATATTCTTTGAAAGAATTAAATAACACAATAATTATCCTTAACTCAATCATACTGAATAATAATAATAACAATAATGGGAATTTATACAGCGCTCTTTCTCACATGAGCTCAGTGCGCTTTACATTGATAACAAGAACATTAAACTTAAAGGCAAACAAATAATGAATCATTAGAAAGTAAAATAAACATGATGATTGCACGCAACGTTCTCTTACTTTCTCACACGCACACACACACGCGTACGCGCACACACACACACGCACGCATGCCTGCATGCATGCAAGCAGGCACACACACACATACACACGCACGCCTGCATGCATGCATGCAGGCACACACACACATACATGCACAAACACAAATGAAACTCACGCACGCACACACACACACACACAATTAATTATACAAGAGTAAAATAGTTACAATATGAAAATTCTAAGAAAAAACATAGACCACATTCACATTCTCAATCAAGTTTGGATACAATACTGCAACTTGAAATAAAATCATACTGCCATTGACATACTAATTACACAATAATAATAATAATAATGGGAATTTATATAGCGCTCTTTCTCACATGAGCTCAGTGCGCTTTACATTGATAACAATAACATTAAAGGCAAACAAATAATTAATCATTAGAAAGTAAAATAAGCACGATGTTTACACACAACGTTCTCTTACTTCCTTACTCACACACACACACACACACACATGCATGCGCATACACACACTCACACACAATTAATTATACAAGAGTAAAATAGTTACATCATGAAAATTCTAAGAAAAAACATAGACCCCATCACATTCTCAATCAAGTTTGGATACAATACTGCAACTTGAAATAAAATCATACTGCCATTGACATACTAATTACATGACTAATTATAATAGATACATTTTGCAAGAACAAAGATACCCTTCTACCTCATTTACAAGCATTTAAAGATTACAAGACAGACATTCTACATACAGCATACGAATTATGAAATAATTGTAAATACATTTTTTTTTTTTTGCAATGCAAAGCTTCCCCCCCCCCCCCCCCCCCCCCCCCCCCCACCACCCATCACCCCCCCCCCCCCCTCCCCCCCCTTTTTGCCCCCCCCCCCCCCCCCCCCCCCCCCCCCCCACCCCCCCCCCCCCCCCCCCCCCCCCCCCCCCCCCCCCCCCCCCCCCCCCCCCCCCCCCCCCCCCCCCCCCCCCCCCCCCCCCCCCCCCCCCCCCCACACTAATCAATCATAATATGTCTGAAACAAGTGAGCTTTAAGGGCAGAGCGAAAGGCGGAGATAGAGTCAGATGAGCGGACATGTTGTGGGAGGGAATTCCATAAGTGAGGTGCTAAATAGCCATCATTATCAAATAAACAAATCAGCATATACATTAGCAGCAATCTGAAAATAAATCTCCTCTAAAGAATCCACTAGTTTATCATAAAACCAGCTTCACAAGGGTTTTATCTATAATATAAGAACAAAGGAAAGAAAAGAAAAACAAAACAAAAAAATAGAACATAAGGGGAACATAAAATTTTTAAAAAGGGTCATGTGTGATTATGATCAATGTGAACATTTTGAACATAGAATTACAAAGGTATGATAAAGGAAAGCAAATATCTAAATTTAAATATTAATGCAGTGGACTAAACACTATATATTAGGCTAAATCATACACTGACATTAATACAAAAAATAAAATTACAAAAAAACACACAAAAACTTAGACCTAGTTAGGCAGCAAGCTTAGGTAGGGTAACCACTTTTTGTTGAATTCATTAATGCGCATTTCCATGGCATGTGTTAATTTCTTTAAAATATATAGTTTTTTTAATTCCTGTAGAAAGTTCCTTGTTGTTGGTTTTGTTTTGTGTATTCTGCATATATAGACAAAGTATCTAGCTATTAGTAATATCAGATCGAAAGTTTGTTCTGTTAATGCTTTAGTCTTCACCAACTAAAACTAGTTCAACATTAAGTGACAGCCTTTCACAATTTAAACATTTATCTTTTAGTATTCTCTCCAAGTTCATCCAGAACTCTTGAGAATGTTGACAATTCCATAAATAATGTTGAATAGTATCTTTTTCTTCATTACAAAAATTACATTCTTCATTGTCAACTATTTTCATTATTTTTAGAATACAATTTGTAACTGGGATCCCATGACATATTTGGCAAAACAGTTGTCAGGCACTAGTCTTAATCAACAGTATGATCAGTATGCCTTGGCTTAAGGCTATGCCAATCAATCAATCTTTTTATTGTCCATTTTACAGGAAATTAGTTTTGCAGCAACAAAACAACACAATGTCAGACCAATTGACATAGGCTAGAACACCAAGGCTACATCAAAATGTTGCTATGCTCTGCATAGTTATGCAGGGATTGTCTTTAGCCATGACAAGCTCCTAGCATAACATCATCAGTCTCCAAAATCCATCAAAGTCGGAGTATGGCTGCGCACGTGGCGAGTAATAAAAAATAGTCACACGTTGTGTAGTGTTCTCATCCCTAGCTCGTGCATTTGTACCATAGTGTTCAACTGCTTTTGGGATGATCCCTGAAGTCTTTTAGCTAGGGTACAACAAAATCAACAACAGTATGATTACCCGTGGCAAATGCCATATTGTCAACAAAATCGCACTACCTTTCAATAAAAAAAATTAAAACAACACACAAATGAACAACAAAAGCCACTAGCAAAATTAATGCCAATAAATGCAACTCACTGATATAATGGATCTGTCCCATCATAAAAACCAAACAATGCGTCAATACATGGAAATGCATGAAAGAAAATTGTAATCAAGCAACTGGAGCTGATGTCCAGGAGCTCCGCGGAAAGAAAGACAAGACTGATGTCCAGGAGCTCCGCGGAAAGAAAGACAAGACTGATGTCCAGGAGCTCCGTGGAGAGAAAGACAAGACTGATGTCCAGGAGCTCCGCGGACAGAAAGACAAGACTGATGTCCAAGAGCTCCGCGGAGAGAAAGACAAGTCTGATGTCCAGGAGCTCCGCGGAGAGAAAGACAAGACTGATGTCCAAGAGCTCCGCGGAGAGAAAGACAAGACTGATGTCCAGGAGCTCCGCGGAGAGAAAGACAAGACTGATGTCCAAGAGCTCCGCGGAGAGAAAGACAAGACTGATGTCCAAGAGCTCCACGGAAACAAAGACAAGACTGATGTCCAGGAGCTCCGCGGAAAGAAAGACAAGGTCATGGAGCATGTGCTCAGAGACTGCCGATACATTAACCTTTACCGGATCATGCTTTTGACTACACGGACACGATGGCGGGGTCTTCCACGACCCCCTACTCAGCAAAGAGCAAATTCCGAGGTGTTTATCCCTGTCCGGATGGCGGGGGTCTCCCACGACCCCTACTTGTCAAAGAGGCACCATGTGTTTATCCCTGTCCGGATGGCGGGGGTCTCCCACGACCCCTACTCAATGCACTGCAGTGCTCTTTAAAGTAGGGGTCGTGGGAGACCCCCGTCATCCGGACAGGTATATCAAAATTATGCGTCATATTACGTCATTTATATTTTATACACATTAATAAAAAATTTAACACACTTAAAGCCATTTACGTTTTTGACAAAAGTCATGAAATTTCATGAAGATTGCTTAAATAGTTTTAGAGATATAACATGTTTTGTGTGTCAAGGGGTCGTGGGCGACCCCAGAAGTCCGGTAAAGGTTAATGTATGAAAAGAGAGGTGCATGTGAAAATTGCTTTATCAACCGAACTCTGCAGCAGTCCAATGTAATAATTGCCAATTAATGAACAAGGATCTTTGCAAGTTTTTCATATAAAATTCCAGCAAACATCCATCAAAACATTAATAACACTCCGAAGCAATATAGCTTCATCATAAAAAAGTGTCATTTCATGTTCATGCACGAAACAAAGTAAAACATTGTCATGATAATCAATATTATCTTCCTTATCAACACAATCTCCCTTTTCCAAAACATGTACACATTTCTTTTTAACATAGTCTTCCTCTTCATAATCAATACAGTGGAACCTCCCTTATAAAACCTTCAAAAATCATCCGAAATGAGGTCTTATAAGGGAGGGGTCTTATAAGGGATGTAATTTTAATACTGACAAAGAAGGGCAATGTCTCAGAGAAGTAGGTCTTATGTGAGAGGGAGTCTTATAATGGGAGGTATTATAAGGGATGTTTCACTGTACCATCTTCCTTTTTCCAAATATAATCTTCTTCATTGTCATAAACATCATCTTCCTTTTCCTAATCAACACCATCTTCTTTTCCCAAAATATAATCTTCCTCTTCATTATAAACATTATCTTCCTTTTCCCAATTTGCATTGGTTTCTTCATCTAAATCATCAATATTATCATCTTCCTGAACATCACTGGGGGAGGGGGCAGGCTGAACACCATCACCTTCCTAATCATATTCCATCTCTTCAGAATTGGCTTCCTGTTCCTCCTTGAGGACGTCCTTGAAGTTGACCTTGTCCTTCAACGCTGTGGGAAGGGGCAGGCTGTTGATCCTCTCAGATCGACCAGGGTGACATCCGATGCTGTGAGACACCGCTAACCGGGCCAGGTGCTTCAGCCTGCAAGGGGTGCCAGCCGCTTCCTGAACGCTGTGGAACACTTCCTCCGAGTTCATGCTCGCTCTTGCTTCAAAATAATCTTGAAGCTCAACATCATCAGCGATTTCATGCAGGGTTTTGTAAGAAATAGCTCCACAGTCCATCATCAGCTTGGCGAAAATCTTTTTATGGGAAATGACACCAGAAGTCAGGACAAGTGATAAAGGGCAGTTGTATGATCCTTTTGGAATGCTTCTTTGGAACGTGGACAGGCCCGATGCGAGACAAAGACGGACTGTCTTCATAACTGTATCAAGTACTTGCTTCTCTACTGGACCCCTTAGTGTAATCAACTGACATACAGCTAAATGAAGCAATGTTCTCTTACCATCCTGAGCATTAATCTCAGCACACTCCGTTAAATCCACTCGGCCTACAAGAGCTTCAATAACATCCACAGGAGCGAAAAAGTTGACAGCAGTTTTCAGGGCATTGTTGAGAATCTTTGAATCAGTGCAAACTGTCATAAATTCTGTGACAATGTCCCATCTTAGTGAACAGGGACCCTGAGGAGTGGCGGCGCTGTTCACTATCCAGTCCCAGACAGCATGGTTTGAACAAAGCATACGATGCTCCCTGAGATAGGTCAGGTCTTTTCTTTTAAGAACCAGTGCCCAGTTGAAAAGACCTTGATCTTCACAGATTGTGACCAGCTGATTGCTTCCTGGAAATTGGTCACAGAGACGAACCACATCTGCATTCATGCGGTACATTTTGAGCATGGCAATCCCAAGAGAATACAAGCCTTTCTCGGCAGCCAGCTCCACAACAACCCACAAAGTAGCAGGGTGAAGTTCCAAGGAGGTGTGTGCTGTGACCAGCGTTTCCGTCATTCCCCAATCCCCACTGACCACAGCTAAGAAGACAGCCAAGTTTGGATAACCATTTTCCTCGCTGTACCGGGTCAAACTGGACACACTGAACAGCCAACAGTCTTCAAATAAACACTTCTGCAGGCAGCAGATGTGAGACTTTCTTTTTGTCAAAGAATACTGGCTGAGCCACTGGTCTAAAACCCGCCCCAAGCCGGACCATACAGTCTTATCGGACAACATGAGATGCAGGCACTTTCCCAGCAGTTTGAAGCCATTATAAAAGTATCTCGAAACATCAGAGAGTAGAACGGGTACAACATTCCAAGCTTTCTGCTCCAACACAGTGTTGAGGAGAAAAGAGAGATTGAGGGCATCAGTCAGAAGTTGACATGCGAATACAATCTTCTTTTCGGCCAGATATTCCAAAAGTTTGACAATAAAGTTAGGTCTTGCATCTATTGCCGATTCACATGCGGACTTAAAATCTTGGTTACACGCAATCAAGCCCCTATCCCGCACTTGGTCTTCAAATCCTAAGTATTTCACGCATAGTTGTATAAAACAGTCAACAGAGTCCTCTTCCACACATTTTCTGATGGCCTTTTGAAACAAGCAGCATATGATGGGACTTGCATCAACAGAGTTGTGATATGGGAACTGTTCAATGAACATTTTCAGACTAGCATCTGACTTCAGTAAGAAATACTGTGTCATTGTAAATTTCACAGCATACAGTCTAAGCCATTTTCTCTCTTCTAGTTCTAGTTCAACCTTCTCACAAATCTGCGAAAATGCCTCAGAGTCTGCATCCTCTCCTGAAAGCAAGAAAGAAGCGCAGAATTTCAGATCTTTCTGCACAAAATCATAGTTACACAAAGTAATGAACAAATCATATTCTTTCAGCCGAAGGGCTTGGCGAATCAAAAACGACTGATCCGACTCTGACCTTCCTGGAGACTTGTAAAGTCGCTGAACAAAATCACTGTAATTGTCAGCGCTGTACTCGTACAGCTTCCTCAATGCTAGTTTGAACTTGTCTTGTCTCAAATAAAAGTCGTCCACTTCATCCTGACAAAACTCCGCAATCAAGGATTTTTCGTGGGGATGGTTTGCCGCCACAAATAGTGCCAGGTCTTTCTCCCCTCCTTCGTACAACGCCCTGTACACCCACCTGCCTCCCTCCACCCCTGCACATGCCGACTGCAGGTTCTCCCTGCAGTGCTGATGAACAAACTTTTGCTTGAAGACGCAGCGATTCTTCGCGCAAGCTCTGATCAGCTGGAGGAAAGTACATCTATCCTGGAGGTGAGCGGCAAACAGGATGGCTTCCATCAGCAGGGAGTCACTGATGGTCTCTCTCCCTAGGATGTTGGGGGCGAGGTCTCCCAGACAGTATCTCACAGAGGCCATAAGCAGCAGTGCTGTCAGACTGTCATGCACAGAGCCGGCGGGGCACTGGTCCAGGACAACTGTCCACCGGTTGTTGTTGACCAACAGGTCTCTGACTGGTCCATTGATTTGCTGTGCTGGACGGTTCTCGGACAGGCCAACGGCCCACTGCGTTTCTGAACCCACTACAGTTCTCAGCCAATGACCACAGCTGTTCATGTGGTCCACAAGCTCTGCGACATCGTTCCAGGTTGACTGCTGTACATATACCCCAAAGTTGTCAAACTGTGAACATAGGCAGCAGTTAATGTGAGCAGTTTTGTTGCCTGAAGAACTCATTTTTTTCTAACAAAGCTGGGCTGGTTCCACACACAGTATAAAGCAGCTTCTGTTTGTGTTGAAATCTTCAGTGAATGCAGAAATCTCTAGCAGACAGGGTGGTCATCAGGAGATGTCGAGGAACTGTTTGCCTGAAACACACCAGATGCAAAAAATGATATAAAAAACAATCATTGAAACAAAACCTACTGACAGTGACAATGCAAACCCTGACAGACTTAAGTGTACTATGCGTATAGCCAGCCAATCTGGCGGGGTAATAAATCGACCAACAACCACAAAAATGAACAATGTTTTGCATGTTTATGTGATGCTCACACCAAGTGAACCAATACTATACTCGTCACATTTAAATTAAACGCTTTAAGATTTGGTTAAACGAAGGGGGAGGATTTCTTATATGGCTAGGGTCAAGTTCTAGTCAGTTTTAAATGTTGGTAGTTTTCTTAAACTTTAGATCATCATGTATCAAAATCATGGGTTTCGCGTGTTTTCCCTCTTGTAGCTGGTAAGAAATCTTGTTTTGCCCGGGTTTGACTCCCATGGAAATGCCCCCCCCCCCCCCCAGTTCAAAACGAAACATTGTTTTAAAGAGCAGCCTCAATTTGAAGTTGGGGGAATTTGTATGTGGGTCACAGCTACCCAGAAAAAAAACCAAGGGACTTAATCATGGTGGGTCAGTGTAACTTTAAGCATACAGCACAATAGAAATTGTTATCAAACAATACAAGTGGAGCAACCTCATGGTTAATGGAAGTGATCCTTCTTGAAAGAATGAGGCTTTATACAGAAAATTCTCTGCCCCTGTCTCATGCCCTGAGATGTGAATGCCATGGTCTACTTAAGATTATCACCCTTGCCTGTCATGAAGAAGTAGTAGTATATAGCCACAGAAAATGATCTGCCCCTGACTCGCTGCTAGGTGGTATGAGCTGTTCAGGCCAAAAATAATTAGCCTTTCATGTTGGCAAGAAGTAGTATAAGGCCAAACAAAAAAAATATGTCTGTTTCCAGTAACCCGACCGAGCCTAGTTTTTGCTGCCGACCCTACAAAAGTTTTTGGACATTTAAAAAAAAAAAAAAAAAAAAAAAAAAAAAAAAAAGCAGCAATTTGAGCAGACGATGCAAGGGAAACAACCATTGCACTCTCACTCGGCGTAGTCAAGGACCGTTACTCGCGCAGACTTTCGTGATCAACATCCACCAACACAATGGCGGGCGCAAGGCACGCGATTTCCCGCAGTACAATATTACTGCTATGCTTGCTGCAACATGCTTATGTGAAAAACAGTCAAGTGGTAAAGATAATCTGTTGATTGATACTCACATTCACATGTTTCAGCAAATACGGCAAAAATCTTGCACCGGGAAGAAAAAAAAATTAGAAAAAAAAATTGAAAGCCTACCTACCTACCCTATTTTTTTTGGCCATGTTCCCGGAAACAAACATTTTTTGGTTTGGCCTAACGCCCCATTGGTCAAGCACAGACAGGAAGAACACACTCACCCAATACCCTTGCCTCGCACAGCGTTTGATTGTTATGGTTTTAATTAATAGGGCATTTGCCACGAGTGTTCATTCTCTATACTAGACTACTAATTTGTCCGCACTCGTTCTGCCCGAGTTATGCTGACCTTTCTAATTCAACTCTCTAAATTCAACTCTACTACCGTATTTTTCGGACTATAAGGCGATACTTTTTTCCAAGACTCAGACCCCTGTGCTATATGTGACTAATAAAATATTAAGAAAATATAGTAACAAAATCTGAAATTTGGGTAAAATTTGGGGTGTGCGCCTTGTAGTCCCCAAAATACGGTATCTTTCTGACTTGTTGGCCCATTCTCCTGCCTTTTCCCCCCCAATATAATCTTCCAAATAAATGTTCTCCTTTGACTTTGAGCTCCTCCGAAATCAGAATGTGTCGGCTGTACGCAGCAAGGAGACCATTGAAAACTGAAAACCGGACACATACGTACCTTATCCATTATGGCCATATGGCCCGGGAAGGCAGAAGAAGAAGAACCCTATCCCTTACAGTTACACGACGAAGTACATAAATTGGGTAAGAAAAGCCTAGTAGATTTCCTGGGTCCTGCTGCAATCAACACTGATATGTTACTGTATTTCACAGACTACAAGGAGCACCTGATTACAAGGCGCACCCCCCAAATTGTATTCAAAAAGTCAGATTTTGTTCTTATAGTTTCTTACTATATCAGGGAATATATTGTCACAGGAAATCATAGGTCTTTTGACCAGTTCGAAGAACATATAATAGGTAATTTGGTAAAGGTAAAGATGTGCCACCCCGCCTGCATTTCTCGGTTAATTCTATTTTTCTGTTTTTGCCTTTCTTACCATACATAAAGCTGTATTTTAGGAACATTTTTAGCTAATAACCTTTTTGGAATACTAACCCTATCCCTAAACCTAACCCTACCCCCCACTATGTACTGCAGTACAACGCGATTTGTCACAATTGTGGTTCGTTGCGTTTTTCTGTCTTATACTTTTAAGTTATAGGGTTAGGGTTGGGGCTAGGGTTAGTATTCCAAAAAGATAATTTGGTGAAAATGTTCCTAAAATACAGCTTTATGTATGGTAAGAAAGGCAATAACGGAAAAATACAATTAATCGAGAAATGTAGGGGGGTGGCACATCTTGACCTTTACCGGTAATTTTCATAAAATGATGTCATCATTAAATTAGTGTTAAAAAAAGAGGACATTTTTGACTGCATCACTATCTTCTTCAGCTTGGACGTGCATGGCCACAATCAATGTGCTGGTAAAGAACCTCCCCGGTTCCGCAGCAAAATAATCAAAGTGTTGATTGTGGCCACGCATAGCTAAGAAGAAGGAGCTGTGCCTGTCAGGGTTTGTCCCCAGTGAGAGCTACCCTAGCCTAGATACTGCGAAATAAAGTTATATGGTCATTAACCCTTTCACCGCCAATGTCGCATTTATGCACCACAATGGTTTGACACCCATGTCATTAAAAGGCATCAAATCAGGACCTGTTATCCGAAGACCCTATTTTCTTAATGTTGGGAAGTAAGGATAGGCCTAATGTTATACATGTCACAGAGGAATTCCCAATATTGCAGATTTTTCTCTCTCTACCCAGATAAGTTTAATGGTATATTTTGGCTGAAAAATGGCTGGTGGCGAAAGGGTTAAAAAAAAGTACATTAGGGTAGACCATCTTTATCATCCAGACAGTAGATCTATAATAATCGGTAAGTCTCAGTTAATAAAACTTAAAAGCCTTCGTCAGCCATTGATCAAGTCAAGAAAGAGAATGGAAACTAGGTGTATGAAAAGACACAATCGATGATGTTAAAGAACAGCAATGACAAAATCAATGAAAAAATAAAAATGACTTATGTGAATTGTGATCAATGTAGAACAAAAATTGGTGTGTCTATACACCGCCGTTACCGGAAAATGCTGAAAAATGCTGAATGGTGAATGCAGAATGGTTAAAACATACCGAAAAATGCCGAATGGTGAAGGCAGAATGATCAAAACACCGAATGGTAGGGCTGAATTATGAAAACATTCTACAGAAAACCCCAAAATTAATTATTATTAATACAATGGAAAGTGAATTAAATTGCCGAACAGCAAAGTGATTAACACGGTCCCAATGACACATTTCCGTAGTTCGGCTATCCCGCACACTAGAATGGAATTCACCTTCACGTCATACTGTCATATTGACGTGTTTACAAACAAAACAGCACGCATACATCAGCGCTGAACATAAATCAATAAGTAGATCATAATTAAGTAGACCCTGACATCACACACCATTCACACAGGCTAAGATTGTCACCAGTGACCTAGGCCTGGGCCGTGTGTTATTTTTAATTTTCAGGTATTTTCCGGCATTCACCTTTCAGCATTTTCCTGCATTTCCCGGTGTTCAGACATACCTATATATAAGTCAACTTTCAATACGCTCTCCTGTTCCATTGAGTAAATAAGAATAGCCTTCACATGCTCCTTCAACATGGAACAACCAGAACCAGAATCTATTTTACTCGAAGTAGGGCTATGGGGCAATGCCCAGCTATGCTGTATCATACAGTACAGTGTATGGATCAACTTGGGCATTGCCTTATGGAGTGTCTAGGGTCGGCTAGTTCCCAGCTTGCTGAGGGCGAACGTAAAAATCTGCCGGCAGCTCCCTGTAGTTTTCCCCTTCCCAGCCCAGAACTAGATGGGTATTTAAAAATAATAAAAAATAAATAAATAAGTAAATTCTGTTTCCTTTAGTTGATTTTTCCTATTGATTCTAAGCCAATCTGATAGTTTGTATCACTATGTGTATTCATATTCTCTTCCTCTCTCTCTCTTCTGATTCTTTTTCTATGGTCACCCCCTAGGCTAAAGTGTGTACAATTACTTCTGTTATAAAGAAGTTGGTCACCACCACAGAAGAAGAAGAAGAAGAGTCCCCCAGTCCAGTCCCCCACACTCAGCTCCTTCACCTCGAAAAAAGTCGAAGGTGCTGAAGCTCCCTGACTAAAAGCACAACTACCCCCCCCCCCCCTACTTCCCCCCCCCCCTTCTTCTCTCCCCCCCCCCCCCCCCCCTCATGTGCGGCTGGGTAGGGTAGGGGTGTCTAGACTTATTATTTTTGTTTTTGTTTTTCCTGCGCTGCATAATTCTTTGTACCCCAGTACATGTCAGTACGGCAGGTGGACATTAGTGGCAGAAGAGAAGAAGTTGCAAAAAATTAATAATCATATTAGTTAGGAACGACGAAATCGGGTCAAACCGACTCGATAGTTTCCCTCAAAATGGCGAACCCGTGTTTTGGCTTTGTGCCAAGTGGTCACCGTCTTTGCTTTGTTTTTATTGGTAGTTATTCTTGTTGCTGACCCATCTGGGCATTCTACTTGTGAAGTGGACAAGTGAGTGTCAAGTGTCAAGACTCAAGTGCTCCAATTTTTAGGTCTGATTCCTCCGTCGCTTAAACTGAACGGTAAATCTGATCTTAATTAAATTAACAGCATGATAGATTCAACCAATTTGCTACAACTACAAGTGTGCAAAATTTGGTGTATGTAAGCTTATAATCAGGTACTTTGCGAGGTTAATCAAATCCGAGGTGTCAGTCTAGTCCGACCATGTCCGACATTTTGTTTTTGAAATTTTCTTCTTGCTGCGTCACACTGACGATCGAGTTGATCAACGTTTTCTTATGTAGCTCATGTAAGAAAGGCTATCATTTTAAAACGTCGTAACTTTCTCAATTTTCGACGGATTATGATAATAATTTGGGTATCATTTGAAAGGTCTTTTCGTGCTCTTTCCATTGACATAGATTTCATTAGCCTGATTAGGATTTGACAATAAATAAATTAAAAAAATTGTTTTATAACCATCCTACTAAATTAGTTGCCAAACAATTTTACATACCTTCATCAATTCATTGTTGATAGAGCTCACTTCTTTCAAATCAGACTGAGACCACGAACAGCTTTGACCTCTCCTTTGCAGACACGTAGAGTTGTTCTGAAGACCACGAACACCTATGTCTGCGCACGTGGAGTTGAAATGAAGACGGAAGGGTTGGCGTTTTCGAAGCGGAACTTGAGTTGGAGGCTATGCAAGCGGCAGCTATGCAAATTTATGGTAGATGTTTTCCTTGACTACCCTATTTCTTTTGCCATTGTTTTTTTTTAATCACATAATACTAGAGTAAGATATGTTATAAATGTTTCTTTTGTTGTTGCTGCTGTTGTTGATGTACCCTGGCTAAAAGACTCCAGGGATCATCCAGACAATCGAGCACTTAAGAACTATGGTATAAATGCATCAGCTAGGGATGAGAACATTATGCATGTTACCGTTTTTTTGTTACCCCGCCATGTGGGCAGCCACACTTCGACTTCAGGGGAGGTTTCTTTTTAACGTGCAGATGAGTAATAACGATGCATTAATTATTTATGTCTGACAATACAGTGGAACCTCCCTTATAAGACCTTGCCCTTCTTTGTAAGTATTAAAAATACCTCCCTTACAAGACCCCTCCCTCATAAGACCTTGCCCAGACCCCTCCCTTATAAGACCTTGCCCTTCTTTGTAAGTATTAAAAATACCTCCCTTTTGTTCTGTCTCGCCTTGACTACTGTAATTCACTTCTTGCTGGCTGTCCATCAACTCTCATCTCTAAGCCGGCTCCAACGGGTCCAGAATAATGCTGCTCGTCTCATTTCTCGCTCCCCTAGGTACGATCATATCACTCCGGTTCTTCGTTTCCTACATTGGCTCCCAGTTCAGTCACGCATTGACTACAAAATTCTCCTCCTCGTCTTCAAGTCACTGAATGATCAAGCTCCCGTGTATCTCTCTGATCTTCTTCATCTCTATGTCCCAGCTCGTCAACTACGTTCGTCTTCTGATTCTGGTCTCCTTTCCCTTCCCTCCATCCGTCTCAAATCTGCTGGCCAACATTCATTTTCTTGTCAAGCACCATCTCTTTGGAATTCTCTGCCTTCTCCCCTCTGACACTCCGACTCAGTCTCCTCATTCAAAACCTCTCTTAAAACCCTTCTTTTTCCTGCTGCACCCTAAATATTTGATCAGTTGTCTATCGTGTGCACGTGAGGGAAGATTGAATAAGAGGTTTGTGCTGTGTTTTGTGGTGCGTGTGTGTGTGTGTGTGTGTGTGTGTGCATGCATATGTGCATACATGTGTGCTTGTGTGTGTTTTGGTTTTGTGGGTTGTGTGTGCACGCATGTGTGTGTGTGTGTGTCTGTGTACATGTGTGTGCGTCTGTCTGTGTGTGTACGTTGTGTGTGAGGGTGTTTGTGTATGTGTGTTGGTGTATGTGGTCAGTCCCTGGGGCTTGGTTGCTGTGGCTTACTGAATGGGGTATGAACGAGTTGGCGTTGATAAATGTGTGTGTGTGTGTGTGTGTGTGTGTGTGTGTGTGTGTGTGTGTGTGTGTGCGTGTGCGTGTGCGTGTGTGTGTGCGTGTGTGTGCGCGTGTGTGTGCGCGTGTGCGTGTGCGCGTGCGCACGCACGCGCGCGTGTGTGTGTTACTGTTAGAGAGAGAGAGAGTTGCTTTGTATATGCGTTGTTGCTCGTTGGTGTCATTCTTGAATGCTGTTTTTGTCGTCTGTTGATGAATAATTGATTGTAAAGCGCTTTGGGCCCATCTGAGGTAAAGCGCTATATAAATGTACTATTATTATTATTATAAAACCACTCCCTTATAAGACCTTGCCCTTCTTTGTAAGTATTAAAAATAAAAACACCGCCCTTATAAGACCTTGCCCTTCTTTGTAAATATTAAAAATACCTCCCTTATAAGACCTTGCCCTTCTTTGCAAGTATTAAAAATACCTCCCTTATAAGACCTTGCCCTTTTTTGTAAGTATTAAAAATATATCCCTATAAGACCCCTCCCTTATAAGACCTTGCCCTTCTTTGTAAATATTAACAATACCTCCCTTATAAGACCTTGCCCTTCTTTGTAAATATTAAAAATACCTCCCACTAAGACCTTGCCCTTACCTTTGTACAAGCATAAAAAAGTGTCCTTATCCAAGAATGAAAACGTTCGTTTAATGATACCAATTTTCTGATTAGCTTTACTTACAGCACTGTGATAAAGATATGTTCATTAGATTTCAGTTTATCATCAAATATTACTCCCAAGTCTTTTTCCTCAGAGCATTTCATAATGACGCTTTCTACACCATTATTATACATTTTGTAGTCTTTGCATGGATTACTTTTTCCCAAATGCATGCATTTACACTTTGAAGCATTAAAAAACAGACTCCATGTTTCTGACCACCTAACCAATGAATCTAAGTCTTTTTGTAATATATCGTGATTTTTCGTTATATTATAAATTTTCGTATCATCTGCAAAAATTTTACAATAGCTTTTTATTTCTTCAGGTAAGTCATTTATAAAAATTGTAAAGAGAACTGGGACAAGAATGCTCCCTTGAGGTATTCCACTTAACACATTTGTTTTTTGAGAGTATGCATTTCCCACCCTTACAGTTTGTTGTCTTTCTTTAAAAAAATCTTCAATCCATGCTAAAACTTTACCTGTTATTCCGTAATATTGTAATTTAATAATTAATCTTTTATGCGGTACAGTATCAAATGCGTTTCTGAAATCCAAGTAAATTACATCAATA
>CM065711.1:9000950-9039280 GCA_017654935.2 Phymorhynchus buccinoides | reverse complement strand
TGAATGGGGTATGAACGAGTTGGCGTTGATAAATGTGTGTGTGTGTGTGTGTGTGTGTGTGTGTGTGTGTGTGTGTGTGTGTGTGTGTGTGTGTGTGTGTGTGTGTGTGTGTGTGTGTGTGTGTGTGCGTGTGCGTGCGTGTGCGCGTGCGCGCGCGCGCGCGCGCGCGCGTGTGTGTGTTACTGTTAGAGAGAGAGAGAGTTGCTTTGTATATGCGTTGTTGCTCGTTGGTGTCATTCTTGAATGCTGTTTTTGTCGTCTGTTGATGAATAATTGATTGTAAAGCGCTTTGGGCCCATCTGAGGTAAAGCGCTATATAAATGTACTATTATTATTATTATAAAACCACTCCCTTATAAGACCTTGCCCTTCTTTGTAAGTATTAAAATTACCTCCCTTATAAAAACCCTCCCTTATAAGACCTTGCCCTTCTTTGCAAGTATTAAAAATACCTCCCTTATAAGACCTTGCCCTTCTTTGTAAGTATTAAAAATACCTCCCTTATAAGACCTTGCCCTTTTTTGTATTAAAAATACCTCCCTTTTAAGACCCCTCCTTGATACCTTGCCCCTCTTTGTAAATATTAAA
Organism: Phymorhynchus buccinoides; assembly: GCA_017654935.2. Taxonomy (NCBI): domain Eukaryota; kingdom Metazoa; phylum Mollusca; class Gastropoda; order Neogastropoda; family Raphitomidae; genus Phymorhynchus; species Phymorhynchus buccinoides. The sequence continues at coordinate 9,038,692 of CM065711.1, read as the reverse complement.
AATACCTCCCTTATAAGACCTTGCCCTTCTTTGCAAGTATTAAAAATACCTCCCTTATAAGACCTTGCCCTTTTTTGTAAGTATTAAAAATATATCCCTATAAGACCCCTCCCTTATAAGACCTTGCCCTTCTTTGTAAATATTAACAATACCTCCCTTATAAGACCTTGCCCTTCTTTGTAAATATTAAAAATACCTCCCACTAAGACCTTGCCCTTACCTTTGTACAAGCATAAAAAAGTGTCCTTATCCAAGAATGAAAACGTTCGTTTAATGATACCAATTTTCTGATTAGCTTTACTTACAGCACTGTGATAAAGATATGTTCATTAGATTTCAGTTTATCATCAAATATTACTCCCAAGTCTTTTTCCTCAGAGCATTTCATAATGACGCTTTCTACACCATTATTATACATTTTGTAGTCTTTGCATGGATTACTTTTTCCCAAATGCATGCTTTTACATTTTGAAGCATTAAAAAACAGACTCCATGTTTCTGACCACCTAACCAATGAATCTAAGTCTTTTTGTAATACATCGTGATTTTTCGTTATATTATACATTTTCGTATCATCTGCAAAAATTTTACAATAGCTTTTTATTTCTTCAGGTAAGTCATTTATAAAAATTGTAAAGAGAACTGGGACAAGAATGCTCCCTTGAGGTATTCCACTTAACACATTTGTTTTTTGAGAGTATGCATTTCCCACCCTTACAGTTTGTTGTCTTTCTTTAAAAAAATCTTCAATCCATGCTAAAACTTTACCTGTTATTCCGTAATATTGTAATTTAATAATTAATCTTTTATGCGGTACAGTATCAAATGCGTTTCTGAAATCCAAGTAAATTACATCAATATTTTCACCTTCGTCTAATAGTTTAATTTGTAACGTCTTCCATCACTTGCAGTAGTTGTGTAACACAAGATCTATGCTTTCTAAAACCATGCTGGCGCCCTGTTGTATACTGTATGATTTGTTAACACTCCCCTCCCCCCCCCCATTACCTAATTAATTGTCATATTTTGCTGGAATGGTTAAATGTAAAAAGTGATTTAAATAAAAAGGCAAAGAATACATAAATTATGGTAGCTGGTCATGTGAAACCACCAGATTTGTTCTTTCTTTTCAACACATTTTTACTAAACAATAAATGGTTTGTTTCTTCTTCTTGTATATAGCATCCTCCACCAACAATTTGATGATTATGACGCTTACGACATGGGGGGTTTCCAACTAATCAGGATCTTGTATGAAGGACTTGCTGCCCGGATGATCAGCTCAAGCGGGATTGAATGGGAGGGGGGGGGGGGGGGGGGGGGAGGGCAAGAATGCAAGGGGGGTGTGGAGTTGACTCCGTTGAAGGGTGGGAGGGGGGGGGGGGGGGGGGGGGGGAATGGGGGGGAATGGGGGGGAGGGGAGGGGGGCTCAGATCCGGGATTTGAATTCCTCCACCGAGGCTGATGATATTGCCTCAGGTGGAAGAGAGTTCCACTCACTCACAGCCCTTGGAAAGAATGAGTACTTCCTGTAATTTGTTTTACAGGCAGGAAGTAGGTAGGCCTGTGAGTGAGTCTGTCGCATCTGTCGTGATGGAGGATGGGGGACTGGCTGGTGTGGGGTGTTGATGGCCACTCTGTGGTGGAACTTGAAGAAGGTGGCCAGCCTAGCGGAGCGTCGCTTGTCCTTGAGTGGAGGTCACTGCAGCTGGGTCAGCATGTTGTCCACGCTGGATGTTTGGCGGTGGCGATTAACGACCCATCTAGCTGCGTGGCGCTGGACCCTCTCAATTTTTGCTGGTGGTTTTGGCTGTATGAGGGTCCCAGACTGTCATACTGCAGGATGCGTTACGAATCACACGCAGTCACTCCGGGTACAACAGATACTCACGCAATCTAACTCCACTCAATTATACACTGGACTCAAGGTTGCTGGTCGCCAAAATAAATTCTCGAACCATTCGAGATAATTACTCATTTATTATACAATAGCGCAAATGCATACAAGAGCATGCGCAAGAAGAAACAGGGCCATACCAAATGCAATGTAGGCTCAATAGCCAAACAACACCAACATCCAATCATAATCAAAGCCTGTCATAGGTCAGGGTCAAATCCTTTAGTTACAATCAAGTCCACTTTCAATTTATCTTTAGGCCAACAATTACATAATAGTCCATTTCCACTGGACTATTATGACTCACCCTGAATCCTCCAACATCATCTTGTAGATGCACCCAAAACATCACGAAATTCTTTCAGCCACAAAAAGAAGACCAAGTGGCTAGTCACATTATTTTCTCTCTTTTCCTCTATGCCTTTAGCTCCTCTTCCAAGTTACTCACACAAAAAAGAATAAACACAAATTCAATAAATGGTGAGCGAAATTTACATGGCGAGAATAAATTTAATCTATCTATGACTCCCGACTGGGTTGACCCTAAAATTATTAAAAGAAAAAGGAGGCCTAGCCTCTTACCATTATTTAATCCCAAACTACTGCATTCCTAAACAAAAAAAATAAAGATGTGAAAGATTGTCTATCAACTGTCCTATTACAAACCTACAAACTAATTCCTAAAATCTTTCACTCACCAAAAAAACCACATCACCAGGAACAAAGAAGAAGAAGATCTTATTGGGTCAACCTCAGTACGGAAAGTGAAGTTAAAAGCTCACTGTCAAACTTCAATGATTTCTAAAAAGTGTTCACCTCCAAACAATACACGCTGGATTATCCAATGCGCTCACAAGTTACAAAACCTACCAATCAAAGATATTATTGCATGGCAAGTACAAGTCACACTAAAGACATTGCCACACTGGCTATGATTCAATCTCACAAAAAGCAATTCATTCACAAATGATCCTTCTCCCATCATAATCCAAAGGGTGCTCTCGCACTCACACCTGACACAGACACTGAGAAGCGGTGTACTCAAGGGTGGGATGAACTAAGGCTTTGTAGGCAGTTTCCTTGAAAGAGATGGAGCCTATCTTCAAATTTCGTCGGAGGAAGCCTAGAGTCTTGTTTGCCTTGTTTACGGTGTTGTTGATGTGGGTGTCCCATGACAGATCTTGGGAGATTGTGACACCCAGGTACTGGACTTCTTCTGCTGTCTGTAGTCTCTGGCCGTGAAGGTGATAAGTGCCAGCTTGAGGGGTCTTTTTTCTGGATACGTGCATAGATTGGCACTTTTCCGGATGGAACTTCATCCTCCACTTTTCTTCCCAGTCAGCCATGCGGTCCAGATCTTGCTGCAGAGAGGCCTGGTCTCTCTGAGACTCCATGGTCTTGTGGCACAGGGTGTCGTCAGCAAAGAGCCTGGAGGTTCAGGACAGTTTTTCAGGGAGATCATTTATGTAGAGCAGGAAAAGGGTAGGCCCTAACACTGATCCCTGTGGGACTCCTGACTCTACTGGGATCGTTTCCGATTTGGCGCCGTCCACAACCACCGCTTGTTTCTTGTCCGTGAGGAAGTTGCTGATCCAGGAGTTGATCTGCCCGGTGATGCCATAATGTCGGAGCTTGTGGACCAGCAGGGAGTGGTTAACTTTATCGAACGCCTTGGAGAAATCCATCACCAAGACGTCCGTCTGCTTGCCTCTCTCCATGTTGTAAGTGAGCTCGTCCACAAGCCCGAGAAGCTGGCTCTCACAAGAACGGCCTTTCCTGAAGCCATGCGGCTCCTCCCTTCAGGATTTTGTTTGCCTCGGCGAAACCCATAATCTTGCTGACCAGGATGTGCTCGAGGATTTTGCAGGGCATGCTGGTAAGTGAGATGGGACGGTAATTTTCCGGTCTGTACCTTTCACCCTTTTTTAAAATAGGCGTCACATTTGCCATCTTCCAGTCCTCTGGTACAATGCCGGTGTTCACTGAAGACTGGTAGAGGAGCGTCAGGGCAGGAGCAAGCTCATCTGCTAACTCTTTCAGCAGTCTGGGGATGATTCCATCCGGGCATGGCGCTTTGCTGGGGTCGAGTTCTTGCAGAAGTTTCTTGACACCTGGCAGTGAAATGATGACTGTTTGAGAATGAGATGAGAAGCAAGTGAGACCTCTTAGAATTTGAGGTTGTTTTTTAGTCCCCGAGCCGAAGGTTTGGGGACTATTGTTTCTGTCTGGTCCGTCCGGCGTCCGTCCGTCCGGCTATTCGTCCGTTTTTCTAAAAAAATCATCATCAAATTTGGCATACTAGCTTGCCAAGATGCAAGCTATCCACTGATGTATTTAGTTTTACATTAAAGTCAAGGTCGCGCCAGTTTTTTTCAAAAACTATTCAGTCTATCATCATCAAATTTGGTATACTAGCTTGCCAAGAAGCAAGCTATCCACTGATGTATTTAGTTTTACATTAAGGTCAAGGTCGAGCCAGTTACGGGGTTCAACCCCCAAAACACATTCGCTAATATCTCGCGAAGTTTTGCATGTATTTCAATGCAGTTTTTTTAACATTTCTTGATGAATGGTCTATAACACAGTTGTCATGAATTTTTCTGTGCGCTCGTGTGCGCATGATCGCGCACGCTGAAATCACGGGTCCGAACCCCAAGGCTATTTATATAGTGCGTCCTGTTTTCGGTTCTCAATGGTCTCCCCGCTGTGTGTACAGCCGACACATTCCGATTTCGGAGTAGCTCGACGATGCTGTGAGGGGACTTTGCAGCCGCTCGGAGTTGCACTTTTGTGTGTGTGTGTGGGTGACAGGCTGTTTGGGACTCTTAAAATTAAAGTATGATGTAAATAACAAATAAATATGGTTGTAGTTTAATTGCGGAAGTTCACAATTTGAGAAAACATCACCTACTTGTGTCAAATCCTCCCTTCCAACTCTAATCATAAGAACACCGTCTCTTACATTGAATGTTGAATTGAATGTGATGCAAACGTTCAAATGTTATGTCAATCATTTTGTGCTATGCATTTCAGCAGTTAAATTAACTGTTGCATTTCTTTTGGTTTGGAGGAATGGGAATTGGTGTGTACATGTTTTACATAATGCAAACTACAATGAAATCACTTTTGTTGTAAAGGTTGCCAGGGTCTGACTCAAACTTAGTGATTGTGATGTTTGATGAAATTAAATCGATTTTTTTTGCGGCTGTCCCATCTTCTGGGCCGTACAGTGGCGTTGCTCCCACGCCGCTCATTCTGAGTCCCAATTTGAAGCCACACCTCTGCACAAGTTCAGGCAGTTCAAGAGGAGCGAATCTATGTTAGGCTGTCAGGAGGCAACCAACCGAGGAGACACTGCACTGCTGCTGAGTCACTTCGGTGGAGTTCAGTAGAGCCTGTTCAGGACACCACCTACTAAGCCCCCTACTGACGACACTGTTCTTAGTCGCGGAGCCAGCGTGAGTGAGGTCCTCTCTTAAAACATTTCGTATATGGAATACATGTAATTATTTTAGTCAGAGACTTTTCTCTGTCAAATGTGGGCTGCTCTTAAATATGTAGAGCGTGTCACTCCAAGTGCAGCACCGCCCTTATCTTTGGGGGGCATGGGGGTGTGGATGTGGTGAGCAGGAGGCAAACTTTGGAAACCTAGATATCAATAGGGCATTTGCTGCTGGTTTGCAACCTTGAATTTCACTGAGTTGAATTCAGAGAGTTGAATTAGAAAGGTCTGCGTAACTTGGGCAGAATGAGCACGGGCAAATCATTAAGTCTAGTATAGAGAACGTACACTCGTGGCAAATGCCTTATTTGATCATACCAGGCAGCAGGATTTCTCCTTCCTTTTGTCGATTTTTAGCCCCTTGTGCGATTTTTATGTGCATAAATGGCACTGGTCAGACTAGGTTTCAAGTCCCTATTCGAAGGACTCGACGCTCAGTTCGATTTTCTCCGTTAAACTAGAAAAAAAGATTGAGGCTGGGATTCGAACCCAGATCACTCACACATTGAAATTTGCAGGAGAATGCTTTAACCACTCTGAAATCTTCCTTCCTTGATAATTTTGTAGCATTGATAACAAACAATAGCCTGTCTAGATCTCCACTGTATGTCTGGAAAAGATTATTTGTTATTAATAAGACTATTAATAATGATAGGAATGATAACAATAATAGGAATATTGTGCACACACACACACATAGTGATACACACAGAAATTTTAAAATTGTAACAACCATTTTATTATCTTGTCTGGACTAACAAGATTGTGAAGAATAATGTGTTATAACACACACACACACAATGAGGGAATCATTGTGGGCTTTCGCCTCTTGTTTTACGATATGATTAACATATTTTATGCAAACTATAATGCAACGCATTTTTCCTACACTGAGACCCCTCCGCCTGATAATATAGCAATATCAGTTATTAGGATTTGGGAGTTAGATATTGCTTTTATCCTATCTCGAGAGGCTTGCTGTTTATCTGCGACCTCATGTGATAAACAGCAAGGCTCGACTCTGACCTCGTGTGATAAACAGCAAGCCTCTCGAGATAGGATAAAAGCAATATCTAACTCCAAAATCATAATAACGGATATATACCGATAGTATCAACAGAAAAGCAAGAAAACGAAACAGGCTCAGATCTGCAGCGAAATGAAAACGCATCCATTTTTCACAACAATGGTCGCAGGACACACACAGTAACACGCATTCTTGCGCAAAGAATATAGTTCAACAAAATAGAAAATGTTAACACAAACGTACTTCATAAGATGTGGTGACAAAATGTAACGCTTATAGATAAACACAAACAGAAGCAACGAACTGAAACACTAACGACAAGTTATTTTGACTTGTAAACACCAACAATAAAACGTACACACTTATCGAGAGCGAGTCAATTTCAACACAGCATGAAAAAGAGGGGAATCAGCTTTGATAAGAACGATCACCGGCCCCCCGAAAAGAAGCTTCTTTTTTTTAACGGAGGTGCGGTAGCTCTTCGCACAGGTTCAGTCGGCTCATTTTTATTTCCGGACTGAAGATTCGAGCTGCTTTGCGACAGTACTGCATCTACATTATCAACATGGACTCTCCTTGTGCCAAAATTGCATAGCTAGAATCACCTGCTAATATCGACGGTCATGGAGTTGAGTAGCCTAGGCCTAGATCCACGGCTAGACGTTTCCAGTGGCATGCATAGAATGGTTTGTTTAAATATGTGACAGCTGGTACTGTTGTTTCATAACTTTTCCCCAGACTGAGACCCCTGCGCCTTATGACTACTAAAATAGTACGAAAATATAACAACAGAATCTGAATTTTGTGCACAATTTGGCGGGTGCGCCTCATCGTCCGAACAATAGGGTAAATAATGTTCAATCCATGAGCTTGCAGCAACCCAGTCTGATGCTATTTTGTTATCCTCTTTCAATCTTTGTCAAAAAGTCATAATTCTATGTACTCTACTTTATACCAGTCTTTGCACACATCCTCCCATCAATGTGAAATCTTTCACATGCTAGCAAAAAGTCATAAATGAAGAAAAGTTTGTTTTACGTCCTCCCGGCCTAAGCCATATGGGACATTACTATTAATTTATAGCTAGAAGAAGGGGGGAAAGTTTTGCTTTAAGCTTAATAAAGTTATAACAAAGCTTTCAGATTTATATTATAGTTTTTGATTTAAGGTATAAAAACCTTATTGCCATGGCCCGCACCAGGACCGCGATAAATATGTTTGTTTAAAAAACGCCTTCCTTGCTGGCTGAGCAATCTTATTAAAATTTCCAGGACCACTTTTAAAAAAAAACCTCAACAAATGTTTAAAACTCGAAAAAGGTCATTAAATATTACAATATATACAAAGTTTTTCTTTTATTTACCAAAAAAGGTTAACAGCTTTAAAATCCGACTGTTGGAATGCTAAAAGCATTATTATATTTAAAATCTTATACTATATATGTTTGTTGATGTTTACGGGTGAATTTTGTTATTTCTTCAAATACAAAAGAAAGTTTTTATGTTTATAGAGTGAGGGTCCCTAAACTTAGTCTTAAAAGAACTGTTAGCCCTCTCGACTAGGCTCCCCCCAAAAAGGGCAAAGTCATAAATCTATGTACTCTACATTATATACCATTCTTTGCACACATCCTCACATCAATGTAAAATCTTTCACATGCTAGCAAAAAGTCATAAATCTACGTACTCTACTTTATACAGTACCAGTCTTTGCACACATCCTCACATCAACGTAAAATCTTTCACATGCTAGCAACTATTGGCAATCGTGTACTTTACTCACCCCGAGATCCCGTGTGCCCATGCACTTAGCATACGCTAAACCTAATGGCAACGAAAAAGTTGTCATTTGGTCAACATTTACCCCACCCCTCTTTTCGTCCTCATCAGTCATACAAAAATCACATTAAAAAAAGAAGAAGAAAAAAGGGTGGCGCACCTCTGGCTGCGACACGCTCTCCAGGTGGGAGCAACCCGAATTTCACAGAGACGCCTCTGTGACTATAACGTACATAATACCCCTCAGAATTAGGACCATCAATCACAAAGTCTGCTTCTTTTAGTTTGATGAAAATGATCTTAGGCTGATCCTAGCCCTAGCCCTTTCTCAATAATGGAAGAATGTTGCTTCTCAGTGACATTTTTATTGCAACAATTAGAAAGTGACTAACGTATGAGGCAGCCCGATTGATTATTTGCCGCGGCCGAACGACTTTGAATTACATTTAAGGCTTTGAATAAGAGAGTTTGGCCGTGTACACACACAAGCGGATATTCCATGCGGAAACGCGAGCGCAATCCATAAATAAGTGAAACAAAGAAGGGAAAAGATTTGTGCACGTGAATTTTCCCTATATGCATAAATTTGTTATCCTTCTTTCTTCCACTTATTTAGGGTTTTCTGAACGGAACTTACACATCTAATGTGAACCCGGTAAGACAATATTCTTTGAAAGAATTAAATAACACAATAATTATCCTTAACTCAATCATACTGAATAATAATAATAACAATAATGGGAATTTATACAGCGCTCTTTCTCACATGAGCTCAGTGCGCTTTACATTGATAACAAGAACATTAAACTTAAAGGCAAACAAATAATGAATCATTAGAAAGTAAAATAAACATGATGATTGCACGCAACGTTCTCTTACTTTCTTACACGCGTACGCGCACACACACATATACACGCACGCCTGCATGCATGCATGCAGGCACACACACACATACATGCACAAACACAAATGAACTCACGCACGCACACATACACACACAATTAATTATACAAGAGTAAAATAGTTACATCATGAAAATTCTAAGAAAAAACATAGACCCCATTGACATTCTCAATCAAGTTTGGATACAATACTGCAACTTGAAATAAAATCATACTGCCATTGACATACTAATTACACAATAATAATAATAATGGGAATTTATATAGCGCTCTTTCTCACATGAGCTCAGTGCGCTTTACATTGATAACAATAACATTAAAGGCAAACAAATAATCATTAGAAAGTAAAATAAGCACGATGTTTACACACAACGTTCTCTTACTTCCTTACTCACACACACACACATGCATGCGCACACACACACTCACACACAATTAATTATACAAGAGTAAAATAGTTACATCATGAAAATTCTAAGAAAAAACATAGACCCCATCACATTCTCAATCAAGTTTGGATACAATACTGCAACTTGAAATAAAATCATACTGCCATTGGCATACTAATTACATGACTAATTTAGTAATTATAATAGATAAATTTTGCAAGAACAAAGATACCTTCTACCTTATTTACAAGCATTTAAAGATTACAAGACAGACATTCTACATACAGCATACGAATTATGAAATAATTGTAAATACATTTTTTGCAAGATTTCTGCAATGAAAGCTACCCCCCCCCCCCCCCCCCCCCCCCCCTCCCCCCCCCACCCCCCCCCCCCCCCCCCCCCCCCCCCCCCCCCCCCCCCCCCCCCCCCCCCCCCCCCCCCCCCCCCCCCCCCCCCCCCCCCCCCCCCCCCCCCCCCCCCCCCCCCCCCCTCCCCCCCCCCCCCCCCCCCCCCCCCCCCCCCCCCCCCCCCCCCCCCCCCCCCCCCCCCCCCCAAACACTAATCAATCATAATATGTCTGAAACAAGTGAGCTTTAAGGGCAGAGCGAAAGGCGGAGGTAGAGTCAGATGAGCGGACACGTTGTGGGAGGGAATTCCATAAGTGAGGTGCTAAATAGCCATCATTATCAAATAAACAAATCAGCATATACATTAGCAGAATCTGAAAATAAATCTCCTCTAAAGAATCCACTAGTTTATCATAAAACCAGCTTCACAAGTGTTTTATCTATAATATAAGAACAAAGGAAAGAAAAGAAAAAAACAAAACAAAAAAATAGAACATAAGGGGAACATAAAATTTTTAAAAAGGGTCATGTGTGATTATGATCAATGTGAACATTGAAAATAGAATTACAAAGGTATGACAAAGGAAAGCAAATATCTAAATTTAAATATTAATGCAGTGGACTAAACACTATATATTAGGCTAAATCATACACTGACATTAATTTAAAAAATAAAACACAAAAAAACACACAAAAACTTAGACCTAGTTAGGCAGCAAGCTTAGGTAGGGTAACCACTTTTTGTTGAATTCATTAATGCGCATTTCCATGGCATGTGTTAATTTCTTTAAAATATATAGTTTTTTTAATTCCTGTAGAAAGTTCCTTGTTGTTGGTTTTGTTTTGTGTGTTCTGCATATATAGACACAGTATCTAGCTATTAGTAATATCAGATCGAAAGTTTGTTCTGTTAATGCTTTAGTCTTCACCAAATAAAACTAGTTCAATATTAAGTGACAGCCTTTCACAATTTAAACATTTATCTTTTAGTATTCTCTCCAAGTTCATCCAGAACTCTTGAGAATGTTGACAATTCCATAAATAATGTTGAATAGTATCTTTTTCTTCATTACAAAAATTACATTCTTCATTGTCAACTATTTTCATTATTTTTAGAATACAATTTGTAACTGGGATCCCATGACATATTTGGCAAAACAGTTGTCAGGCACTAGTCTTAATCAACAGTATGATCAGTATGCCTTGGCTTAAGGTTAGGCCAATCAATCAATCTTTTTATTGTCCATTTTACAGGAAATTAGTTTTGCAGCAACAAAACAACACAATGTCAGACCAATTGACATAGGCTAGAACACCAAGGCTACATCAAAATGTTGCTATGCTCTGCATAGTTATGCAGGGATTGTCTTTAGCCATGACAAGCTCCTAGCATAACATCATCAGTCTCCAAAATCCATCAAAGTCGGAGTATGGCTGCGCACGTGGCGAGTAATAAAAAAGTCACACGTTGTGTAGTGTTCTCATCCCTAGCTCGTGCATTTGTACCATAGTGTTCAACTGTTCGGATGATCCCTGAAGTCTTTTAGCTAGGGTACAACAAAATCAACAACAGTATGATTACCCGTGGCAAATGCCATATTGTCAACAAAATCGCACTACCTTTCAATAAAAAAATTAAAACAACACACAAATGAACAACAAAAGCCACTAGCAAAATTAATGCCAATAAATGCAACTCACTGATATAATGGATCTGTCCCATCATAAAAACCAAACAATGCGTCAATACATGGAAATGCATGAAAGAAAATTGTAATCAAGCAACTGGAGCTGATGTCCAGGAGCTCCGCGGAAAGAAAGACAAGACTGATGTCCAGGAGCTCCGTGGAAAGAAAGACAAGACTGATGTCCAGAGAGCTCCGTGGAGAGAAAGACAAGCCTGATGTCCAGGAGCTCCGCGGAGAGAAAGACAAGACTGATGTCCAAGAGCTCCGCGGAGAGAAAGACAAGTCTGATGTCCAGGAGCTCCGCGGAGAGAAAGACAATACTGATGTCCAAGAGCTCCGCAAGAGAGTCCAAGAAGACAAGACAAGCTGATGTCCAGGAGCTCCGCGGAAAGAAAGACAAGATCATGGAGCATGTGCTCAGAGACTGCCGATACATTAACCTTTACCGGATCATGCTTTTGACTACACGGACACGATGGCGGGGGTCTTCCACGACCCCCTACTCAGCAAAGAGCAAATTCCGAGGTGTTTATCCCTGTCCGGATGGCGGGGGTCTCCCACGACCCCTACTTGTCAAAGAGGCACCATGTGTTTATCCCTGTCCGGATGGCGGGGGTCTCCCACGACCCCTACTCAATGCACTGCAGTGCTCTTTAAAGTAGGGGTCGTGGGAGACCCCCGTCATCCGGACAGGTATATCAAAATTACGCGTCATATTACGTCATTTATGTTTTATACACATTAATAAAAAATTAACACACTTAAAGCCATTTGCGTTTTTGACAAAGTCATGAAATTTCATGAAGATTGCTTAAATAGTTTTAGAGATATAACATGTTTTGTGTGTCAAGGGGTCGTGGGCGACCCCAGAAGTCCGGTAAAGGTTAATGTATGAAAAGAGAGGTGCATGTGAAAATTGCTTTATCAACCGAACTCTGCAGCAGTCCAATGTAATAATTGCCAATGAATGAACAAGGATCCTACTCTTAGTCTTTGCAAGTTTTTCACATAAAATTCCAGCAAACATCCATCAAAACATTAATAACACTCCGAAGCAATATAGCTTCATCATAAAAAAGTGTCATTTCATGTTCATGCACGAAACAAAGTAAAACATTGTCATGATAATCAATATTATCTTCCTTATCAACACAATCTCCCTTTTCCAAAACATGTACACATTTCTTTTCAACATAGTCTTCCTCTTCGTAATCACTACAGTGGAACCTCCCTTATAAGACCTTCAAAAATCATTCAAAATGAGGTCTTATTAGGGAGGGGTCTTATAAGGGATGTAATTGTAATACTGACAAAGAAGGGCAATGTCTCAGAGAAGTAGGTCTTATGTGGGAGGGAGTCTTATAATGGGAGGGAGGGGTTCCACTGTACCATCTTCCTTTTTCAAAATATAATCTTCTTCATTGTTATAAACATCATCTTCCTTTTCCTAATCAACAGTCTTCATTTCCCAAAATATAATCTTCCTCTTCATTATAAACATTATCTTCCTTTTCCCAATTTGCATTGGTTTCCTATACAGCATCTTCATCTAAATCATCAATATTATCATCTTCCTGAACATCACCACTTTCCTAATTATCTTCCACTTCTTCAGAATTGTTTTCCTGTTCCTCCTTGAGGACGTCCTTGAAGTTGACCTTGTCTTTCATCACTGGGGCAGACTAAACACCATTACAGCCCTGAAAGCGATGAGTGGAAATTTGTTTTGGCAAGCTTATAATTCACTTCACGCGCCAAACGCGAGTGGGCAAAAAACAATGTTCTTTCTCGCGCGAGATTCCTTTCCCAATCCATGTTTTCCCACGCACCGGAAATACGATACGCAATTTGCGTGCTCGCCAGCCAGTCCATGTTCAAAAAGAAACGTTCTTCGGCTTCAACTTCAAGTTTAAAGGCATCACAGCCAACACCAAAAAAGGGTAAGAGTGAAAAATACTGGTCAAATTCTTTTCTCCCAAGGACCATCAGGGAGTGGAACGACCTGCGGCAGGACACCCTCGACACCTTCACTGCTGATGCCCCCTGTGCGTCAGTGGAGCAGGACCAACAATAATCCATCAAGCGACCCTTCCTCCTCCTCCCCACCCCCTTCAGCTTCCCCTCCACCCTGTCCCTTCACTATTAGTTAAGCAGGCATGTCCTCAGTAAAGAACAGACCGGACCCCCATTTTTCAGTATTTTTTTTCCCAAAGGAGCCAGAATGGTCTACATACTGACCGTGAGCCCTGAAGAGAAGAAGATGAACACAAACGTTTCTACCAAAATGGAAGAAAGAATTTTTGTGGTTTTGGTTTGGCTGGTATTTATAAGAGGTATAAAAAAAAGTTACCAACCAAAGGCTGGTGGACAACATTTTCCACTTCCAGGGCTGCATTACCTTCCTTATTATCTTCCACCTCTTCAGAATTGGCTTCCTGTTCCTCCTTGAGGACGTCCTTGAAGTTGACCTTGTCTTTCATCACTGGGGGAGGGGGCAGGCTGAACACCATTACCTTCCTAATCATATTCCATCTCTTCAGAGTTGACTTCCTGTTCCTCCTTGAGGACGTCCTTGAAGTTGACCTTGTTCTTTAACGATGAGGGAAGGGGCAGGCTGTTGATCCTCTCAGATCGACCAGGGTGACACCCGATGCTGTGAGACACCGCTAACCGGGCCAGGTGCTCCAGCCTGCAAGGGGTGCCAGCCGCTTCCTGAACGCTGTGGAACGCTTCCTTCCAGTTCATGCTCGCTCCTGCTTCAAAATAATCTTGAAGCTCAACATCATCAGCGATTTCATGCAGGGTTTTGTAAGAAATAGCTCCACAGTCGATCATCAGCTTGGCGAAAATGTTTTTATGGGAAATGACATCAGAACTCAGGACAAGTGATAAAGGGCAGTTGTGTGATCCTTTTGGAATGCTTCTTTGGAACGTGGACAGGCCCGATGCGAGACAAAGACGGATTGTCTTCATAACTGTATCAAGTACTTGCTTCTCTACTGGACCCCTTAGTGTAATCAACTTACATACAGCTAAATGAAGCAATGTTCTCTTCTCATCCTTAGCATTAATCTCAGCACACTCCGTTAAATCCACTCGGCCTACAAGAGCTTCAATAACATCCACAGGAGCGAAAAAGTTGACAGCAGTTTTTAGGGCATTGTTGAGAATCTTTGAATCAGTGCAAACTGTCATAAATTCCATGACAATGTCCCATCTTAGTGACCAGGGACATGAAGGAGTGGCGGCGCTGTTCACTATCCAGCTGTTCACTATCCAGCTGTTCACTATCCAGTCCCAGACAGCATGGTTTGGACAAAGCATACGATGCTCCCTGAGATAGGTCAGGTCTTCTCTTTTAAGAACCAGTGCCCAGTCGAAAAGACCTTGATCTTCACAGATTGTGACCAGCTGATTGCTTCCTGGAAATTCTTCACAGAGACGAACCACATCTGCATTCATGCGGTACATTTTGAGCATGGCAATCCCAAGAGAATACAAGCCTTTCTCGACAGCCAGGTCCACAACAACCCACAAAGTACCAGGGTGAAGTTCCAAGGAGATGTGTGCTGTGACCAGCGTTTCCGTCATTCCCCAATCCCCACTGACCACAGCTAAGAAGACAGCCAAGTTTGGATAACCATTTTCCTCGCAGTACCGGGTCAAACTGGACACACTGAACAGCCAACAGTCTTCAAATAAACACTTCTGCAGGCAGCAGACGTCAGACTTTCCACTTGTCAAAGAATACTCGCTGAGCCACTGGTCTAAAACCCGCCCCAAGCCGGACCATACAGTCTTATCGGACAACATGAGACGCAGGCACTTTCCCAGCAGTTTGAAGCCATTATAAAAGTATCTCGAAACATCAGAGAGTAGAACGGGTACAACATTCCAAGCTTTCTGCTCCAACACAGTGTTGAGGAGAAAAGAGAGACTGAGGGCATCAGTCAGAAGTTGACATGCGAATACAATCTTCTTTTCGGCCAGATATTCCAAAAGTTTGACAATAAACTTAGGTCTTGCATCTATTGCCGATTCACATGCGGACTTAAAATCTTGGTTACACGCAATCACGTCCCTATGCCAGAATTGGTTTTCAAATCCGAAGTATTTCACGCATAGTTGTATAAAACAGTCAACAGAGTCCTCTTCCACACATTTTCTGATGGCCTTTTGAAACAAGCAGCATATGATGGGACTTGCATCAACAGAGTTGTGATAAGGGAACTGTTCAATGAACATTTTCAGACTAGCATCTGACTTCAGTAAGAAATACTGTGTCAATGTAAATTTCACAGCACACAGTCTAAGCCGTTTTCTCTGTACTAGATCAAGTTTCTCACAAATCTGTGAAAATGCCTCAGAGTCTGCATCCTCTCCTGAAAGCAAGAAAGAAGCGCAGAATTTCAGATCTTTCTGCAAAAAATCAAAGTTACACAAAGTAATGAACAAATCATATTCTTTCAGCCGAAGGGCTTGGCGAATCAAAAACGACTGATCCGACACTGAACTTCCTGGAGACTGGTAGAGATGGCTCACAAAATCTTTGTAATGGTTACTGCTCTCCTCATACAGTTTCCTCAATGCCAGTTTGAACTTGTCTTGTCTCAAATCAAAGTCGTCCACTTCATCCTGACAAAACTCCGCAATCAAGGATTTCTCATGGGGATGGTTTGCCGCCACAAACAGTGCAAGGTCTTTCTCCCCTCCTTCGTACAACGCCCTGTACACCCACCTGCCTCCCTCCCCCCCTGCACACGCTGACTGCAGGTTCTCCCTGCAGTGCTGGTGAACAAACTTTTGCTTGAAGACGCAGCGATTCTTCGCGCAAGCTCTGATCAGCTGGAGGAAAGTACATCTATCCTGGAGGTGAGCGGCAAACAGGATGGCTTCCATCAGCAGGGAGTCACTGATGGTCTCTCTCTCTAGGATGTTGGAGGCGAGGTCTCCCAGACGGTATCTCACAGAGGCCATCAGCAGCAGTGCTGTCAGACTGTCACGCACAGGGCCGGCGGGGCACTGGTCCAGGACAACTGTCCACCGGTTGTTGTTGACCAACAGGTCTCTGACCGGTCCATTGGTTTGCTGCGCTGGTCGGTTCTCGGACAGGCGAACGGCCCACTGCGTTTCTGAACCCACTACAGCTCTCAGCCAGTGACCACAGTTGTCCATGTGGTCCACAAGCTCTGTGACATCGTTCCAGGTTGATCGCTGGATGTATCCCCCAAATCGTTCAAAATTGGGGCATAAGCAGCAGTTAGTGTCAGTATTCTTGTTGCTTGTGGTATGAATATTCATGATTACAAGAAAGCTTGTATTAGGGCTGGTTCCGAAAGAAGCTTCTGTCTTAGGTGAAATAACAGATGTGGTGGTCACCAGGAAACTTTGTCGTTGTTGATAACTGCTTCCCTGAAACACACCAAATACAAAGATGATTGTAAAATACAACTGATGATACAAAAACTCCCGACAGTGACAATGCACACCTTGCCAGACTTCAGGTTTAGTGTGCTTAAACTTAAACCCAAACACAGGACTCCCAGGGACCCCCATTTGGGGGTCTATGTACCACTACAATTGTACAGGACCTTCTGAAAGAATGTGCAGGGGGTCCCAGGGATTCACTAGAAAAATTCTTTTTAGCATTCGCAATGCCACTGGGACCCTCTATCCCGCCTCTAGGACCCTCTATAATGTAAGTGAAGGAGTCCCTGGGACCCCTTGTTTGTGGGACGATTGGGAGCCTTGCAAACAACTAGTCAAATAGGAAATATGCCAGCCTATACAGTGACATCATGGGTTGGCATCATGCTGGGTACCACTGTCTGGATGGTTGTGTGGCTGTCAACACCCCCCCCCCCCCCCCCCCCCCCCCCCCCACCTGTCTTCTTTTTCTTATTATTGGGAATGTTTTCTCTCACTCTGCACTAGGCCTTACAGTCTTAATGTGGAGTCTTTCGGATTAGACGATAAACCGCTGTACCGTGTGTGCCCATGCACTTAGCACTCGTTAATCTCAGTGGGAATGAAAAAGTTGTCATTTCATCAAAATTTAGCCCCCCCCCCCCCCCCTTTCCTTCCTCATCAGTCACACAAAAATCGCATACACACACACAAATTTGGTGGCGCGCCTCTGGCTGCAACTCTCTCTGGGTGGGAGCAACCTGAATTTCCCAGGGACGCCTATGTGACTATAATGTACCTAACCTAACCTATATCTTCTTGGGAATGTTTAAATCCTGCCCCATAATAATAATAATAATAACAGTACATTTATATAGCGCTTTACCTCAGATGAGCCCAAAGCGCTTTACAATCAATTATTCATCAACAGATAACAAAAAACAAGATTCAAGAGTGACACCAACCACCAACAGCGCATATGCAAAGCAACTCTCTCTCTCTCTCTCTTTAACACACACGCACGCACGCACACACACACACACACACACACACACACACACACACACACACACGCACGCACGCACGCACGCACACACATAAACACACAATTATTGACGCCAACTCATTCATACCCCATTCGGTAAGCCACAGCAACTGAGCCGCATGGACTGACCACATACACCAACACACATACACAAACACCCTCACACACAACGTACGCACACAGACAGACACACAGACACGCACACACACACACATGCGTGCACACACAACCCACAAAACCAAAATACACACAAGCACACATTCATGCTCACACACACACACAACACACACACACACACACACAACACACACACACACACACACGCACCACAAAACACAGCACAAACCTCTTAAATCAATCTTCCCTCACGTGCACACAACGATAGACAACTGATCAAATATTTAGGGCACAGCAGGAAAAAGATGGGTTTTGAATGAGGAGACTGAGTTGGACTGTCGGAGAGGAGAAGGCAGAGAATTCCACAGAGATGGTGCTTGACAAGAAAAAGAACGTTGGCCAGCAGATTTGAGACGGATGGAGGGAATGGAAAGGAGACAAGAATCAGAAGACTAACGTAGTTGGCGAGCTGGGACATAGAGATGAAGAAGATCAGAGAGATACAGGGGAGCTTGATCATTCAGTGACTTGAAGGCAAGGAGGAGAATTTTGTAGTCAATACGTGATTGAACTGGGAGCCAATGTAGGGAACGAAGAACCAAAGTCTTTGTTTAGACAGCAGTTGGTGCACAGGATGCTTGCTATGTCAATGTGAGTTTGTGTCATCCTTTCCACCAGCACAACATGACCTAATCCTACCAAATAGAGGAATAGGCTTTAACGTGTGCGCAAGACCTTTGTGCATGTGTTCGCACACGGGACCTCAGTTTTAAGTTTCACCTGAAGTACTTTTTCCCCAACTGATGTAAGTATTTGGTATTTGGTAAGTACTTTATAGTCTCTGTGAAATCCGGGTTGCTCCCACCGGGTTGTTTGCTTTAAATGACTCGATTTTCATGACACACACCATGTAGGCCTATATGTACAGTCTTACTCTCTTGGTGTGTGTGTGTGTACAGTACACACACACACACACCAAGAGAGTAAGAGAGAGTGATAGAGTAAGATCTTGTGTTTTGTCAAATTTGACCTTTAAAAAAATTATTAAAAAAAAGAAGTTAGGTCCTACCTACCTACCCCATTTTTTGGGGCCATGTTACCTTAAGTGGCTTAACGGAAGTTAACCACAACTATATTTTTGGGGGGGCCTTATTGGGAAACCCCCTACGTACTAAGCGTCAAAACCATCAAATTGTTGACGGGTGACGCTATTATTAGGTATTAGGTACTTTATAGTCACAGAGGCGTCTCTGTGAAATTCGGGTTGCTCCCACCTGGAGAGCGCGTCACAGCCAGAGGCGCGCCACCCAATTTTTTTTATTTTTTTTGCATGCGATTTTTGTCAATGATGAGGGAGGGGGGGGGGGGGGGGGGTACAATTTGACCAAACGGTTCAGACCGTTAAGGCCTAGTGCAGAATGAGGAAAAAATCCCCTATACCCAGATTCGAACTCGGGTTTACTTGACACGAAGCGAACGCGATACCACTGTGTCACTCTACACCACTCTATGCAAGTAGAAACGTCAAATAATTGACAGGAGAGAGGGAGAAAGAAAGAAACAAGATGGCAATGCCATATAAATGTGGTTCCACATACCAGCAACACCCATGCACATGCATACATACCCCCCCTCCCCTCTAAGTCTGACAATAGAAAGTGAGTAAAATTGTAAAGTTGGAAGAAAGAAACTTTATAAGAAACTAAGAAAGCATCTACGATTCTATCTGTTTGCCAGCGTGGGTGGGATTATAGTTAACTCTTTTTAGATAGATAGACAGACAGAGACACATGTATGTATACAGAAAGAGAGAAAACGACAGTGAGACAGAGAATGAGAGACACAGAGAGAACGAAAGAGAAACAGAAAGACAGACTGATAGAGAGACAAACAGTGACAGCGAGAGAGAGAAAATGAAAATGAAATGAAAATATTTATTCCATAAGGCCAAAGCCCCTTTGGAAGGGGGGTACAACAACAGTAATAGAAACATAGTGTCATTTCGTGCACAATTTTTAGCAAAGGAATTATCTTATGACAAAGCAATTCGTCTCAAGTGCGTTTAGAGCTTGGTATATAAAAATGCACAGTTTTCCAACAGTTTCGCTGTTTCCAGAAGACATTAATATTTAATAATGACAGACGAAAACCATTTGCATAATGCATTACGATAAAATTTTGGAGCAATAAACTGTTTTCTTAATCTTAGATTATCATAAAATGGACAGCATAGCAAAAAATGTAGTTCATTTTCTACGTCAGCATTGCAAAGTTTACAAACTAAGTCTTGATGTCTGTGGTACCTATACCTATACTATATAGTAATGAACAGCCAGATCCGAAAAGCCAAATCTTATTTTGGTCATAACATACTTCAAATGTTTATACAGAGATATTCAGGCAAAGAATTAAATGGATTACAAAATGTTCTATACATGGAAAACCTGTCGCTCTCATTCACTTGCTCACCCCATTCTTGCCATTTACAATCGGGTACCCCTGAATACCAGAACTCCCCAAAATGATTACTACACGAAGTATTTTGTTGATCTATTCTCTGTTTGGAAATAGATGACGATGATGCGTATGTGTGTGTGTGTGTGTGTGTGTGTGCTTACTGTAAAGAAAATTAATAAATTATTGTTTTAAAGAAATTACATTCCAATTTTTTAGTTCCTTTTATTAGTTTTAAAGTTTTATCTTTTTTCTTTTCTAATGAGATTTTATTCTTTTTTCCCCACATTCTTTTGACTATGCATATTTATATATATTTATATTTTATGTGTGATCGATAGCACAAAAATATAAGAAAAGAACACTGTTCCGGGGAGTTTCAGGGATTTCTGGGTAGTTTTGGGAGTTCCGGGTAGTTTTGGGAGTTCCGGTTTTCAGGGATACTGTTTACAAATTACAATCTATCATTCTTTGCTTAAAGTTAAACACTTTCAAAAATCCATTAACGTCTCCTACACCTTGTCCCACCCATACAAATCCAAATTTAAACAGACATAATCTTACATTTATTATACGCAGTGCTAAGAGTAAGACTAAGACAGTAAGAGGGTTAAACCATCAAACAATGTTCACTGAAAAGGAGTAATTAGAGCATTATTAAATTTATTCTCAATTTTGAATAGTAGAGGTCCAAATTGAGTAGAGTACACAGGTCTGGATAAAAATTAAAAAAGCGGGGCCGAAATGACACAAGACCGATCCGACCGGTCACCCCTTTAATCAATGACCGGATCGGCCTCATGTCATTACTAATGTAGGGTGGTTATAAAAATTTTAATTTTTTTTTACTTTTTGTCAAATCCTAACGAAATTTATGTCAATGGAAAGAGCCCGACAAGACCTTTAAAATGATACCCAAATGATCAAAATCGGTCAAAAATTGAGAAAGTTACGATGTTTTAAAATGATAGCTTTTTTTACATGAGCTATATAAGAAAATTTTGATCAAGGTTAACGGCCCTTACCGTATTAATGTTTGGATGAATAAAACAGCCATAACTTTTTCTTTTTTTTTACCAATAAACAAAGCATTGGTACCAAAATAAAGCTTATTCAAAGGGGCAACATCAACCCCAAACATTAGACAGATTAGGCCTAAGCTTTTTGTGCGACTCACAAGATCGCAACATCAACGTGAGCATGACAGAAAACATGTCGGACAGGCTTCGACGTAACACCTCCCGACTTGTGGAGACCTTGAGCAGCATTGCGATTTATTGTAGATGAACCAAATTTGGTGTACTTGTAGAAAAATAATTAAATGTAACTGCGCATTTGTTTTAAAGAATTATGTAATTACCGTTCAGAAATGATAAACGAATGAATTGGACCCAAATATTGGATCGCTTGTCTCTCGCGATCGGCCGTCTTCGCGTAAAAAAAGATCGTTCCCGAATGACCGAGTAGGTGTCTGCTTCTCGAAAGAAAGAAACTCGGATGGTCAGCGCCAAGAATAACCACCAATAAAAACAAGCAAAGGAAGTGACCGTTTGGCACATGGCCAAAATCACGGTTCGGATTTTCAACGAGAAAAATCGCTGCGGCTTGACCTAATTCCGTCGTTCCTACTGTCAGACATTACTGTCACTTTGCTCAAACTAAAGAAAAATCACCTGGTAGGTAGGTAGGTAGGTAGGTAGGGACAAAACAAGCCGTAAAGCTTTTCCAAACAGTCCCATCTTTTATGATTTTTCTGGTAAATGTATCTTTTTGGTCAAGGTTGATGCAGCATAAATTTTCCTCATAAATCATTATTCGTCATAGCTTCTAAAAACTTCTAAAAATTTTGGTAATGTATCCAGACGATTTTTAAACATATTAGTATGAGGTGCACATTTTACGTCAGTAGGCAATTCGTTCCACATGTTAGTAATTCTGTTACCAAAACAATTTTTTCTTATGTTAGTATTATATCTTTTAACAAAAACTTTCCCACAGGCGTTTCTAGTCATATTGTATTGAGGAGATGAAAAGAAATTACTCCAGGACAAATCCACATGATTGTTGAATATTTTATAAGTTTCTATAACTTATAAGATCTCCCCTTGTTCTCCTTCCTTTAAGTGAAAATAAATTAAGGTACTGTAATCTGTGGTAATAATCCATGATTTTGCATGCTTTAACAAGTTTTGTAGCTCTACGCTGCACCCTTTCAATTGCTATTGACTGGTACTTAAATTTTGGAGCCCAGATAATGTTGCCATATTCTAAGTCAATAAGTGCGGTCTAACTAAAGCTTTGTATAATTTAATAAAAATATCATGATCAATACTGATAAATGTTCTTTTAATCAATCCTATCATTTGGTTTGCTTTATTGATGCAGTTCTGGATGTGTATATCAAATGAAAGGTCTTTGTCAAAGGTTACCCCCAGATCTTTTTCTAGCTGGCACACTGTTACTGGACAAGGGGCATTGTTTTTTTCCATGGTGTAAGTTGCATTTGGATTACTTTTACCAACGTGCATTGCCTTACATTTATCAGTATTAAAATAAAGGTTCCATTCGTTTGTCCAATCTTGTAATTTATTTAAATCTTTTTGAATTAGTTTATTATTCTTGGCTTTATTAAAAATCTTTGTATCGTCTGCGAATACTTTACAAGACGACTCCACACACACACATACCTACCAGTAACCTTCAATGCATGCTCAGCTCTCTCAGTCTCAGTCCTTTCTTTGCAGGTTGCAAACAGAAAAGGTACCCCCAGAAAATACTGAAGCCAAAAAACCCCAGCCCGATCTCTTCAAAAATGGTGTTTGGACTTCTTCGCACACGTGTGAATCGTGTCCTCTGTTGAATTTCCCGACAGGAAGTGAATGCAAAGCAGGGGCGGCAATGCCAATTTACTCTTCCTGCCAAATTTTGACCAATGAAAATTCAACGATTTTGTCGGTGCGAACTGATTGCCGAGTGCGTGCCCCGACAACCGAAGTGAATAATGGACAACAAAGTTTACAACGTTCTACAGAAGTTGCGGACAAAATGAAATCGAAATCACTGTCGCCTCTTTGATCATCAGTTGTTATGCTTGAGTGTAAAGCAAATTTGAGTGCAAACTGTCCACAAGCCCACGAATTTTGATAGTTTTTAGACTGCAGTGTGATTATTAGCTCCTGAAAATAGAAGTTGAAATCGACAAAAATTGTGTGGATTTTTCAGTTCTTGGTGACTTGGTGGTGGTTTTTGGTCACAAATAGAGAAGGGGTTCTAGCTATAAAAGTGCAACAGCGTTTCACACACTGTGTGTGTAACAAAACTCCAGTAGCATTCTGTTAGATAATAATAGATGTCATTTACAAAATACTAGTAAATTCATTCTGTGATGTGTCTCCATTTCTCGGGTTGTTTCCATTTTTTCAGTCTTGCCTTTCTTACTGCAGATTGAATACTTCGTCCTCTATCGTTTGCTATATTTTACACTTATTTTCATCCATTTACATAATGAAACACATGCATTCAATAATAGTAGAAGACAAAGGCAAGACGGGAAAAACGCAATGAACCAGGACTGTGACAAATGCTCCGTGGCTGCTGTGTGTACTGCACAAGTGCACTGCATAGGGAGGGGGGGGGGGGGGTGTGTGTATGTGTCCTATTAGATAATGGCCTTTATCATGACCGATTAATTATTCAACAAAGGTAATTAGCTGAAAAGGTTAATAAAATACAGCTTAATGTTTGGTAAGAAAGGCAAGTGTGAAAATGCGGGAAGAGCTGAGAAATGTACGGGAGGGGGGGGGGGGGGGGGGGGGGGGGCACACATCTTCACCTTTACTGAACTTTTTACAGATCTTGTGCAAAATGAAGGGTCAAGACTGGCTGAAGATTGTATCAAAGCTAGAACTGTCCTGAAAGTAGCAGGTTTAGGTTCCAGCATTGAGATCATCATGACTGAAGTTGAATCAAATTAAAGGGGTTGGATTTTTCATCTTAATAAAAAAAAAAAATGGATAGAAGCAAGTCGTCAAGAATGAAGAGAGCACTGAGAGTAAAGATCATCAGCATGGGCAATGCGGAAGTCGGCAAGGTAAGCAAATGCAGAGCTGTGGAGCTGGTGATTGTAAGCTAACCCTTTCGCCGCCAGCCATTTTTCAGCCTAAAAATACCATTATACTGAACTTGGTAGAGAGAAAATTTTGTATCTGCAATATTGGGAATTCCTATGTGACATATTCAGGCATGGGCATTGTCCACGAATTCGCGGATTTCCGCGAAAAAAAAATTGAAATGGTTACTAAATACTTCAATTGGGGGGCTTTTCAGAGTTTTTTGTCTCTGACAATTCCCATGCCTGCATATAACATTAGACCTATCCTTACCTCCCAAAATTAGGAAAAACAGGATCTTCAGATAACAGGCTCTGAATTGATGCCTTTTAGTGACATAGATGGTAAACCATTATGGTGCTAAAATGTGACATTAGCGGTGAAAGGGTTAAATTAAGTTGGATTTTGTTCAGTGTTCATGAAAAAATAGAGAAAATAGGTGATATAAATATTTAAAGATATATTAACCCTTTTACCGCCAGCTATTTTTCCCGCCAAAGAATACAATTAAACATAGCTGGGTACCCCCCCCCCCCCCCCCCCCCCACCCCCCCCCCCCCCCCCCCCCCCCCCCCCCCCCCCCCCCCCCCCCCCCCCCCCCCCCCCCCCCCCCCCCCCCCCCCCCCCCCCCCCTGCTATTTTGGGAATTCCTGTGTGTCATGTACAACATTAGGTCTGTCCGTACCTCCCAAAATTAAGAAAATAGGGTCTTCAGATAACATGCCCTGATTTGATGCCTTCAAGTGACATGGGTGTTAAACCATTGTGGTGCATAAATGCGACATTGGCGGTGAAAGGGTTAAGTAACTCATTTGCATCGCAACGATCTTGAATTATAAAAAAACACTCACAAATCACTCCAGCCATACACACAAACAAAACAGCCATAAACAAAAGGAGAAATGAAAGAAGATTACAGGCTTTTAGTTCAGGTTTAGACATGGGGAAGTGGTAGAT
This sequence comes from Phymorhynchus buccinoides, assembly GCA_017654935.2. NCBI lineage: Eukaryota > Metazoa > Mollusca > Gastropoda > Neogastropoda > Raphitomidae > Phymorhynchus > Phymorhynchus buccinoides. Next base: position 9,013,071 of record CM065711.1, on the reverse strand, counting down.
CAGACTACACCAATTGGCTTCCCCACAACAAACCAATATAAAAGCAAAGTCAGGGGGGGGTGATTGTGGTCTAAGGGAGCAAAGCGAGTTTAGAAGTGACCAAGGTATGTTGTGCACACAGCTTTACTTCCCTTGAAGCAAATGCATCAAATTGACAGCTATGTATTCCAGGCATTTTTTTGGTTTAATATGTCGGGAAGGACTTGAATGAGTTAGTGTACCAGCCTACCTTATAAAGTTATATGCTTATTGGGTCACTGTGTGTACATTTTTATGCATTTTGTATAACATATTTTTGTTACTAAATCATGCATGCATGATGCATGCATTATGTTATATACATCCGCTTACGCCCGTTACGCTCTCTCTCTCTCTCTCTCTCTCTCTCTCTCTCTCTCTCTCTCTCTCTCTCTCTCTCTCTCTCTCTCTCTCTCTCTCTGTGTCTATCTGTGTGTGTCTCTCTCTCTCTTTCTTTCTCTCGTCTCTCTCTCTCTGTATCTATCTGTCTCTCTCTCTCTCTCTCTCTCTCTCTCTCTCTCTCTCTCTCTCTCTCTCTCTCTCTCTCTCTCTCTCTCTCTCTCTCCTCCTCTCTCTCTCTCTCCCCCCTCTCTCTCTCTCCCCCCCTCTCTCTCTCTCTCTCTCTCTCCCCCCCCTCTCTCTCTCTCTCTCAACTGAATTATTGCTTTGCATCAAATTCCAACATTATGGCTTTAAAAGAAAACTTTTTTTTCTTCAGAGCTGCATCATCAAGAGGTACTGTGAAAAGCGCTTTGTCAGCAAGTACCTGGCTACCATCGGCATTGACTATGGGGTCACCAAGTGAGTAGGAATTGCACACACGCACTGACACACACACATACAGGCACACAACGCACACACACAGACATGCACATGTATGTATGTATGCACACACGCACTGACACACACACACACACACAAACACACACATACAGGCACACAACACACACACACACAAACATGCACATGTATGTATATGTATGCACACACGCACTGATACACACACACACACACAAACACACACATACAGGCACACAACACACACACACACAGAGACATGCACATGTATGTATATGTATGCACACACGCACTGACACACACACAAACACACACATACAGGCACACAACACACACACACAGATAGTCGTGTGTGAGAACACCACTGCCTCGCTACAATGTGTGCTGTGATGCAGGCGTCAACGCGTCAAGGTGTTGCTCTGAGAAACAATTGACGCCTGATGCTAGTGTGCGAAAGCCTTAACAATTAATTAATGGCTCACCCAGGGTGAAGAACAGACTCAGTACCAGCATCATGGTTCTTCTTCTTCTTCTTGTTGCCGTCTAGGTCTCGTTGAAGATGCAGCCAACAGTCTTAACATTTGCCGGTATTGGTCAATCATTTTCAGCATTGATTTGTGATTTCTGTGGTCAGAGTTCCAGTCAAGGACAGAGACGTGAAGGTGAACATCTTTGACATGGCGGGACACCCCATTTTCTATGAGGTGAGTTTCTACGTAATCGCTTGTGTCTACTACTATAGCTAACCTCTGTCCCATCTTCTAATGGAAAATGCCTGTTGTTTGATTCTGATGCAGAGCTTCAGATTGTTTTCAAACTTCATGGGTTCATACCCCTGATTAATAATAATAATAATAATAATAATAGTGAATCATTTATATAGCGCATTCCTCCACCAGATGTGGAGCTCTATGCGCTTAACAGCAAAAATTAAAAGCAAAAAATTCAACAAACAGAAATAATCGCTCACACACATGCAAATAGGCATACACATACATCCCACCCACCCACCCACCCACACCCACCAATACACGCAGGCATGCACGTACACACACATACGCGCCGCACACACATATACACACCATTAATACTATCACCACCACTCACCCCAGCCAAGAACACAATACATGATACAATCTGTTGAATAAAGCATCAACATTCTCTCTCTCTCTCTCTTTCTCTCTCTCTCTCTCTCTCTCTCTCTCTCTCTCTCTCTCTCTCTCTCTCTCTCTCTCTCTCTCTTTCTGACATGTACGGACTATAAGGCGATACTTTTCCCCTCTCTGCGTCTTATAATGTGACTGATAATATAGTAAGAAACTATAATAACAAAATCTGAATTTTGTGTAAAATTTGCAGGGTGCGCCTTATAATCAGGTGCGCCTTGTAGTCCGTACAATACGGTAAATAAATATTGACCAAGTAAAATTGACCTGTGATTTTCGGATGTCCTATCGGCAGAAATTGACTGTGCCTTCAAATAAGGCGACCCCCCCCCTAAAAAAGAAGTAATTATTAGGTATTAGGTAATCTCTGTGAAATTCGGGTTGCTCCCACTTGGAGAGCGCATTGCAGCCAGAGGCGCGCCACCCAATTTTTTTCTTTTTACCTGCGATTTTTGTGACTGATGAGGAAGGAAAGGGGTGGTGGTAAATTTTGACCAAATGACAACTTTTTCGTTGCCACTGGGTTTAACGTGTGCTAAGTGCATGGGCACACGGGACCTCGGTTTATCGTCTCATCCGAAAGACTCCACGTTCAGACCACCGTTAAGGCCTAGTGCAAAGTGAGAGAGGAAAAATCCCCTGTACCCAGGGTTCGAACTCGGGGTTTACTTGACACGAGGCGAACGCGCTACCGCTGTGCCACTCTACACCCTGCCCTGTGCATTTTCTATGTAAGTTTTTATTGAGTGTTATCCTTGGAGCTAAATAGCATTTCAAAGCGATTTATCACTGTATTAAGCCTTTTTGGTGGTGTTCGGAACTCATTTCAATGTCATCCCTCTTCAGTCTGGGGCCTAGATAGCCCTTTTACAGCGGTTTTCAGAGGATTGGACTTCAGACTCAGGGCTCCCAGGGACCCCCATTTGGGGGTATATGAAGCATTAAGATTTTACAGGACCCTCTTAAAGAATGTGCTGGGGGTCCCAGGGATGCACTAGAAACATTCTTTTTAGCATTCGCTATGCCACTGGGACCCTCTATCCCGCCTCTAGGACCCTCTGTACTGTAAGTGAAGGAGTCCCTGGGACCCCTTGTTTTGCGGGACGATTGGGAGCCCTGAGACTGTTCTGATGTCTGATGTTTCAGGTGCGTAATGAGTTTTATCGCGACTCCCAGGGGGCCATCATTGTGTTTGACGTCTGCAATCGCAGCAGTTTCGAGGCCCTGGATCTGTGGGTGCAGGAAATGCGCAACGAGGTCGGGGACAAAAGCGAGTGCGACAACATCGTGGTGTGCGTGTGTGCCAACAAGGTAAAGGGATTATTTTAGTCTTCTATATGACGTAGATTGTATGCACACGCACACATGCATGCACGCACACACAAACACACATACACCACCAAACACAGAAAATTGACATTTTTAGGCTTGTTAGATTGTATGCACACACATGCACACATGCATGCACGCACACACAAACACATATAGACACACACACACCACCAAACACAGAAAATTGACATTTTCAGGCTTGTTAACTATTGTTTGCTTTTTCTGAAGAATATGCTCTGGGAATGACCGTATTTTAAACAAAATGGCGCAGCACACTCCACAGATACCTGCTGTTTTTATTTATTGGCTTTTGTGAGGTTTTTTTGCATTCACTAAGTATTTAAGTGCAGAAGCTAATGCCGATTTATCGGTTTGATAAAACAAAGGAGCTGCTTCTCAACTTCTTTTTTGTAAAGTGAGACCAATCACCTAGTTTCAATTTGTGGAGCGAGACCAATCACTTAGTTCCAACTTCGAAGTTGACTTCCCATTTTCGTTTGCACAGAGTTCGTAAAGATCGACACGATCGTGACTGTTTCATTGAAAACTTTGATCATAAACTGCTCAGTGAAGAAAAAAGTGCTTAACCCCTTGACCTGCCACCAACGTATTACGTACTGACCTGATGACATCACTGATGACGTCATCAGATGAAGAGGAATAACCCTGACATGTTGGCTTTTGCTCTGACACAGTCAAGAGATTAATATCCCCAGACCATTTTGCCAGATTGGCTCTATCAGTTGTCTTTTTCGTGGCATGGTTTTCCCAATGGATTTTTCTTTCATTTTCTCTGGCAGTCAAGGGGTTAAAAGTGGGGAAATGTAGTGGTCAGATCGTGTTATCGCTGATAAAATTCCTTACTATCGGCCTGAGAACGGTTCGTTTTTGTTACTGAGATTGGCGGTGTCAACAATCACAGGCTGGAGTTGACGACCAGCCTGAAATTCGGAAATGGAAATATTCACAAATTAGCCGCAATTGTTGTTTTAGCCGCAGGGGTCGAAGTTGAAGAAAAAAGACGACAATGTGATAACTTTTTTTCTTCCGTGAGTGAGCCCTTTGCGCCTTAAAATATTAGGTATTAGGTACTTTATAGTCACAGAGGCGTCTCTGTGAAATTCGGGTTGCGATTTTTGTCACTGATGAGGGGGGGGGGGGGTAAATTTTTACCAAATGACAACTTTTTCGTTGCCACTGTGTTTAACGTATGCTAAGTGCATGGGCACACGGGTTTATCGTCTCATCCGAAAGACTCCACGTTCAGACCGTTAAGGCCTAGTGCAGAATGAGAGGAAAAAATCCCCTGTACCCAGGTTCGAACTCGGGTTTACTTGACACGAGGCGAACGCGATACCACTGTGCCACTCTAATATGACTACTAATATAGTAAGAAACTAAATAACAAAATAGTATTTTGTGTCAAATTTGGTGGTGAGCACTATATGCGGCCAATGTTAAGAATAGCCCCCTCCTCTGCCCCTTCCATTCATTTCAGATGGTTTCAGTTAGGGTTAGGGATAGGCTTAGGGTCAGTTAAGTGTCAGTCTTGTAACATACCATCGATTTTTTATTTATTTTGTGGATTAGACGGTTTCAAGTTAGGGATAGGTTTAGGGTCAGTTTAGCGTCACACACACACACACAGACACACAGAGAAAAGTTGATGACTAAGCTGACTCTAAGCCTATCCCTAACCCTATCCCTACCCTTGTTCCTAACCCTAACCCTAACCTGAAACTGTCTGAAATGAATGGAAGGGGCAGAGGAGGGGGCTATGGCTGGTACCCACGTGTCGTCATATCCGGCCACAAGGAGCGCCATATTATGGGAGACCGCCATCTTAGTCATTAACTTTTTTTGAAAAATGCCAGATCGATGCTGCGTATTTGGCTGTTCCAATTCAAAACTTATTTAAACTGTATTTATAACATCTGGATGTTTTCTTTACACATTTAGATAACATTTTCACTTTGTTTGCACACAAATAAGGACTAAGATGGCGACACTTCCGTTGGAAGGGTCGAGATGCGCACGCAGGTGGGGGGGAGTCATTCTTAACGTTTGCCAACTATGCCTCATAGTCTGAGAAATATAGTATGATGTAGGGTTTTCTCCTACGCCATCACAATCATCATGTTCTCACGCCTATCGTTGCTGTCAGGTGGACAGCAGGCAGCGGTCAGTGGATGAGTCAGAGGGCAGGCTGTGGGCAGACTCCCACGGCTTCCACTACTTTGAAACCTCTGCGCAAACCGGAGAAGGCATCTCAGACATGTTCCAGGTGCGTCTTGCAGCGTCAGTGCTTATACAGTGGAACATCCCTTATAAGACCCTCTATCCTGCCTCTAGGACCCTCTATGCTGTAAGTGAAGGGAAGTCCCTGGGACCCTCTATCCCTCCTCTAGGACCCTCTATGCTGTAAGTGAAGGGAAGTCCCTGGGACCCTCTATCCCGCCTCTTGGACCCTATATGCTGTAAGTGAAGGGAAGTCCCTGGGACCCTCTATCCCGCCTCTTGGACCCTCTATGCTGTAAGTGAAGGGGAGTCCCTGGGACCCTCTATCCCGCCTCTAGGACCCTCTATGCCGTAAGTGAAGGGAAGTCCCTGGGACCCTCTATCCCGCCTCTAGGACCCTCTATGCTGTAAGTGAAGGGAGTCCCTGGGACCCTCTATCCCACCTCTAGGACCCTCTATGCCGTAGGTGAAGGGAAGTCCCTGGGACCCTCTATCCCGCCTCTAGGACCCTCTATGCCGTAAGTGAAGGGAAGTCCCTGTGACCCTCTATCCCGCCTCTAGGATCCTCTATACCGTAAGTGAAGGGAAGTCCCTGGGACCCTCTATCCCGCCTCTAGGACCCTCTATGCCGTAATTGAAGGGAGTCCCTGGGACCCCTTGTTTTGTGGGACGATTGGGAGCCCTGCCTCTCCCCTAGTTTTTTCAGAAAACCGTCTACAGTGGAACCTCCTTTATAAGACCTCCCATTATAAGACTCTCTCCCACATAAGACCTCCTTCTCTGAGACATTGCCTTTCTTTGTAAAATTACCTCCCTTATAAGACTCCTCATATAAGACCTACTTCTCTGAGACAGTGCCCTTTGTAAGTATTAAAATTACCTCCCTTATAAGACCTCCCATTATAAAACGCTCCCATTAAGACCTACTTCTCTGAGACAGTGCCCTTCTTTGTAAGTATTAAAATTACCTCCCTTATAAGACCCCTCCCTTATAAGACTCCTCATATAAGACCTACTTCTCTGAGACAGTGCCCTTTGTAAGTATTAAAATTACCTCCCTACAGACCTCCCATTATAAGATCCTCCCATTAAGAACTACTTCTCTGAGACATTGTCCTTCTTTGTAAGTATTAAAATTACCTCCATTATAAGACCCCTCCCTTTTAAGACCTCGTTTTGGATGATTTTTGAAGGTCTTATAAGGGAGGTTCCACTGTAGACGATTTTGGAAAAAACTAGGTGAGAGCACTTTGTGAAAATAAAGGTATATTGGAACCTCCCTTATAAGACCTTCAAAAATCATCCAAAATGAGGTCTTATAAGGGAGGGGTCTTAACTAGGAGGTAATTTTAATACTTACAAAGAAGGACAATGTCTCAGAGAAGTAGGTCTTATGTGGGAGGGAGTCTTATAAGGGAGGTAATTTTAATACTTACAAAGGAGGGCAATGTCTCAGAGAAGGAGGTCTTATGTTGGAGGGAGTCTTATAATGGAGGTAATTTTAATACTTACAAAGGAGGGCAATGTCTCAGAGAAGGTCTTATGTTGGAGGGAGTCTTATAAAGGAGGTAATTTTAATACTTACAAAGAAGGACAATGTCTCAGAGAAGTAGGTCTTATATGGGAGGGAGTCTTATAATGGGAGGTCTTATAAGGGAGCAGACATGCTTACCGTCACGGGTTATCCATATTTGTTACGGAAATGTATTGATGCTTGTTGTTTAATGGCAGGCATTGTTTGATGATGCTTCAGACCTGTTTACTCTACTCTTTTCGAGTAGTATTCTACTCAATTTGGACCTCTACTACTCTTCAAAACTGAAAATAATGCTCTTTAATTCTTGATTAGTATTCATTTTCAGTCAACAGTGTTTGATGGTTTAATGAATAAAACTACACAATCTAATTTAACAAAAGTTTTGCACCAAAGCTACTCATTTTAGCTATTCAGACTACTCAAGACTTGTGTAGGGGGTAAACAGGTGTGATGCTTGTCGTTCAATGGCAGGCGTTGTTCGAAGGGGTGGTGACCACGGTGGAGAACGGAGGGAAGAAGGCCCCCTTCACCACCCAGCTGGGCTACACCAAGGAGCAGATCGACATCATCCAGCGTCTCAAGAGCTCCAAGTCGGACTACGAGCGACTCGGTCTGGCCCCCGGATCCACCAAGTAAGCAACAACACATCGTCAGCCGATTTGATACCATATTTTTCGGATCATTAGGCGCTGCTGTGCATAAGGCGAATAGGGCAATTTTTAAGAAAAATCTGAAAAAATTAAGGTAAATGGCGCCCTCGTTTATAAGGCGATACACACCTCGCAACAGAAAGTTGAAGTTTGAAGCCCGTACGCGTCCTGTAAATGCTTACCGACCGCCATTACTGCTGTCATAAACGAGATAAATAATCTAACTTCCGATTTTGAGACTTCCGGTTGTTGTGTTTGGACTTTTCTTCGCGAAAACTGGTAGAATTATGGCATTTTAAGCTCTACAACGATGCTTTTTACGTCCAATGAAGGGTTACGGCATCTGTTGGACGGTATCTCGGATGATAATAGGGATTTTTAAGCATTTTAATGTGAGTATTCGTCATATCGGCGACTTGCTACCACTTTCGATGTCTAGACTCACAGTAGACTGTACTGAGCACGGCAATCGTTGCCTCTCTTCTCACGACTTTGTTCACTGATAGGGCGCCCTCGTTTATTAGGCGCAAAGGTCGAAATTGGAGAAAAAAATATATCCTTATAGTCCGAAAATTACGGTAATTGCCTAGTACATGTAGAACAATTGCCTATCTTGGGAACAAATCGACATCATCCAGCGTCTCAAGAGCTCCAAGTCGGACTACGAACGACTCGGTCTGGCCCCCGGATCCAGCAAAGTGAGTGACAACACATCGTCAGCTGATTGGATAATTCAGACCTGTTTACTCTACTCTTTTCGAGTAGCATTCTACTCAGTTTGGACCTCTACTACTCTTCAAAATTGAAAATAATGCTTTAACTACTCATTTTCAGTGAACATTATTTGATGGTTTAATGAAGAGGACTACTCATTTCACACCAAAACTACTCATTTCAGCTATCCAGACTACTCAAGACTTGTGTAGGGGGTAAACAGGTCTGATAATTGCCTAGTACATGTAAAATAATTGCCTATCTTGTTAATCAACATCATCCAGTGTCTCAAGAGCTCCAAGTCGGACTACGAACGACTCGGTCTGGTCCCCGGATCCAGCGAGTGAGTAGCAACACATCGTCAGCCGATTGGATAATTGCCTAGTACATGTAGAATAATTGTCCCCGGAGCCACCAAAGTGAGTAGCAACTCATCGTAGGATAATTGCCTTAATACCCTCTCTCCCCTTCATCTGAACCTTTTTTTTTATAACTGTCATCATCTACTACAGTGGTACCTCCCTTATAAGAACTTCAAAAATCATCCAAAATGAGGTCGTATAAGGGAGGGGTCTTATAAGGGAGGTCATTTTAACTCACTCGGCACTGGCCGGTTGCTTCCCCTTACAACCGTTTAGGACGGGGCATTCGACTAGGTTCGAAAACCCATCACCACAAAAAAGTTATGAAAAGTTATGGACTGATATTTTCAGATAAGATTACTAACACCATGCACTAAACGATCGTAAAATATCAGATTCCATGCCTTCGTCGTTTGTCTCCTATTGACAAAAACAGCTAACACATAGAAAGAAGGAAAATTTCACATTCCGATCTTTGACCCCCCTCTACAACCAAAGCTGAAAATAAAGTCTGCAATGATTGGTTGATTTCAAAGCAAACTGAAAATAGGTTATGACTTCCTACCGTAAAACTGGTTACACGCCAGAAATCAAAACCTCTTGAAAACTTATGAGCTGGAGCCGGCTCATTCGTCCTAAACGGTTGTGCGAGCCATGAGCCGGATCCGGCTCATTCGTCCCGAGTGACTTAATGCTTACAAAGAAGGGCAATGTCTCAGAAAAGTAGGTCTTATTTGATAGGGAGTCTTATAATGGGAGGTCTTCTAAGGGAGGTTCCACTGTAGTAAACCAGAAAAACAAGTGCAGCCCTGTGTTCAGTTTTGAGAAAGAGCAAGACTGGAAAGCTTAACCCTTTCACTGCCAATGTCGCATTTATGCACCACAATGGTTTAACATCCATTTCACTAAAAGGCATCAAATCAGTGCCTGTTATCCGAAGACCCTATTTTCTTTTTTTTGGGGGGGAGGTAAGGATAGGCCTAATGTTATGCATGTCACAGATGAATTTCCAATATTGCAGACAGATTTTTTTCTATGCCCAATTAAGTGTAATGGTACTTCTTTGGCTGAAAAAATGTTTGGCAGTGAAAGGGTTAATAGATAGCTGTCAATTTGATGCATTCGCTTCAAGGGAAGTAAATGTATGCAGTTGGTCACTTCTAAACTCGCTTCTCTCAATTAGACCACAAGTTTGACAGTTTGATTTCTAGGAAACCAGAACAAAGTGAGTGTTTTCCGATCCTTGAAAAGGCTGTCTTTCTGGTGATCTGAGACGTGTTTTTCTTGCAAAAACTCATCCGTCAGGGTCCACCTTTAAGGCTTTGCATGTAGCAGGGTAGTTACCTGTTGCTGCTTAACCCAATGACTACTGACCATTCGAACCGAGAATCGATCCCAGTCCCTGAGACAAGGGCATTAACTCCGAACGTCACACCAAATCTTTTCATTAAAAAAATCACCCAGAATACAGTCTTAACTCACATTTCATTTCTGAAAGATGCATATTGAATAGCAATGATGATATTTTCATTCGAAAGCTAACACAATGTCACACAACAAACCATGAATTGGAATTAAAAAAATCCGTAATGGCGCTCCGAGCATCGCGCCGAGTCAATACTGCGCACGTCACGTGGAAAGAAGAAAAAAATTTGGGGTCACTTCGAAAAATCCGTTCAAAAAGACTATTGGGTGCTTTCCCTTGCTGTAAAGACCAAAAACCAGTGAGTGTCAGGAACAGGAAGAACTAACCTAGTATATTGCATTGTGGGTAGGGAGAAAGTGAAAGTGAAACTACTAGACCTGGCGTTCAGCGGGCGCAATCAGCGTCATCAGGCACCAGGGAAGGGAAAAAAATCGGGCGGATTTCGGTTCTGCAGCCTTGAGAGGGTTAATTGCTGGGTTACACCAAGGAACGTATCGACATCATCCAGCGACTGTGTTTATGTATGTTTTGTTTGTGTGTATGGCAGCTGGAGTGATTTGCGAGGTTAAATTTTTTTTTTTTAATTTCAAAATCGTTGCGATGCGAATGAGTAAAAGTGTCTTATTTCTCTATATCGTATGGATGCAACCTTGCCTCGGACACGAGGTGGCGCCTGTTTTTCAAATTTTTGACCCCCCCCACAAAAAATTGATTCAAAGTTCAATGGGAAAAAAGTGTTGAATTTTCACTTTACAAGCCTGGAATAAGCTTCAAATTGAGTATGATTTTGCTTTTTCTTCAGCTTCAGGGGGACAACACCTCCACTGACCCTCCGACAGGGCCCTGGGCGACCCCTGGACCCCTGCCTTGCCTGTTTTGGGATTTTCTCCAGTTGCATCCATGATGTTTTGTTTGTGTGTATGGTGGCTGGAGTGGTTTGTGAGTTTTTTGGGTTTTTTTTTAATAATTCAAAATCGTTGCGATGCGAATGAGTAAAAGTGTTTTATGTCCCTACATTGTTATTATTATGATTTATTTTGTGTGTATTTATTTTTTCCATCAGGGATGACATCAACAAGGCGTATCGGCGGCTGGCGGTGCTGCTTCACCCAGACAAAAACGTGGCCCCGGGCAGCGAGGAGGCCTTCAAGGTGCTGGTGGCCGCCCGCACAGCCCTGCTGAAACGATGCAGCTGAGGGCGGCTTTGCCCCTAGATCTGTCTGTGTTCGTCTTGACTGAGTGATCGCGTTTACTGGTAATTATATCAGTAAAATACTGACTGCAAAACCAAAATACTGAAACAAGGGACTGATAAATATTTGCTAGGACTGATAAATTGTTTAACCCTTTCGCCGCCAATGTCGCATTTCAGCACCACAATAGTTCAATACCCATGTCACTAAAAGGCATCAAATCATGGCCTGTTACCCAAAGGCCTTATTTTCTTAATTTTGGGAGGTAAGGATAGGCCTAATGCTATGTATGTCACAGAGAAATTTGCAATATTGCACATATTTTATTTTCTCTACCCAGTTAAGTTTAATGGTATTTTGGGGCTGAAAAATGGCTGGCGGCGAAAGGGTTAAAAACTTTTTTGGCTGTCATTTTCTACAGTGGCGTTGCTCCCACGCCGCTCATTTCGAATCCCAATTCGCAGCTGCACCCCGGCTTGTTCAGGTCGCAGAATCCGAGACCAGCAGTCCAAGGGGAGCGAGTCTATGTTAGGCCGTCAGGAGGCAACCAACCGAGGAGACACTGCACTGCTGCTGAGTCACTTCGGTGTGAGGTTAGTTTGCTTTGTTGGACTCAGTGATCGCGTTTACTGGTAATTATATCAGTAAAATACTGACTGCAAAACCAAAATACTGAAACAAAATTTG
>CM065711.1:8936025-9000450 GCA_017654935.2 Phymorhynchus buccinoides | reverse complement strand
CATTTAAAGATTACAAGACCGACATTCTACATACAGCATACGAATTATGAAATAATGGTAAATACATTTTTTTTGCAAGATTTCTGCAATGAAACTCCCCCCCCCCCCCCCCCCCCCCACCCCCCCAACACTAATCAATCATAATATGTCTGAAACAAGTGAGCTTTAAGGGCAGAGCGAAAGGCGGAGGTAGAGTCAGATGAGCGGACACGTTGTGGGAGGGAATTCCATAAGTGAGGTGCTAAATAGCCATCATTATCAAATAAACAAATCAGCATATACATTAGCAGAATCTGAAAATAAATCTCCTCTAAAGAATCCACTAGTTTATCATAAAACCAGCTTCACAAGTGTTTTATCCATAATATAAGAACAAAGGAAAGAAAAGAAAAAAACAAAACAAAAAAATAGAACATAAGGGGAACATAAAATTTTTAAAAAGGGTCATGTGTGATTATGATCAATGTGAACATTTTGAACATAGAATTACAAAGGTATGATAAAGGAAAGCAAATATCTAAATTTAAATATTAATGCAGTGGACTAAACACTATATATTAGGCTAAATCATACACTGACATTAATACAAAAAAAACACACACAAAAAACACACAAAAACTTAGACCTAGTTAGGCAGCAAGCTTAGGTAGGGTAACCACTTTTTGTTGAATTCATTAATGCGCATTTCCATGGCATGTGTTAATTTCTTTAAAATATATAGTTTTTTTAATTCCTGTAGAAAGTTCCTTGTTGTTGGTTTAGTTTTGTGTATTCTGCATATATAGACAAAGTATCTAGCTATTAGTAATATCAGATCGAAAGTCTGTTCTGTTAATGCTTTAGTCTTCACCAAATGAAACTAGTTCAATATTAAGTGACAGCCTTTCACAATTTAAACATTTATCTTTTAGTATTCTCTCCAAGTTCATCCAGAACTCTTGAGAATGTTGACAATTCCATAAATAATGTTGAATAGTATCTTTTTCTTCATTACAAAAATTACATTCTTCATTGTCAACTATTTTCATTATTTTTAGAATACAATTTGTAACTGGGATCCCATGACATATTTGGCAAAACAGTTGTCAGGCACTAGTCTTAACCAACAGTATGATCAGTATGCCTTGGCTTAAGGCTATGCCAATCAATCAATCTTTTTATTGTCCATTTTACAGGAAATTAGTTTTGCAGCAACAAAACAACACAATGTCAGACCAATTGACATAGGCTAGAACACCAAGGCTACATCAAAATGTTGCTATGCTATGCATAGTTATGCAGGGATTGTCTTTAGCCATGACAAGCTCCTAGCATAACATCATCAGTCTCCAAAATCCATCAAAGTCGGAGTATGGCTGCGCACGTGGCGAGTAATAAAAAATAGTCACACGTTGTGTAGTGTTCTCATCCCTAGCTCGTGCATTTGTACCATAGTGTTCAACTGTTCGGATGATCCCTGAAGTCTTTTAGCTAGGGTACAACAAAATCAACAACAGTATGATTACCCGTGGCAAATGCCATATTGTCAACAAAATCGCACTACCTTTCAATAAAAAAAATTAAAACAACACACAAATGAACAACAAAAGCCACTAGCAAAATTAATGCCAATAAATGCAACTCACTGATATAATGGATCTGTCCCATCATAAAAACCAAACAATGCGTCAATACATGGAAATGCATGAAAGAAAATTGTAATCAAGCAACTGGAGCTGATGTCCAGGAGCTCCGCGGAAAGAAAGACAAGACTGATGTCCAGGAGCTCCGCGGAAAGAAAGACAAGACTGATGTCCAGGAGCTCCGCGGAGAGAAAGACAAGACTGATGTCCAGGAGCTCCGCGGAGAGAAAGACAAGACTGATGTCCAAGAGCTCCGCGGAGAGAAAGACAAGACTGATGTCCAGGAGCTCCGCGGAGAGAAAGACAAGACTGATGTCCAGGAGCTCCGCGGAGAGAAAGACAAGACTGATGTCCAGGAGCTCCGCGGAGAGAAAGACAAGACTGATGTCCAAGAGCTCCGCGGAGAGAAAGACAAGACTGATGTCCAAGAGCTCCACGGAAACAAAGACAAGACTGATGTCCAGGAGCTCCGCGGAAAGAAAGACAAGATCATGGAGCATGTGCTCAGAGACTGCCGATACATTAACCTTTACCGGATCATGCTTTCGACTACACAGACACGATGGCGGGGGTCTTCCACGACCCCCTACTCAGCAAAGAGCAAATTCCGAGGTGTTTATCCCTGTCCGGATGGCGGGGGTCTCCCACGACCCCTACTTGTCAAAGAAGCACCATGTGTTTATCCCTGTCCGGATGGCGGGGGTCTCCCACGACCCCTACTCAATGCACTGCAGTGCTCTTTAAAGTAGGGGTCGTGGGAGACCCCCGTCATCCGGACAGGTATATCAAAATTATGCGTCATATTACGTCATTTATATTTTATACACATTCATAAAAAATTAACACACTTAAAGCCATTTACGTTTTTGACAAAGTCATGAAATTTCATGAAGATTGCTTAAATAGTTTTAGAGATATAACATGTTTTGTGTGTCAAGGGGTCGTGGGCGACCCCAGAAGTCCGGTAAAGGTTAATGTATGAAAAGAGAGGTGCATGTGAAAATTGCTTTATCAACCGAACTCTGCAGCAGTCCAATGTAATAATTGCCAATTAATGAACAAGGATCTTTGCAAGTTTTTCATATAAAATTCCAGCAAACATCCATCAAAACCGTAACCACACTCTGAAGCGAAATAGCTTCCACATCATAAAAAATCTAAACAAGCGTCATTTCATGTTCATGCACGAAACAAAGTAAAACATTGTCATGATAATCAATATTATCTTCCTTATCAACACAATCTCCCTTTTCCAAAACATGTACACATTTCTTTTTAACATAGTCTTCCTCTTCATAATCAATACAGTGGAACCTCCCTTATAAAACCTTCAAAAATCATCCGAAATGAGGTCTTATAAGGGAGGGGTCTTATAAGGGATGTAATTTTAATACTGACAAAGAAGGGCAATGTCTCAGAGAAGTAGGTCTTATGTGAGAGGGAGTCTTATAATGGGAGGTATTATAAGGGATGTTTCACTGTACCATCTTCCTTTTTCCAAATATAATCTTCTTCATTGTCATAAACATCATCTTCCTTTTCCTAATCAACACCATCTTCTTTTCCCAAAATATAATCTTCCTCTTCATTATAAACATTATCTTCCTTTTCCGAATTTGCATTGGTTTCTTCATCTAAATCATCAATATTATCATCTTCCTGAACATCACCACCTTCCTAATTATCTTCCACTTCTTCAGAATTGTTTTCCTGTTCCTCCTTGAGGACGTCCTTGAAGTTGACCTTGTCTTTCATCACTGGGGCAGGCTGAACACCATTACAGCCCTAAAAGTGGCGAGTGAAAACTTTTGTTGGCGATTTTATAATTCACTTCACCCGCCAAATGCGAGTGGGAAAAAACGATGTTCTTTCTCACGCGAGATTCCTTTCCCAATCCATGTTTTCCCACGCACCGGAAATATGATACGCAATTTGCGTGCTTTCCAGCCAGTGCATGTTCGAAATGAAACGTTCTTCGGCTTCAACTTCAAAGGCATCACACTCACAGCCAACACCAAAGAAGGGTAAGAGTGAAAAATATTGGTCAAATTCTTTTCTCCCAAGGACCATCAGGGAGTGGAACGACCTGCGGCAGGACACTCTCGACACCTTCACTGCTGATGCCCCCTGTGCGTCAGTGGAGCAGGACCAACAATAATCCATCAAGCGACCCTTCCTCCTCCCCCACCCCCTTCAGCTTCCCCTCCACCCTGTCCCTTCACTATTAGTTAAGCAGGCATGTCCTCAGTAAAGAACAGACCGGACCCCCATTTTTCAGTCTTTTTTTCCCAAAGGAGCCAGAATGGTCTACATGCTGACCGTGAGCCCTGAAGAGAAGAAGACGAACACAATCCTTTCTACAAAAATGGAAGAAATAATTTTCGTGGTTTTGGTTTGGCTGGTATTTATAAGTAGTAAAAAAAGAAAGTTACCAACCAAAGGCTGGTGGACAACATTTTCCACTTCCAGGGCTGCATTACCTTCCTTATTATCTTCCACCTCTTCAGAATTGGCTTCCTGTTCCTCCTTGAGGACGTCCTTGAAGTTGACCTTGTCTTTCATCACTGGGGGAGGGGGCAGGCTGAACACCATTACCTTCCTTATCATATTCCATCTCTTCAGAGTTGACTTCCTGTTCCTCCTTGAGGACGTCCTTGAAGTTGACCTTGTTCTTTAACGATGAGGGAAGGGGCAGGCTGTTGATCCTCTCAGATCGACCAGGGTGACATCCGATGCTGTGAGACACCGCTAACCGGGCCAGGTGCTCCAGCCTGCAAGGGGTGCCAGCCGCTTCCTGAACGCTGCGGAACGCTTCCTCCCAGTTCATGCTCGCTCCTGCTTCAAAATAATCTTGAAGCTCAACATCATCAGCGATTTCATGCAGGGTTTTGTAAGAAATAGCTCCACAGTCGATCATCAGCTTGGCGAAAATCTTTTTATGGGAAATGACATCAGAACTCAGGACAAATGACAAAGGGCAGTTGTGTGATCCTTTTGGAATGCTTCTTTGGAACGTGGACAGGCCCGATGCGAGACAAAGACGGACTGTCTTCATAACTGTATCAAGTACTTGCTTCTCTACTGGACCCCTTAGTGTAATCAACTTACATACAGCTAAATGAAGCAATGTTCTCTTCTCATCCTTAGTATTAATCTCAGCACACTCCGTTAAATCCACTCGGCCTACAAGAGCTTCAATAACATCCATAGGAGCGAAAAAGTTGACAGCAGTTTTCAGGACATCATTGAGAATCTTTGAATCAGAGCAAACTGTCATAAATTCCGTGACAATGTCCCATCTTAGTGACCAGTGACACGAAGGAGTGGCGGCGCTGTTCACTATCCAGTCCCAGACAGCATGGTTTGAACAAAGCATACGATGCTCCCTGAGATAGGTCAGGTCTTCTCTTTTAAGAACCAGTGCCCAGTCGAAAAGACCTTGATCTTCACAGATTGTGACCAGCTGATTGCTTCCTGGAAATTGGTCACAGAGACGAACCACATCTGCATTCATGCGGTACATTTTGAGCATGGCAATCCCAAGAGAATACAAGCCTTTCTCGACAGCCAGGTCCACAACAACCCACAAAGTAGCAGGGTGAAGTTCCAAGGAGGTGTGTGCTGTGACCAGCGTTTCCGTCATTCCCCAATCCCCACTGACCACAGCTAAGAAGACAGCCAAGTTTGGATAACCATTTTCCTCGCAGTACCGGGTCAAACTGGACACACTGAACAGCCACTCTTCAAATAAACACTTCTGCAGGCAGCAGACGTGAGACTTTCCACTTGTCAAAGAATACTCGCTGAGCCACTGGTTTAAAACCCGCCCCAAGCCGGACCATACAGTCTTATCGGACAACATGAGACGCAGGCACTTTCCCAGCAGTTTGAAGCCATCATAAAAGTATCTTGAAACATCAGAGAGTAGAACGGGTACAACGTTCCAAGCTTTCTGCTCCAACACAGTGTTGAGGAGAAAAGAGAGACTGAGGACATCAGTCAGAAGTTGACATGCGAATACAATCTTCTTTTCGGCCAGATATTCCAAAAGTTTGACAATAAAGTTAGGTCTTGCATCTATTGCCGATTCACATGCAGACTTAAAATCTTGGTTACACGCAATCACGTCCCTATGCCAGAATTGGTTTTGAAATCCGAAGTATTTCACGCATAGTTGTATAAAACAGTCAACAGAGTCCTCTTCCACACATTTTCTGATGGCCTTTTGAAACAAGCAGCATATGATGGGACTTGCATCAACAGAGTTGTGATAAGGGAACTGTTCAATGAACATTTTCAGACTAGCATCTGACTTCAGTAAGAAATACTGTGTCAATGTAAATTTCACAGCACACAGTCTAAGCCGTTTTCTCTGTACTAGATCAAGTTTCTCACAAATCTGTGAAAATGCCTCAGAGTCTGCATCCTCTCCTGAAAGCAAGAAAGAAGCGCAGAATTTCAGATCTTTCTGCAAAAAATCAAAGTTACACAAAGTAATGAACAAATCATATTCTTTCAGCCGAAGGGCTTGGCGAATCAAAAACGACTGATCCGACACTGAACTTCCTGGAGACTGGTAGAGATGGCTAACAAAATCTTTGTAATGGTCACTGCTCTCCTCATACAGTTTCCTCAATGCCAGTTTGAACTTGTCTTGTCTCAAATCAAAGTCGTCCACTTCATCCTGACAAAACTCCGCAATCAAGGATTTCTCATGGGGATGGTTTGCCGCCACAAACAGTGCCAGGTCTTTCTCCCCTCCTTCGTACAACGCCCTGTACACCCACCTGCCTCCCTCCACCCCTGCACACGCTGACTGCAGGTTCTCCCTGCAGTGCTGGTGAACAAACTTTTGCTTGAAGACGCAGCGATTCTTCGCGCAAGCTCTGATCAGCTGGAGGAAAGTACATCTATCCTGGAGGTGAGCGGCAAACAGGATGGCTTCCATCAGCAGGGAGTCACTGATGGTCTCTCTCTCTAGGATGTTGGAGGCGAGGTCTCCCAGACGGTATCTCACAGAGGCCATAAGCAGCAGTGCTGTCAGACTGTCACGCACAGGGCCGGCGGGGCACTGGTCCAGGACAACTGTCCACCGGTTGTTGTTGACCAACAGGTCTCTGACCGGTCCATTGGTTTGCTGCGCTGGTCGGTTCTCGGACAGGCGAACGGCCCACTGCGTTTCTGAACCCACTACAGCTCTCAGCCAGTGACCACAGTTGTCCATGTGGTCCACAAGCTCTGTGACATCGTTCCAGGTTGATCGCTGGATGTATCCCCCAAATCGTTCAAAATTGGGGCATAAGCAGCAGTTAGTGTCAGTATTCTTGTTGCTTGTGGTATGAATATTCATGATTACAAGAAAGCTTGTATTAGGGCTGGTTCCGAAAGAAGCTTCTGTCTTAGGTGAAATAACAGATGTGGTGGTCACCAGGAAACTTTGTCGTTGTTGATAACTGCTTCCCTGAAACACACCAAATACAAAGATGATTGTAAAATACAACTGATGATACAAAAACTCCCGACAGTGACAATGCAAACCATGCCAGACTTCAGGTTTAGTGTGCTTAAACTTAAACCCAAACACAGGACTCACAGGGACCCCCATTTGGGGGTCTATGTACCACTACAATTCTACAGGACCTTCTGAAAGAATGTGCAGGGGGTCCCAGGGATTCACAAGAAAAAATATTTTTAGCATTCGCAATGCCACTCAGGGACCCTCTATCCCGCCTCTAGGACCCGCTATAATGTAAGTGAAGGAGTCCCTAGGACCCTCTATCCCGCCTCTAGGACCCGCTATAATGTAAGTGAAGGAGTCCCTGGGACCCCTTGTTTGTGGGACGATTGGGAGCTCTGCAAACAACTAGTCAAGTAGGAAATATGCTTTACGTTGCATAAACTACTACAGTGACATCATGGGTTGGCATCATGCTGGGTACCACTGTCTGGATGGTTGTGTGGCTGTCAACACCCCCCTCCCCCCCCTGTCTTCTTTTTCTTATTATTAGGAATTTTTTCTCTCACTCTGCACTAGGCCTTACAGTCTTAATGTGGAGTCTTTCGGATTAGACGATAAACCGCGGTCCAGTGTGTGCCCATGCACTTAGCACACGTTAATCCCAGTGGGAATGAAAAAGTTGTCATTTCATCAAAATTCCCCCCCCCCACCTTCCTTCCTCATCAGTCACACAAAAATCGCATGCACACACACACAAATTTGGTGGCGCGCCTCTGGCTGCAACATGCTCTCCGGGTGGGAGCAACCTGAATTTCCCAGGGATGCCTATGTGACTATAATGTACCTAACCTAACCTATATCTTCTTCTTCTTGGGAATGTTTAAATCCTGCCCCATGCCCAAAGTCTTTGTTTGGACAGCAGTTGGTGCACAGGA
The DNA here is from genome assembly GCA_017654935.2 of Phymorhynchus buccinoides. NCBI lineage: Eukaryota > Metazoa > Mollusca > Gastropoda > Neogastropoda > Raphitomidae > Phymorhynchus > Phymorhynchus buccinoides. The sequence goes on along the minus strand of CM065711.1, from coordinate 8,992,435 downwards.
TGCTTGCTATGTCAATGTGAGTTTGTGTCATCCTTTCCACCAGCACAACATGACCTAATCCTACCAAATAGAGGAATAGGCTTTAACATGTGCGCAAGACCTTTGTGCATGTGTTCGCACACGGGACCTCAGTTTTAAGTTTCACCTGAAGTACTTTTTCCCCAACTGATGTAAGTATTTGGTATTTGGTAAGTACTTTATAGTCTCTGTGAAATCCGGGTTGCTCCCACCGGGTTGTTTGCTTTAAATGACTTGATTTTCATGACACACACCATGTAGGCCTATATACATGTACAGTCTTACTCTCTTGGTGTGTGTGTGTGTACAGTACACACACACACACCAAGAGAGTAAGAGAGAGTGATAGAGTAAGATCTTGTGTTTTGTCAAATTTGACCTAAATTATTAAAAAAAAGAAGTTAGGTCCTACCTACCTACCCCATTTTTTGGGGCCATGTTACCTTAAGTGGCTTAACGGAAGTTAACCACAACTATATTTTTTGGGGGGCCTTATTGGGAAACCCCCTACGTACTAAGCGTCAAAACCATCAAATTGTTGATGGGTGACGCTATTATTAGGTATTAGGTACTTTATAGTCACAGAGGCGTCTCTGTGAAATTCGGGTTGCTCCCACCTGGAGAGCACGTCGCAGCCAGGGGCGCGCCACCCAATTTTTTATTTTTTATTTTTTTTTTGCATGTGATTTTTGTCACTGATGAGGGAAGGGGGGGTACAATTTGACCAAACGGTTCAGACCGTTAAGGCCTAGTGCAGAATGAGGAAAAAATCCCCTATACCCAGGTTCGTACTCGGGTTTACTTGACACGAAGCGAACGCGATACCACTGTGTCACTCAGTCTACACCACTCTATGCAAGTAGAAACGTCAAATAATTGACAGGAGAGAGGGAGAAAGAAAGAAACAAGATGGCAATGCCATATAAATGTGGTTCCACATACCAGCAACACCCATGCACATGCATACATACCCCCCCTCCCCTCTAAGTCTGACAATAGAAAGTGAGTAAAATTGTAAAGTTGGAAGAAAGAAACTTTATAAGAAACTAAGAAAGCATCTACGATTCTATCTGTTTGCCAGCGTGGGTGGGATTATAGTTAACTCTTTTTAGATAGATAGACAGACAGAGACACATGTATACAGAAAGAGAGAAAACGACAGTGAGACAGAGAATGAGAGACACAGAGAGAACGAAAGAGAGCGACAGAGAAACAGAAAGACAGACTGATAGAGAGACAAACAGTGACAGCGAGAGAGAGAAAATGAAAATGAAATGAAAATATTTATTCCATAAGGCCAAAGCCCCTTTGGAAGGGGGGTACAACAACAGTAATACTACTAATAGAAACATAGTGTCATTTCGTGCACAATTTTTAGCAAAGGAATTATCTTATGACAAAGCAATTCGTCTCAAGTGCCTTTAGAGCTTGGTATATAAAAATGCAGTTTTCCAACAGTTTCGCTGTTTCCAGAAGACATTAATATTTAATAATGACAGACGAAAACCATTTGCTTAATGCATTACGATAAAATTTTGGAGCAATAAACTGTCTTAGATTATCATAAAATGGACAGCATAGCAAAAAATGTAGTTCATTTTCTACGTCAGCATTGCAAAGTTTACAAACTAAGTCTTGATGTCTGTGGTACCTATACCTATACTATATTTATAGTAATGAACAGCCAGATCCGAAAAGCCAAATCTTATTTTGGTCATAACATACTTCAAATGTTTATACAGAGATATTCAGGCAAAGAATTAAATGGATTACAAAATGTTCTATACATGGAAAACCTGTCGCTCTCATTCACTTGCTCACCCCATTCTTGCCATTTACAATCGGGTACCCCTGAATACCAGAACTCCCCAAAATGATTACTACACGAAGTATTTTGTTGATCTATTCTCTGTTTGGAAATAGATGACGATGATGCGTATGTGTGTGTGTGTGTGTGTGTGTGTGTGTGTGCTTACTGTAAAGAAAATTAATAAATTATTGTTTTAAAGAAATTACATTCCAATTTTTTAGTTCCTTTTAAAGTTTTATCTTTTTTCTTTTCTAATGAGATTTTATTCTTTTTTCCCCACATTCTTTTGACTATGCATATTTATATATATTTATATGTGATCGATAGCACAAAAATATAAGAAAAGAACACTGTTCCGGGGAGTTTCAGGGATTTCTGGGTAGTTTTGGGAGTTCCGGGTAGTTTTGGGAGTTCCGGTTTTCAGGGATACTGTTTACAAATTACAATCTATCATTCTTTGCTTAAAGTTAAACACTTTCAAAAATCCATTAACGTCTCCTACACCTTGTCCCACCCATACAAATCCAAATTTAAACAGACATAATCTTACATTTATTATACGCAGTGCTAAGAGTAAGACTAAGAGGGTTAAACCATCAAACAATGTTCACTGAAAAGGAGTAATTAGAGCATTATTAAATTTATTCTCAATTTTGAATAGTAGAGGTCCAAATTGAGTAGAGTACACAGGTCTGGATAAAAATTAAAAAAGCGGGGCCGAAATGACACAAGACCGATCCGACCGGTCACCCCTTTAATCAATGACCGGATCGGCCTCATGTCATTACTGTCAATGCTCAAACTAAAGAAAAATCACCTACCAGTATCCTTCAATGCATGCTCAGCTCTCTCAGTCTCAGTCCTTTCTTTGCAGGTTGCAAACAGAAAAGGTACCCCCAGAAAATACTGAAGCCAAAAAACCCCAGCCCGATCTCTTCAAACATGGTGTTTGGACTTCTTCGCACACGTGTGAATCGTGTCCTCTGTTGAATTTCCCGACAGGAAGTGAATGCAAAGCAGGGGCGGCAATGCCAATTTACTCTTCCTGCCAAATTTTGACCAATGAAAATTCAACGATTTTGTCGGTGCGAACTGATTGCCGAGTGCGTGCCCCGACAACCGAAGTGAATAATGGACAACAAAGTTTACAACGTTCTACAGAAGTTGCGGACAAAATGAAATCGAAATCACTGTCGCCTCTTTGATCATCAGTTGTTATGCTTGAGTGTAAAGCAAATTTGAGTGCAAACTGTCCACAAGCCCACGAATTTTGATAGTTTTTAGACTGCAGTGTGATTATTAGCTCCTGAAAATAGAAGTTGAAATCGACAAAAATTGTGTGGATTTTTCAGTTCTTGGTGACTTGGTGGTGGTTTTTGGTCAGAAATAGAGAAGGGGTTCTAGGTATAAAATTAAAAGTGCAACAGCGTTTCACACGCTGTGTGTGTAACAAAACTCCAGTAGCATTCTGTTAGATAATAATAGATGTCATTTACAAAATACTAGTAAATTCATTCTGTGATGTGTCTCCATTTCTCGGGTTGTTTCCATTTTTTCAGTCTTGCCTTTCTTACTGCAGATTGAATACTTCGTCCTCTATCGTTTGCTATATTTTACACTTATTTTCATCCATTTACATAATGAAACACATGCATTCAATAATAGTAGAAGATAAAGGCAAGACGGAAAAAACGCAATGAACCAGGACTGTGACAAATGCTCCGTGGCTGTTGTGTGTACTGCACAAGTGCACTGCATAGGGGGGGGGGGGGGGGGGGGGGGGGGGGGGGGGGGGGGGTGTGTATGTGTCCTATTAGATAATGGCCTTTATCATTAGACCGGCCTTTATTAATTAATTATTCAACAAAGATAATTAGCTGAAAAGGTTAATAAAATACAGCTTAATGTTTGGTAAGAAAGGCAAGTGTGAAAATGCCGGAAGAGCTGAGAAATGTAAAGGGGGGGAGCACATCTTCACCTTTACCGAACTTTCTACAGATCTTGTGCAAAATGAAGGGTCAAGACTGGCTGAAGATTGTATCAAAGCTAGAACTGTCCTGAAAGTAGCAGGTTTAGGTTCCAGCATTGAGATCATCATGACTGAAGTTGAATCAAATTAAAGGGGTTGGATTTTTCATCTTAATAAAAAAAAAAATGGATAGAAGCAAGTCGTCAAGAATGAAGAGAGCTTTGAGAGTAAAGATCATCAGCATGGGCAATGCGGAAGTCGGCAAGGTAAGCAAATGCAGAGCTGTGGAGCTGGTGATTGTAAGCTAACCCTTTCGCCGCCAGCCATTTTTCAGCCTAAAAATACCATTATACTGAACTTGGTAGAGAGAAAATTTTGTATCTGCAATATTGGGAATTCCTATGTGACATATTCAGGCATGGGCATTGTCCACGAATTCGCAGATTTCCGCGAAAAAAAAATTGAAATGGTTACTAAATACTTCAATTGGGGGGCTTTTCAGAGTTTTTTGTCTCTGACAATTCCCATGCCTGCATATAACATTAGACCTATCCTTACCTCCCAAAATTAGGAAAACAGGATCTTCAGATAACAGGCTCTGAATTGATGCCTTTTAGTGACATAGATGGTAAACCATTATGGTGCTAAAATGCGACATTGGCGGTGAAAGGGTTAAATTAAGTTGGATTTTGTTAAGTGTTCATGAAAATATAGAGAAAATAGGTGATATAAATATTTAAAGATATATTAACCCTTTTACCGCCAGCTATTTTTCCCGCCAAAGAATACAATTAAACATAGCTGGGTAGAGACCCCCCCAGCTATATTAGGAATTCCTGTGTGTCATGTACAACATTAGGTCTGTCCGTACCTGCCAAAATTAAGAAAATAGGGTCTTCAGATAACATGCCCTGATTTGATGCCTTCAAGTGACATGGGTGTTAAACCATTGTGGTGCATAAATGCGACATTGGCGGTGAAAGGGTTAAGTAACTCATTTGCATCGCAACGATCTTGAATTATAAAAAAACACTCACAAATCACTCCAGCCATACACACAAACAAAACAGCCATAAACAAAAGGAGAAATGAAGGAAGATTACAGGCTTTTACTTCAGGTTTAGACATAGGGAAGTAATAGATCAGACTCTACACCAATTGGTTTCCCCACAACAAACCAACATAAAAGCAAAGTCGGGGTGGGGGGTCTAAGGGAGCAAAGCGAGTTTAGAAGTGACCAAGGTATGTTGTGCACACAGCTTTACTTCCCTTGAAGCAAATGCATCAAATTGACAGCTATGTATTAATTCCAGGCATTTTCTTTTTTTATATGGCCGGAAGGACTTGAATGAGTTAGTGTACCAGCCTACCTTATAAAGTTATATGCTTATTGGGTCACTGTGTGTACATTTTTATGCATTTTGTATAACATATTTTTGTTACTAAATCATGCATGCATTATTTTATATACATCCGCTTACACCCGTTACGGTCTCTCTCTCTCTCTCTCTCTCTCTCTCTCTCTCTCTCTCTCTCTCTCTCTCTCTCTCTCTCTCTCTCTCTCTCTCTCTCTCTCTCTCTCTCTCTCTCTCTCTCTTTCACTCTCTCTCCCCCCCTCTCTCTCTCTCTCTCTCTCTCTCTCTCTCTCTCTCTCTCTCTCTCTCTCTCTCTCTCTCTCTCTCTCTCACTCACTCTCTCTCAACTGAATTATTGCTTTGCATCAAATTCCAACATTATGGCTTTAAAAGAAAACTTTTTTTTTTCCAGAGCTGCATCATCAAGAGGTACTGTGAAAAGCGCTTTGTCAGCAAGTACCTGGCTACCATCGGCATTGACTATGGGGTCACCAAGTGAGTAGGAATTGCACACACGCACTGACACACACACACACACACATACAGGCACACAACACACACACACACACAGACATGCACATGTATGTATGTATGCACACATGCACACATCACACACGCAGACATGCACCTGTATGTATGCATACACACACATACACTCACACACACACACACGCGAGCACACACACACACGCATGCACATGCATGTGCACACACATGTATAGTACTGTTTCGAAATTCGGTCTTTTGGGGTTATCTTTCCCTACTGTCTCGTCTTGAAGTCGGTTTGGGGTAGTTCCGGTTCAAAATTAGAATGAAAAAATGGAAGTTACCTACCTTAAGCAACAACTATATTTTGTTCTTGACTTCAAGTCTTTGGGTATTCATGTGGTCGTATCAAGTAAACAAATAAGAACATAATTGTTTATAGTCAACGAATGTAAACACTTTAAGAAAGAAAGATGAAACAGGACTTAATAATATTAAATCTCCAAACTGGTAGCTTAGCAATTAAACACCCCTCTATTTCAATTACGGAGCAGCCATGCCGTGTTTACAACATTGTCTAACCCGAACTAACTGTCCTAACGGGCACACAACTCGTCTGTTACTTCCGTTTTCATTTCGCAACAGTGCTATACAGGCACACACACACAACACACTCAGAAACAATACATGCACATGTATGCATGCACACACATGCACACAGCACACAACACACACACACACATACATACACTTCATGGAGATGCTTGTCTTTGTCGTAAGAATGCATGAATATAAATTAAAATAAGGTGTTCATTGCAATTCGCATAATCTATTATTTATTTTGAACATGAATTGAGAATGTAATCAAACTAGTGAAAATAATGTGGCTTGCGTTCCTATGCTAGTAATGGTGCTTATACTTTTATGTGCTCCTCCCCCCCCCCCCCTCCCCTCTCTAAAAGTAATCAGAGAGCTCTTCAGGTAGTTTTCCACATGACTCAGGGCTTCCAGGGACCCCATTTGGGGGTCTATGAAGTACTAAAATTCTAAAGGACCCTCTAAAAGAATGTGCAGGGGGTCTCAGGGATGCACTAGAAAAAATCTTTTTAGCATTCACAATGCTGCTGGGACCCTCTATCCCAGTCTCTAGGACCCTCTATGCTGTAAGTGAAGGAGTCCCTGGGACTCCTTGTTTTGCGGGATGATTGGGAGCCCTGCAGAGACATGCACGCGTATATCTATGTATGCATATATGTACACGCGCACAATCACGTCCTCAATCAAATCCAAAATGAGGTCTTATAAGTGAGCAGTCTTAAGTTAACCCTATGCCTCCCGATCAATCGAACCGAGAATCGATCCTGAGTTCCGAGTGATGGGAAGTAGGTGATTTTTTTAGATAAAAGATTTGGGTGCTTTCCCTTGCTGTAAGAACCAAAACCGGACCACTGAGAGTCAGGAAAAGGAAGCACTAACTTAGTATATTGCATTGTGGGTAGGGAGAAAGTGAAAGTACTATCCCTGGCTTTCAGCAGGCGCAATCGGCGCATACGGGCTGCATGGGTTGACCAAATTCGGGCGCCTTCGGCGTCTGTAGCCTAGAGAGAGTGAAAAGGGAAATAATTTTAATACTCACAAAGAAGGACAATGAACATTTTGGATGATTTGTGAAGGTCTTATAAAGGAGGTTCCACTCTGTATGAGGGCCCCCCCAAAAATTTTTTGGGCACAAAATTAAGATTTTGTTCTTATATTTTCCTACTACAGTGGATTCCTGATAACTCAAAACCACTGCACAACTGGTCCCAGTTTAATCATCTTTATGATAAAAGGTCTTTTTAACTTAACTCAAAACCACTGCACAACTGGCCCCAGTTTAATCATCTTTATGATAAAAGGTCTTTTTAACTTCACTCAAAATATTGGCTGTCTCAGAATAAAATTTCACTTCCTCCAATTTTGACTTTAAAAGCGATTTTCACTGTATGTTATTAGTAATATTATTAAGGCGCAGGGGTCTCAGTCTGAGGAACGAAAACTTAGCTTTACGTCCTCCCGGCCGTAGCCATATGGGACTTTTTTTATTTATTTAGTTGGAGCAGTCTGAGGAAAAAGTGTCGCCTTATTATAGTAAAAAACAACAACATATTGTCGATGAAATTCAAAAGCCTCGTATCTCGATTTTGGGGTTTTTTGAATAGAGGTGGGGGGAAAAACCGGTTTGAACCGAAAAACTGGTGCTAAGCTTTCGTGGTTTGAAAAACCGGTTTGAGTTGCTGTGAACCGGTTTTTAACTGCAAACTGAAAGTAAGTTTTTCTTAGAATAACGCATTCTTTTCGAAAAACAACACTGATTCTCAGCGCAGATTGGGTGTTTGTAAACCAAGAGTAGCTGTTTCTAGTTTGTGGTGGTGTATGACTTTGACTGAGTTTAACTGATTTAAGTCAGTTGAGTTTGTGTGTCGTAAATCATAAGTCTTAAGTTTCTTTATTGTGCGTATGTGTGTGTGTGTGTGTGTGTGTGTGTGTGTGTGTGTGCGTGTGCGTGTGCGTGCGTGTGTGAATATTCTGACAAATAAATATGTGTTTGCATAGGTGAAACTAGTGATGCGAGTACTGGTTAAAAAAACCGGTTCGATAAAACCGGTTTGATGAGAGAAAACTGGTTAAAACCGGTTCGGGTTTTTGAACCGGTTCTCAACTCTAGTTTTGAGTTATATACTTAGTCAGCTTTCTAATTTTTCATGCCACCTTCCACCAAAAGCTTGTATCTCCAACGACTTTCTATCTGGGGTAAATGAGGTGAAAATAGATGAAAAACTCGTAAAACCTCGTATATTCGTTCTTTTCAAGTCTAAAAAAAAAAAAAGTCAAGTAATTTTAACAAATAGCAGGACTAAACTCGCAATGTCTTGAACAACATATTCATTATAGTTAATCATTCGTGGTCAACGCCGTTATTTTTTTAAACAGTTTTTTTTCATTGTTCTGAAAACTACAAAAAATGAGATACGAGGTTTTTGAATTTCACCGACGATATGGTACTGGGGCTAATGTTAAGATCAGCTCCCTCCGCTGTTCCAGGGTGAAGGCTTAGGGTTATGACCAATCAGCCACCTCCGATTTACCTTTTCCGTTAAGCTGATTGGCCAACTTCACCATGGAGCACTCAGCTGTTCCGAACAGCGGAGGGAGCTGATCTTAACATTTGCTGGTATTGGTAAATCATTTTCAGCATTGATTTGTGGTTTCTGTGGTCAGAGTACCAGTCAAGGACAGAGACGTGAAGGTGAACATCTTTGACATGGCGGGACACCCCATTTTCTATGAGGTGAGTTTCTACGTAATCGCTTGTTTCTACTACTATAGCTAACCTCTGTCCCATCTTCTAATGGAAAATGCCTGTTGTTGATGCAGAGCTTCAGATTGTTTTCAAACTTCATGGGTTCATACCCCTGATTAATAATAATAATAATAATAGTGAATCATTTATATAGCGCATTCCTCCACCAGATGTGGAGCTCTATGCGCTTAACAAAAAAAAAAATTAAAAGTAAGAAATTCAAGAAAAACAAATAATCGCTCACACACCTGCAAATAGGCATATACATACATCCCCCACCCACCCACCCACCCACCAATGCACGCAGGCATGTACGTACACACACATACGTGCGCGCGCACGCATACACACGCACGCACACACGCACGCACGCACGCACACATATGCACACCATTACCATCACCACCACTCATCCCGAGGTGAAGGAAAACTCAGTTCTGACTCTTTTGGACCTTTCAGCAGCGTTTGATACCATTGACCACAACACTCTTCTTTCTCGTTTGGAATATGTCTTCGGCATCAGTGGTAAAGCTCTCCAGTGGTTCACCTCTTATCTTTCTAACCGTACCCAGATTGTTTCCATTCAGGACACCAACTCTGCCCCAGCCTCTGTTTCCTGTGGTGTGCCACAGGGATCAGTCCTGGGGCCTGTTCTATTTGTTCTCTACACTTCTCCTCTTTAAGACGTCATGTCCAGGCATTCAGCTCTCCATCACTCATTCGCTGATGATACCCAACTGCAGAAGTCTTCTAAGCCTAATGGAATTGATGATCTAGTTTTGTCCATGCAGGATACTGTTTCAGATGTCAAGTCCTGGATGACCTCCAATAAATTAAAACTCAAAGAAGATAAGACTGAGGCAATGATTGTTTCCACTCAGAGAACTTCCACCTCTGTTCAGTTTCCTGACTCTCTTGTCATTGGCGATGCTACCGTCCCTTTCTGTCAATCAGCTAAAAACCTTGGTGTAACCCTCGATTGTCAGCTAACTATGATCACTCATGTCATGACTCTGATTCGTAATGTGAACTTTGAACTCCGTCGTATTAGTGCCATTCGTCACTATCTCACAGTTGAAGCCACCAAGACTCTAGTATCAGCTTTTGTACTGTCTCGCATCGATTATTGCAATTCCCTACTTGTAGGCTGTCCTCAAACCCTCCTCAACAAACTTCAGAAAGTTCAGAACAATGCAGCTCGATTAATCCTTAAAGTCCCTCGTACAGACCACATCAAACCCCACCTCAAGACCTTACACTGGCTTCCAGTCGAGGCAAGAATAAAGTATAAAATTGCTTGCCTCTGTTTCAATGCTGTCCATTCATCTAGTCCTGCCTACCTCTCTGATCTCGTTCACCTGTGCTCACCCTCCAGGTCTCTCCGTTCCTCTTCTGACAAACTTATCCTTTCTATTCCTCGTACTAACACTAAGACAAATGGTGAACGTTCATTTTCTTTTAGCGCCCCTTCTGTCTGGAACACCCTACCATATGAACTTCGTTCTGCTAAATCTTTCCAGTCTTTCAAAACCGCTCTTAAAACTCACCTCTTCCGGCAATACCTCTGATTTTTTCCCTGTCCTGTTTCCTGCCTTAAAATGATGTCCCCCACATTGTGGGTGGGTGGGTGTGCGCGCGTGTGTGGGTGTGGGCGTGTGCGTGCGTGCGTGTTGTGGCTGTGTGAATGTTTGTGATAGTTGATATTGTAGTACAGTAGCTTATTTATGATTTATGTATTTATTTAAACAATTGTGAAGCACCGTGAGCTCAAGAGAGAAAGGGCGCTCTATAAATGTTATTTATTATTATTATTATTATCCCACCCAAGAACACAATACATGATACAATCTGTTGAATAAAGCATCAACATTCTCTCTCTCTCTCTCTCGCTCTCGCTCTCGCTCTCTCTCTCTCTCTCTCTCTCTCTCTCCCTCCCTCTCTCTCTCTCTCTCTCTCTCTCTCTCTCTCTCTCTCTCTCTCTCTCTCTCTCTCTCTCTCTCTCTCTCTCTCTCTCTCTCTCTCTCTCTCTCTCTCTCTCTCTCTCTCTCTCTCTCTCTCTCTCTCTCTCTCTCTCTCTCTCTCTCTCTCTCTCTCTCTCTCTCTCTCTCTCTCTCTCTCTCTCTCTCTCTCTCTCTCTCTCTCTCTCTCTCTGTGTGTGACATGTACGGACTATAAGGCGATACTTTTTTCCTAGACTGAGACTATAATGTGACTGATAATATAGTAACGAACTATAATAACAAAATCTGAATTTTGTGTAAAATTTGCGGGGTGCGCCTTATAATCAGGTGCACCTTGTAGTCCGTACAATACGGTAAATAAATATGGACCAAGTAAAATTGACCTGTGATTTCCGGATGTCCTATTGGCAGAAATTGACTGTGCCTTCAAATAAGGCGACCCCCCCCCCCCCCCCCAGAAGTAATTATTAGGTATGAGGTAATTTACAGCCACAGAGGCATCTCTGTGAAATTCGGGTTGCTCCCACTTGGAGAGCGCATTGCAGCCAGAGGCGCGCCACCCCATTTTTTTCTTTTTACCTGCAATTTTTGTGACTGATAAGGAAGGAAAGGGGTGGTGGTAAATTTGAACCAAATGACAACTTTTTCGTTGCCACTGGGTTTAACTTGTGCTAAGTGCACGGGCACACGGGACCTCGGTTTATCGTCTCATCCGAAAGACTCCACGTTCAGACCACCGTTAAGGCCTAGTGCAAAGTGAGAGAGGAAAAATCCCCTGTACCCAGGGTTCGAACTCGGGGTTTACTCGACACGAGGCGAACGCGCTACCGCTGTGCCACTCTACACCCTGCCCTGTGCATTTTCTATGTAAGTTTTTATTGAGTGTTATCCTTGGAGCTAAATAGCATTTCAAAGCGATTTATCACTGTATTAAGCCTTTTTGGTGGTGTTCGGAACTCATTTCAGTGTTGTCCCTCTTCAGTCTAGGGCCTAGATAGCCCTTTTACAGCGGTTTTCAGAGGATTGGACTTCAGACTCAGGGCTCCCAGGGACCCCCATTTGGGGGTATATGAAGCATTAAGATTCTACAGGACCCTCTAAAAGAATGTGCTGGGGGTCCCAGGGATGCACTAAAAAAATTATTTTTAGCATTCGCTATGCCACTGGGACCCTCTATCCCGCCTCTAGGACCCTCTGTACTGTAAGTGAAGGAGTCCCTGGGACCCCTTGTTTTGCGGGACGATTGGAAGCCCTGAGATTGTTCTGATGTCTGATGTTTCAGGTGCGTAATGAGTTTTATCGCGACTCCCAGGGGGCCATCATTGTGTTTGACGTCTGCAATCGCAGCAGCTTCGAGGCCCTGGATCTGTGGGTGCAGGAAATGCGCAACGAGGTCGGGGACAAAAGCGAGTGCGACAACATCGTGGTGTGCGTGTGTGCCAACAAGGTAAAGGGATTATTTTAGTCTTCTATATGACGTAGATTGTATGCACACACACGCACACATGCATGCACGCACACACATACACACACCACCAAACACAGAAAATTGACATTTTTAGGGTTGTTAACTATTGTTTGCTCTTTCTGAAGAATATGCTCTGGGAATGACCATATTTTAAACAAAATGGCGCAGCACACTCCACAGATACCTGCTGTTTTCATTTATTGGCTTTTGTGAGGGTTTTTTGCATTCACTAAGCTAATGCTAATTTATCGGTTTGATAAAACAAAGGAGCTGCTTCTCAACTTCTTTTTTGTAAAGTGAGACCAATCACTTAGTTTCAACTTGTGGAGTGAGACCAATCACTTAGTTCCAACTTGTGGAGTGAGACCAATCACTTAGTTTCAACTTGTGGAGTGAGACCAATCACTTAGTTTCAACTTGTGGAGTGAGACCGATCACTTAGTTTCAACTTGTGGAGTGAGACCGATCACTTAGTTTCAACTTGTGGAGTGAGACCAATCACTTAGTTCCAACTTGTGGAGTGAGACCGATCACTTAGTTTCAACTTGTGGAGTGAGACCAATCACTTAGTTTCAACTTGTGGAGTGAGACCGATCACTTAGTTTCAACTTGTGGAGTGAGACCGATCACTTAGTTCCAACTTGTGGAGTGAGACCAATCACCTAGTTTCAACTTGTGGAGTGAGACCAATCACTTAGTTTCAACTTGTGGAGTGAGACCAATCACCTAGTTTCAACTTGTGGAGTGAGACCAATCACTTAGTTCCAACTTGTGGAGTGAGACCGATCACTTAGTTTCAACTTGTGGAGTGAGACCAATCACCTAGTTTCAACTTGTGGAGTGAGACCAATCACTTAGTTTCAACTTGTGGAGTGAGACCAATCACCTAGTTTCAACTTGTGGAGTGAGACCAATCACTTAGTTCCAACTTGTGGAGTGAGACCGATCACTTAGTTTCAACTTGTGGAGTGAGACCAATCACTTAGTTTCAACTTGTGGAGTGAGACCGATCACTTAGTTTCAACTTGTGGAGTGAGACCGATCACTTAGTTCCAACTTGTGGAGTGAGACCAATCACCTAGTTTCAACTTGTGGAGTGAGACCAATCACTTAGTTCCAACTTGTGGAGTGAGACCGATCACTTAGTTCCAACTTGTGGAGTGAGACCAATCACCTAGTTTCAACTTGTGGAGTGAGACCAATCACTTAGTTCCAACTTGTGGAGTGAGACCGATCACTTAGTTTCAACTTGTGGAGTGAGACCGATCACTTAGTTCCAACTTGTGGAGTGAGACCGATCACTTAGTTCCAACTTGTGGAGTGAGACCGATCACTTAGTTTCAACTTCGAAGTTGACTTCCCATTTTCGTTTGCACAGAGTTCGTAAAGATCGACACGATCTTGACTGTTTCAGTGAAAACTTTGATCATAAACTGCTCAGTGAAGAAAAAAGTGCTTAACCCCTTGACCTGCCACCAACATATTACGTACTGACCTGATAACATCACTGATGACATCATCAGATGAAGAGGAATAACCCTGATATGTTGGCTTTTGCTACACAGTCAAGAGATTAATATCCCCAGACCATTTTGCCAGATTGGCTCTATCAGTTGTCTTTTTCGTGGCATGGTTTTCCCAATGGATTTTTCTTTCATTTTCTCTGGCAGTCAAGGGGTTAAAAGTGGGGAAATGTAGTGGTCAGATCGTGTTATCGCTGATAAAATTCCTCACTATCGGCCTGAGAACGGTTCGTTTTTGTTACTGAGATTGGCGGTGTCAACAATCACAGGCTGGAGTTGACGACCAGCCTGAAATACGGAAAGGGAAATATTCACAAATTAGCCGCAATTGTTGTTTTAGTCGCAGGGGTCGAAGTTGAAGAAAAAAGACGACAATGTGATAACTTTTTTTCTCCCGTGAGTGAGCCCTTTGCGCCTTGTAATATTAGGTATTAGGTACTTTATAGTCACAGAGGCGTCTCTGAAATTCGGGTTGCTCCCACCTGGAGAGTTTTGCATGCGATTTTTGTCACTGATGAGGGGGGGGGGGGGGGGGGGGGGGTGTAATTTTTACCAAATGACAACTTTTTCGTTGCCACTGGGTTTAACGTATGCTAAGTGCATGGGCACACGGGACCTCGGTTTATCGTCTCATCCGAAAGACTCCACGTTCAGACCGTTAAGGCCTAGTGCAGAATGAGAGGAAAAAAATCCCCTGTACCCAGGTTCGAACTCGGGTTTACTTGACACGAGGCGAACGCGATACCACTGTGCCACTCTAATATGACTACTAATATAGTAAGAAACTAAATAACAAAATAGTATTTTGTGTCAAATTTGGTGGTGAGCACTATATGCGGCCAATGTTAAGAATAGCCCCCTCCTCTGCCCCTTCCATTCATTTCAGATGGTTTCAGTTAGGGTTAGGGATAGGCTTAGGGTCAGTTAAGTGTCAGTCTTGTAACATACCATCGATTTTTTATTTATTTTGTGGATTAGACGGTTTCAAGTTAGGGTTAGGTTTAGGGTCAGTTTAGCGTCACACACACACACACACACACACACAGAAAAAGTTGATGACTAAGCTGACTCTAAGCCTATCCCTAACCCTATCCCTAACCCTTGTTCCTAACCCTAACCCTAACCTGAAACTGTCTGAAATGAATGGAAGGGGCAGAGGAGGGGGCTATGGCTGGTACCCACGTGTCGTCATATCCGGCCACAAGGAGCGCCATATTATGGGAGACCGCCATCTTAGTCATTAACTTTTTTTGAAAAATGCCAGATCGATGCTGCGTATTTGGCTGTTCCAATTCGAAACTTATCTAAACTGTATTTATAACATCTGGATGTTTTCTTTACACATTTAGATAACATTTTCACTTTGTTTGCACACAAATAAGGACTAAGATGGCGACACTTCCGTTGGAAGGGTCGAGATGCGCATGCAGGTGGGGGGGAGTCATTCTTAACGTTTGCCAACTATGCCTCATAGTCTGAGAAATATAGTATGATGTAGGGTTTTCTCCTACGCCATCACAATCATCATGTTCACGCCTATCGTTGCTGTCAGGTGGACAGCAGGCAGCGGTCAGTGGATGAGTCAGAGGGCAGGCTGTGGGCAGACTCCCACGGCTTCCACTACTTTGAAACCTCTGCGCAAACCGGAGAAGGCATCTCAGACATGTTCCAGGTGCGTCTTGCAGCGTCAGTGCTTATACAGTGGAACATCCCTTATAAGACCCTCTATCCTGCCTCTAGGACCCTCTATGCTGTAAGTGAAGGGAAGTCCCTGGGACCCTCTATCCCTCCTCTAGGACCCTCTATGCTGTAAGTGAAGGGAAGTCCCTGGGACCCTCTATCCCGCCTCTTGGACCCTCTATGCTGTAAGTGAAGGGAAGTCCCTGGGACCCTCTATCCCGCCTCTTGGACCCTCTATGCTGTAAGTGAAGGGGAGTCCCTGGGACCCTCTATCCCGCCTCTAGGACCCTCTATGCCGTAAGTGAAGGGAAGTCCCTGGGACCCTCTATCCCGCCTCTAGGACCCTCTATGCTGTAAGTGAAGGGAAGTCCCTGGGACCCTCTATCCCACCTCTAGGACCCTCTATGCCGTAAGTGAAGGGAAGTCCCTGGGACCCTCTATCCCGCCTCTAGGACCCTCTATGCCGTAAGTGAAGGGAAGTCCCTGGGACCCTCTATCCCGCCTCTAGGATCCTCTATACCGTAAGTGAAGGGAAGTCCCTGGGACCCTCTATCCCGCCTCTAGGATCCTCTATACCGTAAGTGAAGGGAAGTCCCTGGGACCCTCTATCCCGCCTCTAGGACCCTCTATGCCGTAATTGAAGGGAAGTCCCTGGGACCCCTTGTTTTGTGGGACGATTGGGAGCCCTGCCTCTCCCCTAGTTTTTTCAGAAAACCGTCTACAGTGGAACCTCCTTTATAAGACCACCCATTATAAGACTCTCTCCCACATAAGACCTCCTTCTCTGAGACATTGCCCTTCTTTGTAAGCATTAAAATTACCTCCCTTTAAGACTCCCTCCCATATAAGACCTATTTCTCTGAGATAGTGCCCTTCTTTGTAAGTATTAAAATTACCTCCCTTATAAGACCTCCCATTATGACTCCCTCCCATATAAGACCTACTTCTCTGAGACATTGCCCTTCTTTGTAAGTATTAAAATTACCTCCCTTATAAGACCTCCCATTATAAGACTCCCATATAAGACCTACTTCTCTGAGACAGTGCCCTTCTTTGTAAGTATTAAAATTACCTCCCCTATAAGACCTCCCATTATAAGACTCCCTCCCACATAAGACCTACTTCTCTGAGACTCCCCTTCTTTGTAAGTATTAAAATTACCTCCCTTATAAGACCCCCATATAAGACCTACTTCTCTGAGACAGTGCCCTTTGTAAGTATTAAAATTACCTCCCTTTAAGACCTCCCATTATAAAACCCTCCCATTAAGACCTACTTCTCTGAGACAGTGCCCTTCTTTGTAAGTATTAAAATTACCTCCCTTATAAGACCCCTCCCAATAAGACTCCTCATATAAGACCTACTTCTCTGAGACAGTGCCCTTTGTAAGTATTAAAATTACCTCCCTTATAAGACCCTCCCATTAAGACCTACTTCTCTGAGACAGTGCCCTTCTTTGTAAGTATTAAAATGACCTCCCTTATAAGACCCCTCCCTTATAAGACCTCATTTTGGATGATTTTTGAAGGTCTCATAAGGGAGGTTCCACTGTAGACGATTTTGGAAAAAACTAGGTGAGAGCACTTTGTGAAAATAAAGGTATAAAATAAAGGTATATTGGAACCTCCCTTATAAGACCTTCACAAATCATCCAAAATGAGATCTTATATGGGAGGGGTCTTATAAAGGAGGTCATTTTAATACTTACAAAGAAGGACAATGTCTCAGAGAAGTAGGTCTTATGTGGGAGGGAGTCTTATAATGGAGCAGATATGGGTTATCCATATTTGTTACGGAAATGTATTGATGCTTGTTGTTTAATGGCAGGCATTGTTTGATGATGCTTCAGACCTGTTTACTCTACTCTTTTCGAGTAGTATTCTACTCAATTTGGACCTCCACTACTCTTCAAAACTGAAAATAATGCTCTTTAATTCTTGATTAGTATTCATTTTCAGTCAACAGTGTTTGATGGTTTAATGAATAAAACTACACAATCTAATTTAACAAAAATCCACCATTTTGCACCAAAGCTACTCATTTCAGCTATTCAGACTACTCAAGACTTGTGTAGGAGGTAAACAGGTGTGATGCTTGTCGTTCAATGGCAGGCGTTGTTCGAAGGGGTGGTGACCACGGTGGAGAACGGAGGGAAGAAGGCCCCCTTCACCACCCAGCTGGGCTACACCAAGGAGCAGATCGACATCATCCAGCGTCTCAAGAGCTCCAAGTCGGACTACGAGCGACTCGGTCTGGCCCCCGGATCCACCAAGTAAGTAGCAACGCATCATCAGCCGATTGGATACCGTATTTTTCGGATCATTAGGCGCTGCTGTGTATAAGGCGAATAGGGCAATTTTTAAGAAATATCTGAAAAATTGAAAGTAAAAGGCACCCTCGTTTGTAAGGCGATACACACCTCGCAAAAGAAAGTCGAAGTTTGAAGCCCGTACACGTCCTGTAAACGCTTACCAACTGCCATTACTGCTGTCATAAACGAGAGTTGGTTCCCTTCTCAAATAATCTAACTTCCATTTTTGCGACTTCCGGGTGTTGTGTTTGGACTTTTCTTCGCGAAAACTGGTAATTATGGCATTTTAAGCTCTACAACGATGCTTTTTACGTCCAATGAAGGGTTACGGCATCTGTTGGACGGTATCTCGGATGATAATAGGGATTTTGAAGCATTTTAACGTGAGTATTCGTCGTATCGGCGACTCGTTGCCACTTTCGATGTTGTGACTCACAGTAGACTGTACTGAGCACGGCAATTGTTGCCTCTCTTCTCACTATTTTGTTCACTGATAGGGCGCCCTCGTTTATTAGGCGCATAGGTCGAAATTGGAGAAAAAAATATCGCCTCATAGTCCGAAAATTACGGTAATTGCCTAGTACATGTAGAACAATTGCCTATCTTGGGAACAAATCGACATCATCCAGCGTCTCAAGAGCTCCAAGTCGGACTACGAACGACTCGGTCTAGCCCCTGGATCCAGCAAAGTGAGTGACAACACATCGTCAGCTGATTGGATAATTCAGACCTGTTTACTCTACTCTTTTCGAGTAGCATTCTACTCAGTTTGGATCTCTACTACTCTTCAAAATTGAAAATAATGCTTTAACTACTCATTTTCAGTGAACATTATTTGATGGTTTAATGAAAAGGACTACTCCTTTCACACCAAAACTACTAATTTCAGCTATCCAGACTACTCAAGACTTGTGTAGGGGGTAAACAGGTCTGATAATTGCCTAGTACATGTAAAATAATTGCCTATCTTGTTAATCAACATCATCCAGTGTCTCAAGAGCTCCAAGTCGGACTACGAACGACTCGGTCTGGTCCCCGGATCCAGCGAGTGAGTAGCAACACATCGTCAGCCGATTGGATAATTGCCTAGTACATGTAGAATAATTGTCCCCGGAGCCACCAAAGTGAGTAGCAACTCATCGTAGGATAATTGCCTTAATACCCTCTCTCCCCTTCATCTGAACCTTTTTTTTTATAACTGTCATCATCTACTACAGTGGTACCTCCCTTATAAGACCTCCAAAAATCATCCAAAATGAGGTCGTATAAGGGAGGGGTCTTATAAGGGAGGTCATTTTAACTCACTCGGCACTGGCCGGTTGCTTCCCCTTACAACCGTTTAGGACGGGGCATTCGACTAGGTTCGAAAACCCATCACCACAAAAAAGTTATGAAAAGTTATGGACTGATATTTTCAGATAAGATTACTAACACCATGCACTAAACGATCGTAAAATATCAGATTCCATGCCTTCGTCGTTTGTCTCCTATTGACAAAAACAGCTAACACATAGAAAGAAGGAAAATATCACATTCCGATCTTTGACCCCCCTCTACAACCAAAGCTGAAAATAAAGTCTGCAATCATTGGTTGGTCAAAGCAAACTGAAAATAGGTTATGATTTCCTACCGTAAAACTGGTTACACGCCAGAAATCAAAACCTCTTGAAAACTTATGAGCTGGAGCCGGCTCATTCGTCCTAAACGGTTGTGCGAGCCATGAGCCGGATCCGGCTCATTCGTCCCGAGTGACTTAATGCTTACAAAGAAGGGCAATGTCTCAGAAAAGTAGGTCTTATTTGATAGGGAGTCTTATAATGGGAGGTCTTCTAAGGGAGGTTCCACTGTAGTAAACCAGAAAAACAAGTGCAGCCCTGTGTTCAGTTTTGAGAAAGAGCAAGACTGGAAAGCTTAACCCTTTCACTGCCAATGTCGCATTTATGCACCACAATGGTTTAACATCCATTTCACTAAAAGGCATCAAATCAGTGCCTGTTATCCGAAGACCCTATTTTCTTTTTTTTTGGGGGGGGAGGTAAGGATAGGCCTAATGTTATGCATGTCACAGATGAATTTCCAATATTGCAGACAGATTTTTTTCTATGCCCAATTAAGTGTAATGGTACTTCTTTGGCTGCAAAAATGTTTGGCAGTGAAAGGGTTAATAGATAGCTGTCAATTTGATGCATTCGCTTCAAGGGAAGTAAATGTATGCAGTTGGTCACTTCTAAACTCGCTTCTCTCAATTAGACCACAAGTTTGACAGTTTGATTTCTAGGAAACCAGAACAAAGTGAGTGTTCCGATCCTTGAAAAGGCTGTCTTTCTGGTGATCTGAGACGTGTTTCTTGCAAAAACTCATCCGTCAGGGTCCACCTTTAAGGCTTTGCATGTAGCAGGGTAGTTACCTGTTGCTGCTTAACCCAATGACTACTGACCATTCGAACCGAGAATCGATCCCAGTCCCTGAGACAAGGGCATTAACTCCGAACGTCACACCAAATCTTTTCATTAAAAAAATCACCCAGAATACAGTCTTAACTCACATTTCATTTCTGAAAGATGCATATTGAATAGCAATGATGATATTTTCATTCGAAAGCTTACATAATGTCACACAACAAACCATGAATTAGAAGAAAAAATCCGTAATGGCGCTCCGAGCATCGCGCCGAGTCAATACTGCACACGTCATGTGGAAAGAAGAAAAAAATTTGGGGTCACTTCGAAAAATCCGTTCAAAAAGACTATTGGGTGCTTTCCCTTGCTGTAAAGACCAAAAACCAGTGAGTGTCAGGAACAGGAAGAACTAACCTAGTATATTGCATTGTGGGTAGGGAGAAAGTGAAAGTGAAACTACTAGACCTGGCGTTCAGCGGGCGCAATCAGCGTCATCAGGCACCAGGGAAGGGAAAAAAATCGGGCGGATTTCGGTTCTGCAGCCTTGAGAGGGTTAATTGCTGGGTTACACCAAGGAACGTATCGACATCATCCAGCGACTGTGTTTATGTATGTTTTGTTTGTGTGTATGGCAGCTGGAGTGATTTGCGAGGTTAAATTTTTTTTTTTTAATTTCAAAATCGTTGCGATGCGAATGAGTAAAAGTGTCTTATTTCTCTATATCACATGGATGCAACCTTGCCTCGGACACGAGGCGGCGCCTGTTTTTCGAATTTTTGACCCCCCCCACAAAAAATTGATTCAAAGTTCAAGGGGAAAAAAGTGTTGAATTTTCACTTTACAAGCCTGGAATAAGCTTCAAATTGAGTATGATTTTGCTTTTTCTTCAGCTTCAGGGGGACAACACCTCCACTGACCCTCCGACAGGGCCCTGGGCGGCCCCTGGACCCCTGCCTTGCCTGTTTTGGGATTTTCTCCAGTTGCATCCATGATGTTTTGTTTGTGTGTATGGTGGCTGGAGTGGTTTGTGAGTTTTTTTTTTTTTTTTTAATAATTCAAAATCGTTGCGATGCGAATGAGTAAAAGTGTTTTATGTCCCTACATTGTTATTATTATGATTTATTTTGTTTTTTTTCATCAGGGATGACATCAACAAGGCGTATCGGCGCCTGGCGGTGCTGCTTCACCCAGACAAAAACGTGGCCCCGGGCAGCGAAGAGGCCTTCAAGGTGCTGGTGGCCGCCCGCACAGCCCTGCTGAAACGATGCAGCTGAGGGCGGCTTTGCCCCTAGATCTGTCTGTGTTCGTCTTGACTGAGTGATCGCGTTTACTGGTAATTATATCAGTAAAATACTGACTGCAAAACCAAAATACTGAAACAAAATTTGACCTGTCAGTCCCAAGGGACTGATAGATATTTGCTAGGACTGATAAATTGTTTAACCCTTTCGCCGCCAATGTCGCATTTTAGCACTACAATGGTTTAATACCCATGTCACTAAAAGGCATCAAATCATGGCCTGTTACCCAAAGGCCTTATTTTCTTAATTTTGGGAGGTAAGGATAGGCCTAATGCTATGTATGTCACAGAGAAATTTGCAATATTGCACATATTTTATTTTCTCTACCCAGTTAAGTTTAATGGTATTTTGGGGCTGAAAAATGGCTGGCGGCGAAAGGGTTAAAAAACTTTTTTGGCTGTCATTTTCTACAGTGGCGTTGCTCCCACGCCGCTCATTTCGAATCCCAATTCGCAGCTGCACCCTGGCTTGTTCAGGTCGCAGAATCCGAGACCAGCAGTCCAAGGGGAGCGAGTCTATGTTAGGCCGTCAGGAGGCAACCAACCGAGGAGACACTGCACTGCTGCTGAGTCACTTCGGTGTGAGGTTAGTTTGCTTTGTTGGACTCAGTGATCGCGTTTACTGGTAATTATATCAGTAAAATACTGACTGCAAAACCAAAATACTGAAACAAAATTTGACCTGTCAGTCCCAAGGGACTGATAAATATTTGCTAGGACTGATAAATTGTTTAACGGAGGCTTTTTATTTTGTGGTTTTCACTGGTGTTTGTTTCCCTGGGACTGGTTCTGACACCGGTTGTTGGGGGCATTGTCGCTGATGGGACTGGTTTTAAAAATCCCTAGTGCGGTCACTGTACACCCTTTTTTAATTTTTTTGCTGTCCCATCTTCTGCGTCGTACAGTGGCGTTGCTCCCACGCCGCTCATTCCGAATCCCAATTCGCAGCTGCACCCTGGCCGCAGAATCCGAGACCAGCGGTCCAAGGGGAGCGAGTCTATGTTAGGCCGTCAGGAGGCAACCAACCGAGGAGACACTGCACTGCTGCTGAGTCACTTCGGTGTGAGATTAGTTTAGTTTGTTGGACTCAGTGATCACGTTTACTGGTAATTGTCAGTAAAATACTGACTGCAAAACCAAGATACTGAAACAACAAAATGGACCTGTCAGTCCCTGTGGCTGATAAATATTTGCTAGGACTGAAAAATTGTTTAACGGAGGCTTTTTATTTTGTGATTTTCACTGGTTTTTGTTTCCCTGGGACTGGTTTTGATACCTGTTGTTGGGGGGCATTGTCGCTGATGGGACTGGTTTTGATACCTATTGTTGGGGGCATTGTCGCTGATGGGACTGGTTTTGATACCTGTTGTTGGGGGGCATTGTCGCTGATGGGACTGGTTTTGATACCTGTTGTTGGGGGCATTGTCGCTGATGGGACTGGTTTTGATACCTGTTGTTGGGGGCATTGTCGCTGATGGGACTGGTTTTGATACCTGTTGTTGGGGGCATTGTCGCTGATGGGACTGGTTTTGACACCTGTTGTTGGGGGGCATTGTCGCTGATGGGACTGGTTTTGACACCGGTTGTTGGGGGGCATTGTCGCTGATGGGACTGGTTTTGATACCTGTTGTTGGGGGCATTGTCGCTGATGGGACTGGTTTTGACACCTGTTGTTGGGGGGCATTGTCGCTGATGGGACTGGTTTTGATACCTGTTGTTGGGGGCATTGTCGCTGATGGGACTGGTTTTGACACCTGTTGTTGGGGGGCATTGTCGCTGATGGGACTGGTTTTGATACCTATTGTTGGGGGCATTGTCGCTGATGGGACTGGTTTTGATACCTATTGTTGGGGGCATTGTCGCTGATGGGACTGGTTTTGACACCGGTTGTTGGGGGGCATTGTCGCTGATGGGACTGGTTTTGATACCTGTTGTTGGGGGGCATTGTCGCTGATGGGACTGGTTTTGATACCTATTGTTGGGGGGCATTGTCGCTGATGGGACTGGTTTTGATACCTTTGTTGGGGGCATTGTCGCTGATGGGACTGGTTTTCAAAATTCATAGTGCGATCACTGTACACCCCCTTTTTTTTTGCTGTCCCATCTTCTGGGTCGTACAGTGGCGTTGCTCCCACGCAGCTCATTCCGAACCCCAATTCGCAGCTACACCCTAGCTTGTTCAGGTTGCAGAATCCGAGACCAGCAGTCCAAGGGGAGCGAGTTTATGTTAGGCCGTCAGGAGGCAACCAACCGAGGAGACACTGCACTGCTGCTGAGTCACTTCGGTGGAGTTCAGCGGAGCCTGTTCTGTGATCGCCCAGCCCCCCAGAATTAGTATCTGCCCCCCTCTGCTATCTGGCAGTCATGGTCGGAAACGACGGACAGGCGTACATGCACATACTTCAGTCACATTATAAGGCACAGGGGTCTCAGTCTGGGTAAAGAAAAAGTATCGCCTTATAGTCCGTAAAATGAGGTATGCTTTTTAACCCCTTGACTGCCAGAGAAAATTGAAGAAAAAATCATTGGGCAAACCATGCCAGGAAAAAGACAACTGATAGAGCCAATCTGGCAAAATGGTCTGGGGATATTACTCTCTTGACTGTTAGAGCAAAAGCCAGCATATCAGGGTTATTCCTCTTCGTCTGATGACGTCATCAGTGATGTCATCAGGTCAGTACGTAATACGTTGGTGGCAGTCAAGGGGTTAACCCTTTCACCGCCAATGTCGCATTTATGCACCACAATGATTTAACACCCATGTCACTAAAAGACATCAAATCAGGGTCTGTTATCCAAAGACCATATTCTCTTAATTTTGGGAGGTAAGGATAGGCCTTACTTTAAATATGTCACAGAAGAATCCCCAATATTACAGACAGATTTTTTTCTCTACCCAGGTAAGTTTAATGGAATTTTTTTGCTGAAAAATGGGTGGTGGTGAAAGGGTTAAGGACTTTGAAATGCTGAAGCATCGTGAGGGAGGTGGCTATGCTAGGTTCCCTGTGTGCTTTGAGTGCAGCTTTCCCCGTACTCTGGTATTAGGCATAAGGTACTTTATAGTCACAGAGGCTTCTCTGCGATATTCGGGTTGCTCCCACCTGGAGAGCGCGTCTGCAGCCAGAGGCGCACCACCCATTTAAAAAAAAGAATTTGCATGAGATTTTTTTCATCGGCGGTGGAAGGGTTAAACTGTTGATGTTCAGCGAGTATGTGGTAAAAAGAAGAAAGTGTCGGTGGTGGTGGTGTGAATTGGAAGCGTATGATGCAAAGGTTTCGTTTAAAAAAAAAGTTTTTGTGTGTGTAAACCTTAGTTTTAGTTTCTAAGAAATTATATTATTACAGTGAAACCCGTTTAGTACGAATTCCAGGGGAGAGGGCCAATTTACTCGTTGTAAGCATTGCTCGTTCAAACCATTTTATCGATTTTGGCAACCCTGACGAACCTATCAATCGGTCCTCACATCTACTGTGATGTGCGTGTTGGTAAAGTGTGAAAAAGACAGAAAAACGGAAACAACACACTTACCCAACAAAGCATGGTTGTAAGCCCAGTATCCTGTATCCATAGGGTTTTTAATGCCGATTACATACACTTTAAAACAGTTTATTAACACACGATAACATCAAAAACATAAAATACACACACGCGCTTTAAGAGAAAGTTAAAATTTCCCGGAAGTCACAAGATCAGTGCGCAAAGAGTGAGTCCAGTGTCGTCTGCTTGCGCTGCAGACACCCAAGTTGTTATATCGGCCAATCAGAATGCCGCTTACATATCGAGGGGTCAGTCAAGATGGCGATGTTGTTGTCAGTGTGTACTCGTTCTAGCCAGGTAGTTGTGCAAGAAAGCTTGACTTTGGGATGGCGGTGTGGTTGTAAGTGCGTTCTCGTTCTAACCGCGTAGTTTTTGCATAAAAGCTTGACTTTAGGAGTCAATAAATTGTACGTTATATGCAAGTTGCTCGTTGTAGCGAGCTCGTTGTATGCAGAATTATTTAACAAGGAAAAAGAAGGCTTGTGGTCGGGGATTTTGAAACCACTCGTTAAACACGGGCTCTCGTTTAAACCGTACTCGTACTAAATGGGTTTCACTGTATACTCATCTTGAGACTACCTATGGCTGGTCTACTTTCCAAAAAATAGAGCGGCCATTTATGTGATATAAAGTGTGTGTGTGTGTGTGTGTGTGTGTGTGTCTGCTCATATGAGCAAGACGTAACAGATGTATGATAAAAACTTTTGAGTTCTGTTAAGTGTGTGTGTGTGTGTGTGTGCTCATATGAGCAAGACGTAACAGATGTATGATAAAAACTTTTGAGTTCTGTTATGTGTGTGGGTGTGTGTGCGTGCATGCGTGTGTGTGCTCATATGAGCAATACATAGCAGATATATGATAAACACTTTTGAGTTCTGTTATGTGTGTGTGTGTGTGTGTGTGTTCATATGAGCAAGACATAGCAGATATATGATAAAAACTTTTGAGTTCTGTTAAGTGTGTGTGCGTGCGTGGGTGTGTTCATATGAGCTAGACATAGCAGATATATGATAAACACTTTTGAGTTCTGTTATGTGTGTGTGTGTGTGTGTGTTCATATGAGCAAGACATAGCAGATATATGATAAAAACTTTTGAGTTCTGTTAAGTGTGTGGGTGTGTGTGCGTGCATGTGTGTGTGTGCTCATATGAGCAATACATAGCAGATGTATGATAAAAACTTTTGAGTTCTGTTAAGAGTGTGTGTGTGTGTGCTCATATGAGCAAGACTTAACTGATGGACAATACAAATTTCTGAGTTCTGTTAAGTGTGTGTGTGCGTGGGTTTGTGTGTGTGCATGCATGTGTGTGTGTATGCTCACATATGAGCAAGACATAGCAGATGTACAATACAAATTTCTGATTTCTGTTATATGTGTGTGTGTGTGTGTGTGTGCATACATGTGTGTGTGTGTGCATGCATGTGTGTATGTGTGCTCATATGAGCAAGACATAGCAAATGTATGATACAAACCCTTTGAGTTATGTTAAGTGTGTGTGTGTGTGCGTGCATGCTTGTGTGTGTTCATATGAGCAAGACATAACAGGTGTACAATAAAAAAAATTCTGAGTTCTATTAAATGTGTGTGTGCATGCATGTGTGCGTGCATGCGTGTGTGTGTGTGTTCATATGAGCAAGAAGTAACTGAACACTTCTGAGTTCCGTTCCTAGTTACTTGATTGTTATGCGAATGTTCTTTTGCTCCTTCGGAGTTGTTACTGTGTTAAGTTTGACATAGATTCATTTTTTAAACAAAATTTTAAACCGACTTTCTTTTCATCTGTATTTGTGTTCAATAAATTACATTTTTTCCACTTTTTTTTCGAGTGGGAGTTTTTAGTTTTTGCTGTCCTTCTTCATTTGATATCATATCGTCGGTGAAATTCGAAAACCTTGTATCTCTATTTTTTGTTTTTTTTAGTTAGATACATAGCTTTCTAATTTTTCACACCACCTTCCACCAAAAGCTTGTATCTCTAACGACTTTCTATCTGGGGTAAATGAGGTTGTGAAAATAGAAGAAAAAAGTCCCAAATTCAGATCTAGTTAAGGACAAAAACCTCGTATCTTCGCTCTTTCCAAATCTAAACATTTTTTGAAAAGTAATTTTAACAAAATGCAGGACAAAACTTGCAATGTCTTGAACAACATATTCATCATAGTTAATCAATTGTGGTCAACGCGGTTCATTTTTAAAAGTTTTTTTTTCATTTTTCTCAAAACAATTGAGATACAAGGTTTTTGAATTGTTCATTTTTATTTATTTTTATTCATTTTTCTCAAAACAAAATTTTTGAATTTCACCGACGATATGCTTCATAGTTACTGTCATAGTTATATTTCCTGGGAAAATAAAAATTTGTGAAAGATGTAAATCGATGATAGTGTATTATTTATTTATTTGTTGTTGTTGTTGTTCTTTCTAATGAGTCCATATAAATCCGTCCACTGTCAAATATCGTCGCTGTCCGACGCCAACCGTGCATCTGCAAATCAGTGATTTTACAGGAGCATCAAAAACCATGTTGTCATCTGTTACAATGTCGTTCCCCATTGGATATATACGCTTGGTGTAGAGTGGCACAGTGGTATCGCGTTCGCTTCTTGTCAAGTAAGCCCCAGTTCGAACCTGGGTACAGGGGATTTTTTCCTCTCATTCTGCACTAGGCCTTAACGGTCTGAACGTGGAGTCTTTCGGATGAGACGATAAACCAATGTCCCGTGTGCCCATGCACTTAGCATACGTTAAACCCAGTGGCAATTAAAAAGTTGTCATTTGGTAAAAATGTACCCCCCCCCCCCCCCCCCCCCCCCCCCCCCCCCCCCCCCCCCCCCCCCCCCCCCCCATCAGTGACAAAAATCGCATGCAAAACTTTAAAAAAAAAATTGGGTGGCGCGCCTCTGGCTGCGACGCGCTCTCCAGGTGGGAGCAACCCGAATTTCACAGAGACGCCTCTGTGACTATAAAGTACCTAATACTAATAATACCTAATACTTGACTACTCTTGTTTACCGATGAGTAAACATGTGACTCAATACAAGTTGCCTAACACCTAACGTTTTCGTGATAATTCAGTTACACGCTTCGCGCCGGGGTTGTCAAATAATGGGAGATCGACAGCTGCAATCTCTGTACCGGCAGCTACACGGTTAGCGTGTCAAGACTGGAGGATTTCCAGCGAATGCATGTGACAAATTTGAACATTTCCATTGATCGCAGACACGAGATATTTATAGAAGACCTGTGCGAGGTCATTAGAAGGGGTTTTAGTGGGAAATGTATTTTTGTCCAATTTTGCAGATACACGGTTAGCGTCGGACAGCGATGATATGTATGTATCTTTGCACAATGTAAATATTTTGTTGTTTTCTTTCGAAGTGATGATTGAAGGAGATGATTAGAGATGAAATGTTTTTTGATAAGCACTCGCATTTTTTGGGTTTTTTTTGTTGGTTGGTTGGTTGGCTGTTTTTTGTCGATGGGGTTATAATTTTAATCTAATCTTAATTATGTGATACAGGTTTTTCTCTTCATGTTTTATTATTTTATTATTCTCCATTTTTGTTTTGATTGTGTGATTCATGATGGGGTAAAAAAAAATCTGTCCAAAGTAAGAATAAAGTTTTGACTCATTATCGTTTGTTAGTTTGTAATGATGTGATTGTAGAGCACACACATGCACACACACACACACACACACACTTCCAAACGTTTTCACTCATTATTGTTTGTTAGTTTGTAATGATGTGATTGTTGAACACACACACACACACACACACACACACAGAGCTTTATCAAGCTTACTCTTTTATCGTCAAGATCATTTTGACTTGACTTGACTTGACACACACACACACTCTCACACACTTCCTAAAGTTTTCACTCATTATTGTTTGTTAGTTTGTAATGATGTGATTGTTGAACACACACACACGCAGGGCAGGATGAAAAAAAGCTTTGTCAGCTTATTCTTTAACCCACAATAAAGATGATTTTGACTTGACTTGACACACACAAACACCATTTTGTTATTTTTATTCATTACTAAATGACAAAGAAAACAGATGTACGAAGAGTGAAAGTCTAACAAATAACCAACTACCATCTCTATAAATTGTCCAAAATAAAAATAAAAAAAGAAAAGAAAAAAGACCAGCATGCTGTTATTTAAAATAATACAGATCCAAGTGAGAAAGTCTTTGTCTAACATCGAGTAACAAACTAATTACCGTATTGTACGGACTACAAGGCCGCAC
This sequence comes from Phymorhynchus buccinoides, assembly GCA_017654935.2. NCBI lineage: Eukaryota > Metazoa > Mollusca > Gastropoda > Neogastropoda > Raphitomidae > Phymorhynchus > Phymorhynchus buccinoides. Next base: position 8,963,017 of record CM065711.1, on the reverse strand, counting down.
CTGATTATAAGGCGCCCTCCCCTCCGTAAGTTTTACCCGAAAATTCAGATTTTGTTATTATATAGTTTCTTACTATATTATTGTCAGTCACATTATAAGGCGCAGGGTGAGTCTTAGTCTAGCGGAAAAAAAGAATATCCCTACAAAATGGAACCTCCCTTATAATACCTCCCATTATAAGACTCCCTCCCACATAAGCCCTACTTCTCTGAGACATTGCCCTTTGTAAGTATTAAAATTACCTCCCTTGTAAGACCTCATTTTGGATGATTTTTGAAGGTCTTATAAGGGAGGGTCCACTGTAGTCCGTAAAATACGGTATTGTCTCTATAAAAACATGTGAAAAAAAAATTAAATAAAATAAAAAGGTAAAAGTAAACATGCTGCTAAACGATACAGATCTTTTATTGCACAGTACAAATTCGCATAGACTAGAGCTGTATGCTAGTCTGTCGTTTCCGACAATGACTGCCAGATAGCAGAGGGGGGTAGATACTATTCTGGCGGAGGGCTGGGTGATAATTTGTTCATAACGGAGATGCCTTGCCCAGGGTACATCCCCACTCTCTCGGCCAAAGGGATTTGAGGACACGGCTGGCGTTGAGGAAGGTCCCTCCAAAAGGCCAGCCCCATCCCTTTTGGCTGCAGCACCAGAGCCGATGGGTGCAAGGCCCCCCCTCGTTTAGAGAGTCATAGTCTTCCACCAGAGACTAAAACTGTACCGTGATTTCCCATTACTGTAGAAAACCATCTATTGTACAGCTCTCGTGTTACTGTTGGCCCCAACTACAGGCTGATGTCAACCAATGATAAAGGTCATTTGAGTAAAGGGCAAAAGACTAGAACTAAGCACTTTATTAATTAAACACAAATTTGACAGTAATTTCAGCTACATAAAATAAGAAGAAAATAAAACAGTGCTTGTGATCTTGTATGAAAGACTACACAAGAGAGAGAATAAAGTTTTACGCCCTCTTGGGCAAGAGAGTGAGAGGGAGAAATATATACAAGAGAAAGAGAGGTGCATGAGAGACGCAATGACTTTTAATGTGAGGCCACCGACCTATACACATTTGGAGGTGCACTTACTATGCACACAACTAAAGAAAAAAGGTAAAGAACACAATCTTTAGAACAATAGAATATATCATGATGCGGGTACTACATCAAAAAGAAAAATAAGTTAAGGATTTACGAGTGTTGTAAACTGTTCCCTTTGTTTTAGAGCATAGTATATGAACATAGCAACGTTTCTGGTAACTAAACAACTTTCATTTTGGTGCATGAGAGAGAGAGAGAGAGAGAGAGAGAGAGAAGAAAGAAAAAAAAAGCAGAACAGAAAATGGAGAGAACATCCTCTTCTTCTTCTGCGTTCCCAGGTCATATGGCCACAATGGGTAAGGTACATTATAAATAATGCAGACCTGTTTACCCCCTACACAAGTCTTGAGTAGTCTGGATAACTGAAATGAGTAGTTTTGGTGCAAAATGTGCAGTTTTATTCATTAAACCATCAAACAATGCTCACTGAAAATGAGTAGGAAACAGCACTATTTTCAATTTTGAAGAGTAGTAGAGGTCCAAAATGAGTAGAATGCTACTAAAAAAAGAGTAGCGTAAACAGGTCTTCAAATGTGTTCGGTTTTCAGTTTTCACTGGTCTCCCCGCTGTGTACAGCCGACACATTCCGATTTCGGAGGAGCTCAAAGGAGAAACCTATTTGGAAGATTTTTTTTTTTTTTAAAGGCAGGAGAATGGGGCCAATAAGTCAGAAAGATAGTAGATGACAGAAAGCAAAGGGAAAAGGCAGAGTCAAAGAGAGTGGCAGATTAGAGGAAGTTACATGCACAGAACTTCAAGAAGGTGGGGGAACTGTTTTTTTACGAAAGACACCCCCCTGGTATCCCCATGAGGAGAGACTCGTGGAGGGGGCGGGGTCGTCCAGCTCCCCGTATGGAGGCACGAGGCATCCACCCACTGCCCCAGGAGAGCGGATGAAAGTATGGCACAGAATAAAAACAATTTTAACAGGCAAAAAAAATGATCTTCAAGATATTGATGCAAAAATGGTATATCTGCTTCATTGGATATATAGACCAATGCGCAACAAACTTAAAATATGATCAGATTAAAAGATACTAATATAAATTAAAAAAAGGCATGAGAAAATGGAAAAAAAAAAATTCATGGCTTAGAGTCAAAACGGACTATCTTTAGATAGTCCATTGACTTATTAGTGATGTTATTGCAAAAACTAAGAACTTGTATTAAAAAAGGCTGCAAAGTATCTAAAATGGGGATTATGCTTTTTAATAATATTTCTGCAGTCTTTTTTTGAAACAAGTTATTAGTTTTCCCAGTAAGTTAAATAATATGACAATGGACCATTTAAAGATAGTCCGTTTTGACTCCAAGCCATCGAAATAACGTCTTCTCTTTGAGGTAACGTGATAAAGATTTGTCATGCACGTAAGCAACAAAGGTAAAAGAGATAGTATTTTTTAAAAAGTATGAAAGCATTTACTACAGTATACAACAATTGAAATATTTAAAAAAAGAACCACAAGTCACGGGTAACAGTTGAATAGAAACGAATCAAGATGAACATGTTGAATTCAAACGAACATCAATATTCATTATATCGGCTGTGAAATTACAAAAAAACTACTACAGTGGAACCTCCCTTATAAGACCTCCCATTATAAGACTCCCTCCCACATGAGACCTACTTCTCTGACACATTGCCCTACTGTGTAAGTATTAAGATTACCTCCCTTATAAGACCCATCCCTTATAAGACCTCATTTTGGATGATTTTTGAAGGTCTTATAAGGGAGGTTCCACTGTATTGCTAGAACTTTTCATTCGCCGATTAATTGCATACAAACACATCGCTTGTTTCATCCCTTTGAAGAAGTCCTTTTTAAAAGGATCAAATTCTGGGTTCTTTTATTTCGTTTATTTTTTTTTGGTCATCATCATCTCTCTGTATAATGTTGTGAAGTTTTTAGTACCGTAAAGTGCGGACTATAAGCCGCTACTTTTGTCCTCAAAGGGGATGGAAGTTCAGTTTAACGTCGCGTATCGGCTTTCGCCATGTACGACGGGCTGAACAAACCAACCAGGGTATAAACAAAAATGTATGTTCCTGAATCACTGTCTTAGCCAAAAGGCCGAGAAGCGATCAGGAAGTTTTCAAAGTAAAAACTCTGAAACTTGATTTTGTCCTCAAAGGAAGAAATAATGTTTTACGCCCTCTTTGGCCTTTCGGCCATGTGGGGCATTTGGTCCTCAACTTTGGCCCATGCGGCTTATATACTGATGCGGTTTATCTGGATTTTTTGTTCAATTCAATATTTATCAGCATAATTAAACTTGTTTCTAGCCACATTCTCCACTCTATTTTGAGCTTTATAGCTCTCAAAATTGGTTTTGACAATGAATTGATTCAAATCCCATGTTTAAAGTGGTTAAGAGTATCACATGCTCATGTTGTAATAGGAGAATGTGCACATGTGTTCATTATCTGTAATAAGGCAGGCAAAATCTGCTGCTTTTTGCTTTAACTTTAAAGACCCCCCACGCCACGTGTCACATTCCCTCTTATGCTAGGAAGATTTAGTTCCAGCTATAAGAGGGAAAACACGTGAAAACCGTGATTTTGACACGTGACGTGGTGGGTCTTTAACACCCTTTTGCGAATATCATTTTCTCTGCGGCTTATAAACTGGTGCAGCTTATATATGAATAAATACCTAATATTCTGTCAATTTAAGGGATGCGGCTTACATACAGGTGCGTCTTATGGTCCAGTTTTTACGGTATATTTTTTTTATGGGAAGAGAATTTTGTTGTTGTTGGTCAAATACTGTAATAGCTGAAAACATAAAATAAACAAATACATTTCATTATTTAAAAAAGTTATATTCCGTTTCATTTATGTGAAAGTACTGTAGCACCATGTATAATAAAACTTTGTTCACACAACTTTATCATCATAATAATAATAAAAATAATGACTGGAAAAAAATAGGATATAATGATACAAAAAAGACATTATTTCATTTTATAGAAAGCAACAAAATACATGCTTAAAGTTAAAGCAGTTTAATTTCATTATTATCATGATTTTTATAAAATCTTGAAAGCACAAATTAGAAAAAAACAAAAAAAAACCTTATTTTTGCTATACAAAGATGAAGAGAAAAAGGAAAAGCGTTTTTTTTCAAAGAGAGTGACAGATGAGAGGAAGTTACAAGCACAGAGCTTCCAGAAGGTGGGGGAACTATTTATACAAAACACCCTCCGGTATCCCCACGGGGGGATGGGGGAAATAATAACTTCTCTCACCCCTACACACCCCCATCCCTTTACCCACCCCACAACGTTCCAACACCCACAAAAGCATAATTTTGTAAAAATATAAAATATGATTAACGTCCTCCGGTCTGGAACAGAGACATATTATGGGACATTAGTAGATATAAAGATGGTGGGAAACGATCCTTGGAGGCAATGCCCGGAGGCAGTGCAACACCAGGAAAGTCCCGAATCAGTAACAATACAGATGTATACGTAACTTTTGTTGCAATATAGGCCTAAAGAGCTTCTGAAAGAAAAACAAGAACACACACACAACAAAGACATAATAGAGGCAGTATAACAAAGGAATGAGCTTTAAATCAAACTAGTAACAACAACAACAACAACAACAAAAATTGTTGCCAAAAAAAAAGATTGATCCGTCCCAAAATGGCGATGCAAAAATAATATTTCACAGTACTGGCTTTAAAATCAAATGGTCAATGAGCAGAAAAAAACTAAGAAAAACTCCGTTTTACTCACTTTGTTTAAAAATGTAATACAACAAATGGGCAAATGTTAAGATCAGCTCCCTCCGCTGTTCCAGGGTGAAGTTGGCCAATCATGTGTTAGTTAGTAGAACAACGGAAACCTATATTCGTGTAAGAGAAAAGAGCACAACATCGTGAGTTGGCAAACAAAATGTAAACATTTCCATATGAAACAGGCACACGCGAGAGAGAGAGAGAGAGAGAGAGAGAGAGAGAGAGAGAGAGAGAGAGAGAGAGAGAGAGAGAGAGAGAGAGAGAGAGAGAGAGAGAGAGAGAGAGAGAGAGAGAGAGAGAGAGAGAGAGAGAGAGAGAGAGAGAGAGAGAAAATAACTTTTATTGAATGAATGAATAACGTTTATTTTCTGAGGATAATAGAGTAAGCATAAATACTTTTTTTCATCCAGTCCTCACAAAACGGAGAGGAGAGAGAGAGAGAGAGAGAGAAAAAAGGAAAACAAAACAATCAAAGCAAAGAATTTTTTTTCAAGAGAGAGAGAGAGAGAGAGAGAGAGAGAGAGAGAGAGAGAGAGAGAGTACGAATATGAATGTTTTTAATGATGGTAGAACAGATAAGCTGGGTAGCTTCTTTTTTTTTTTACACCATTGCCCTCAAAACAAAATAAACAATAATCAATGAAGAAAATGATGAACAGAAAAAAAAGAACTACAACTGGCAACAATAGTGACTGTAATATACAAAGTAATATAACACAATAAGGCAAAATGCACATACAAAAGTAAATCGGAGGGAGCTGACTGGCCAACTTCACCCTGGAACAGCGGAGGGAGCTGATCTTAACATTAGCCAACAAATGAAATATAACTGGCAATCAAATAAAGATGTTTAAAAACAAACAAAACATGAAACAGTTAACCCTTTCACTGCCAAAGTCGCATTTTAGCACCACAGTGATTTAACACCTATGTCACTAAAAGGCATCAAATTGGGGTCTATTATCCAAAAAAACTATTGTCTTAGTTTTGGGAAGAATGAATGAATGAAAAATGGTGTTTTACGTCCTCTCGGTCTGGAACAGACACATATGGGGCATTTGTAGATACAAAGATGGTGGGAACAATACTGGAGGCAATGCCCGGAGGCAGTGCAACACCAGTAAAGTCCCGATTTTTTAACAATGCAGATAGGTGTAGCAGTAACCACGCCTCGGTTTAACCTCATCGGCTATGGTACCGCCACAGTAGTTAGTTAACGTTGATGTTTTGGGAAGTAAGGATAGACCTTATTTTATACATGTCACAGAAGAATCCCCCCAATACTGCAGATGGATTTTGTTCTCTACCCAGGTAAATTTAATGGGAAGTCTTGCCTGAAATATGGCTGACAGTGAAAGGGTTAAATCAAACTAGTAACAACAACAACAACAAAAATTGTAGCGAAAAAAAGATTGATCCGTCCCAAAATTTGCGATGCAAAAATAATATTGCACAGTACTGGCTTTGAAAAACGGTCAAGGAGCGAAAAAAAACCCCCACCAACGAGGTCAAGGTCACTATGGCGATAATTTATGCGCGGATGCCTTCCTCTCATGGTGACACACCACCACGCAAAATTTGAAGCGATTCGGTCAAGCGGTTCGGGAGATATCCTTGGGACAGACAGACAGAGAAAAAAAAGGAAACAAACTCGAATGAAAACATACTCCTTTGCGATCGTAGATCGACAAAGGACAACAACTCTGTTTTACTCACTTTGTTTAAAAATGGTAATACAACAAACGAAATATAACTGGCATTCAAATAAAGATGCTTTCAAAAACAAAAAAAACATGAAACAGTTAATCTGATTTATCAGAGAGAAAAAAAAAAAGAGAGAAAAAAAGAAGCAGACAGAAACAAAAACTTGCTCTCTAGACAAACAGTTCATACAGCAAGGGGCAGTAACTCAGCAGCAGAGCTTTACAATAAGGCCACATACACATACATGCGGAGATTCCGTACGGAAACCTGTGTGCAATCCTGTGCGTAAATTGTACCCTCCCTTATAAGACCTCATTTTGGATGATTTTTGAACTTATAAGGGATGTTCCACTGTATTAAAATTACCTCCCTTATTAGACCCCTCCCTTATAAGACCTCATTTTGGATGATGTTTGAAAGGTCTTATAAGGGAGATTCCACGGTATTAAAATTACCTCCCATATAGGACCCCTCCCTTATAAGACCTCATCTTGGACGATTTTTGAAAGGTCTTATAAGGGAGATTCCCCTGTATTAAAATTACCTCCCTTATTAGACCCCTCCCTTATAAGATCTCATTTTGGATGATTTTTGAAAGGTCTTATAAGGGAGGTTCCACTGTATTAAAATTACCTCCCTTATTAGACCCCTCCCTTATAAGACCTCATTTTGGATGATTTTTGAAAGGTCTTATAAGGGAGGTTCCACTGTATTAAAATTACCTCCCTTATAAGACCCCTCCCTTAATAAGACCTTTTTTGAATGATTTTTGAAAGGTCTTATAAGGGATGTTCCACTATATTAAAATTACCTCCCTTAGAAGACCCCTTATAAGACTTAGAAGACCCCTCCCTTATAAGACCCCTCCCTTATAAGACCCCTCCCTTATAAGACCCCTCCCTTATAAGACCCCTCCCTTATAAGACCTCATTTTGGATGATTTTTGAAAGGTCTTATAAGGGAGATTCCACGGTATTCCCCCCAAACCCAGGCCAGTACAAATTGACCCACTCTAGACGCGGTCGTGGTACGTGGGGCGCATCCTTCCCTCCAGGGCGTAGACCATGCTGGTGACCAGGGACAGTCCGGAGGCGGCGGTGGTCAGCCAAAAGGACCAGGAGAATCGCCTGATGGACGGCTCCAGACCCACGTCCATGTGGTAGTTGGCGCACACGCCGAACACCGTCACCGCTATCCCCAAAACCAGGGCTAAAAAAGACAGAGAAAAAGCACACTGTAAACATTTCTTTCTCTTTTTTTCTTCACAACACAGATTACCTGTTTACTGACTGAAACCCCCCCCCCCACTTCGTTTAAAAATAAAAATAAAGGTAAGGTACGTGACCAGGAAAATTGCTTGACATTTGGTTCTAGGCCCACTGTCATGAGCTAATTGGCACACACGCCGAACACCGTCACCGCTATTCCCAAAACCAGGGCTGAAAAAGACAGAAGAAAACCCCCAAATTGTAAACATGTTTTTCATTTTTTTCATAACACAAACAGATTACCTCTTTACTGACGAAAAAACGCTGTCCGGCAGCTCCACTAATGCTGGGAACATCAGACTATATGGACACTGTACCTTTTATTTATTGGCATCCCTCCCGCACCCTCTTTTGGCTGTTTTGTGTTTTTGTGAATTTAGTTCTTCTAATCATTTATGTCTATTTAATTACTTATTGTTTCTAACTTGCTTTGGCTTGGCTGTGCGCACGACCATCGTTTTTCTTTCTTTTTTTCTCCAACATCGGCAGGATCTTCAACTTGGTGAAGGAGGCCGATCAACGGGAAGAAGAAGAAGAAGAAGAACCCACTTGTCTCAAAAAACAATAAAGGTAACAATTACCATATGTGACCATGAAAATTGCTTAACATTTGGTTCTAGGCCCACTGCCATGTGCTAATAGGGCATTTGCCACGTGAGGACGACCTTGAAATTCACTGAGTTGAATTTAGAGAGTGGAAATAGAAAGGTCAGCGTAACTCGGGCAGAACGAGTGCGGGCAAATTAGTAGCAGAGTATAGAGAACGAACACAGAGAGAAAAAAACTTCGTTAAAAACAAACAAAAATTCTTCTTCTTCTTCTTCTTCTGTGTTCCCAGGCCATATGGCCATAATGGGTAAGGTACGTATGTGCCCGGTTTTCAGTTTTCACTGGTCTCCACGCTGCGTATGTACAGCAGACACGTACATTCCGATTTCGGAGGAGCTCAAAGGAGAAAAAAATATTTGGAAGATTTTTTTGAAAAAATAAGTCAGAAAGATACATGTAGTAGATGACAGAAAGCAAAGGGAAAAGGCAGAGTCAAAGAGAGTGGCAGATTAGAGGAAGTTACAAGCACAGAACTTCCAGAAGGTGGAGGAACCATTTTTATGACAGACACACCCAGGTATCCCCACGGGGAGAGACTCGTGGAGGGGGCGGGGTCGTCCAGCTCCCTGTATGGAGGCACGAGGCATCCACCCACTGCCCCCCCCAAATAAATTGCTTGACATTTAGTTCTAATGCCCACTGACATGATGAACTTAAGCGGTGCAGATGCTGAAAATGATCACTGCTATTCCCAACACCAGGGCTGAAAAGACAGAGAGAAAGTGCAGCAGAATCTTCAACCTGATGAAGTTGGCTGCCTGAGGCGAAGAAAGAAAAAACCCTGCTTCGTTTAAAAAATAAAATAAAGGTAAGATATCAGTTCAGTAGTTCAATTTAACGTCTATTCACGCAATGGTGATATTATTAGACACACACAAAAACAAAAAACAAACGTGTTGAAACAAACAGAAAGTATTATTATTATTATAAACAAAGAGAAAGCATGGACACTACATTGTGTAAATATAGGATCCGTGGAGAAAGTAAGTTTTAGATTAATCAGTTATTAAGATTCAACCAGATAGTTCAAGATACTAGCTGACTTGCATGCCACAATCGGAATGCCCATGTGAAGAGAATATGCTACCTCTATGAGATAAGTAGTCCTAGCCGTGTAGCCAATCAGAATCGTTTGTTTGTCCGCCATTGTGAATCATTACGAAACTAAGTGCATGGCTTTGTACATCGATTTCTCTGCAAATATGTAGATTTACACCCTCCTGCTCTATTTCTTGGTTCTTTACGTGGTTAGGGATAGGGTTAGGGTTAGTAGTAATCACGTGAGATAAGTAACTGTTCTAATGCGCATAGGTAAATATTTCATGCGACTACTTATTTATCGTGACACCGGCGACCACAGGACAGCAAACAGAGTGACGGACAGACACACGTCAAAACAAGCAAACAGAAAGTAAGTTTTATATTATAATTAATCAATTATTTAAGATTGAACAAGATACTAGCTGACTTACCCGCCACAATCAGAACACCTGCGACTAGCAGACTCTGAGAGTTACATCCCCTGCATTCTGAATCTGAATCTAATTCAGATCAGATTCAGAATGCACAAACAAACAAATGTTGCTCTAATTGTCTTTCTGTTTGATCGTTTTCAAATCAATAAAGATTTGTTTAAACCAAACAGAAAGTTTTATATGATAAATTAATCAATTTTTAAGATTGAACAAGATACTAGCGGACTTACCGGCCACAATGAGGACACCGGCGACCATCAGGCTGGAGTTACATCCCCTGCATTCGCAGCACAGCGCCACCGTGGCCACGAGGAGAGCGAAGAGAGTGAGGGCCAGGCCGATACACATCAGTCCCTGGGTCGCCTTCCACCAGTCTGTGTGAGAGACAAACAATTTGCTCATATCTCAAACAACAACAACACACACACACACACACACACACACACACACTTGCAAACGCCAAAAACACACACACAAACTCATACAGAGAGAGAGAGAGAGAGAGAGAGAGAGAGAGAGAGAGAGAGAGAGAGAGAGAGAGTGTGAGAGAGAGAGAGTGTGTGTGTGTGTATTTGTGTGTATGTATGTGTGTGTGTGTGTGTGTGTGTGCGTGTGCGTGCGCATGTGTTGTTGTTCTTCAGTTTAACGTCCTTCCACTAAAGGTGATTCAGAATGTGTGTGTGTGTGTGTGTGTGTGTGTGTGTGTGTGTGTGTGTGTGTGTGTGTGTGTGTGTGTGTGTTGTTGTTCTTCAGTTTAATGCCCTTCCACTAAAAGTGATTCAGAATGTGTGTGTGTGTGTGTGTGTGCGCGCGCGCGCGCGCGTGTGTGTGTATGTGCGTGCACGCGCGCGCGTGTGTGTATACGTTTGTGCATGCACACTGATGTGTGTGTGTGTGTGTGTGTGTGTGTGTGTGTGTGTGTGTGTGTGCGTGCGTGCGTGTGCGTGTGCGTGCGCGCGCGTGCGTGCACATGTGTGTGTGTGTGTGTGTGCGTGCGTGCACGTGCTAATGTGTGTGTGCACGTGTGTGCGTGTGTGTGCACGCGTGTGTGTGCATGTGCATGCATATGCGCGTGCGTGTGCTCAAGTGTGCGTGTGCGTTCATGTGTGTGTGTGTGTAACTAAAATACATATTTGCCGACATCTCTAAAATTTATAAACAAATTCTAGCCCACCCCTCCAAAATAGCTATATCTGCCTCCTCGATCTCTGCTAGTACAGTGGTACCTCCCTTAGAAGACCTTCAAAAAATCATCCAAAATGAGGTCTTATAAGGGAGGGGTCTTATCAGGGAGGTAATTTTAATACTTACAAAGAAAGGCAATGTCTCAGAGAAGCAGGTCTTATATGGGAGGGAGTCTTCAAAAGGGAGGTCTTATAAGGGAGGTACCACTGTATCTGGAAACCATAGTCTGAAACGACCAACAGACTGGCATGCTGCAATACTGTTGAAGTTCAGTTGACTCCCAACTGTAACAGCCTCTAATCTGTCACTCTCTTTGACTCTGCCTTTTCCCTTTGCTTTCCGTCATTGAGGTTAACACGTGCGCGTGTGTGTGTGTGTATGGGGTGGGGGTGGGGAGTAGGGGGGCAGGGGTGGGGATGGGTGGGGTGGGGGGGTGGGGGGGGGGGGGAGTGGGGGGATGGTTGGAGTGGTGGTGTTGAAGGGACGTGGGTGTTGGTGTGTTATGTTATGATTATATGCAATGCATTCTCTAATATGTATTCATTTTGATAGAGATGTATGGTGAGGGTGCGTGGGCCAGTTTGTTAGAAATGTCTGTACGAATGGTGAGTGAAAAGCGCATTGAGTTGCTTTGCAAGATTATGCGCTATATAAGCATTATTAATTATTATTATTTTATTATTATCTACTATCTTTCTGACTTATTATTGGCCCCATTATCCTGCCTTTAAAAAAATCCACACAAAAAAATCTTCCAAATAATTTTTCTCTCCTTGGAGCTCCTCCGAAATCGGAAGGTGTCGGCTGTACGCAGCGGGGAGACCAGTGAAAACGGAAAACCGGACACATACGTACATGGGTGCAACTACACAAAAATGAAAAAACCCTGAAAGACCAGAGTCTAAGGGTAATGTCCCCCCTGCATCTGAAGAAAAAATTATTTACGAAGGTATTTTAGTTTGCTTTTCCCACAATTTATGCAAATGCTTTTTAAGTGTTAGAAACATACACTAGACACACAAAGATCTTGTTTGGACAAATTTAAAAAAAAGGAAGTTCCTTTTGTGGTAAGATTAAAAAACAGGAAATCCTTGTATAGAGGAAAAGTTGCAGCACCCATGTATGTACCTTACTCATTATGGCCATATGACCTGGGAACGCAGAAGAAGAAGAAGAAGAAGAAGAAGAAGTTGACTCTAAACGCAACTCAACATCTGTCTGTGTGTTTGTGTTATGCTCGGTGTCCATCTGTGTTCTATCGAGGACCCAGCATGTTTGACAATCGTGTGAAAGGTAGCACACGCCTTGTTGCTTTTTGATTTGCTGACAGGTTATGCACACAAGCGGGTCTGCTTCTCTCTCTCTCTCTCTCTCTCTCTCTCTCTCTCTCTCTCTCTCTCTCTCTCTCTCTCTCTCTCTCTCTCTCTCTCTCTCTCTCTCTCTCACAAGACCCAAACAACATGGGCGACAGGGGACAAAATGCGTACACAACGCACGACGCCAGTCGGCGTGAATGACATGGCAGCAGGTGTGAGAAAAACACAGAATGAAACAAGTACAAATGTGGAAAATATGGCTTAAAACCCAATTGTTAGACCCTACCACTTTCAAGGCCTACCTATCTCCTTGACCTTGATCGGTATGCTATCATCAGAACGGCCATAAGCCCAAATACCTGCATGCCAAGTTTGAAGACTCTAAGACCAACGGTGTGGAAGTTATGGCCCCTTAAAGATGTTCGGGTTTCAAGGTCACACACCAAGGTCAATGTCACAACGGCGATAATTTATGCGCGGATGCCTTCCTCTCATGGTGACACACAACCACACAAAATTTGAAGCGATTCTGTTAAGCGGTTCGGGAGATATCCTTGGGGCAGAAAGAAAAAAAAAGAAAAAAAAACCACAAAGAAACATACACGAACGAATGCAGACTCCTTTGCGACAAAACAGAGGCGTTGTATTAGCCAGGACACAAGATGTACACCGAGCCTAACCCGTTTGTTGGCACGCCTCCAAGTTTGACTGGAAGCATGGTTAGCTAGGAAGCTGGTGTGGTAGGGTTCCAGCCAGTCAAATCAACACCCCCTCTGTCTGTCTGTCTGTTTGTCTGCCTGTTTTGTCTGTCTGTCTGCCTGTTTTGTCTGTCTGTCTGTCTTCTTCATCTTTCATTCTTTCTCGCTCCCTCTTTCTTTTTCATTCCCTCCTCCCACCCCCACCCCCCACCCTCTCTCTCTCTCTCTCTCTCTCTCTCTCTCTCTCTCTCTCTCTCTCTCTCTCTCTCTCTCTCTCTCTCCACTGTGACTCTCTCCCCCATCACACACAGACACACACACACACACAGACACACAGACACACACACACAGACACACACACACACACACACACACACACACACACACACACACACACACTCATCTCTTCATCTTTGTATCTCTCTGTCTATCATACATACACACAGACAGACACACGAACACACACACACACGCCCCCCCCCCCCCCCCCCCCCCCCCCCCACATTAACACATACTACACACACACATGCACACAGTACAACGTTCGCGTACGCGCACACACATTAACACATAGTGACGCACACGCACGCACACACACACACACACACACACACACACACACACACACTGACGCACACTCCACATCACAAGCCTGCCCTCAATGGTTTGAGTACGCAAACTACACAAACAAAACAAAACAAAACAAGAGTTAGACCATAAATATTATTATTATAGTCCAACATTTAATGCTCATGATCACCAGCTGACTCATGCAGTCCTTGGGCAATATGCCAACCAAACTATAAGCGTGCACGAGGGTGTGTGTGTGTGTGTGTGTGTGTGTGTGTGTGTGTGTGTGTGTGTGTGTGTGTGTGTGTGTCTGTCTGTCTGTCTGTCTGTCTGTCTGTCTGTCTGTCTGTCTGTCTGTCTGTCTGTCTGTCTGTCTGTCTCTCTCTCTCTCTCTCTCTCTCTCTCTCTCTCTCTCTCTCTCTCTCTCTCTCTCTCTCCGTGTGTGTGTGTGTCTCTCTCTCTCTCTCTGCGCGCGCGCGCGCGCGCGTGTGTGTATATCTCTTTCTCTCTCTCTCTGTGCGTGCGCAAGTGCGCGTGTGTGTTTGTGTGTGTCTCTCTCTCTCTCTCTCTCTCTCTCTCTCTCTCTCTCTCTCTCTCTCTCTCTCTCTCTCTCTCTCTCTCTCTCTCTCTCTCTCTCTCTGTGTGTGTGTGTGTGTGTGTGTGTGTGTGTGTGTGTGTGTGTGTGTGTGTGTGTGTGTGTGTGTGTGCATGCATGCATGTGTGTGTGTAAGCATGTGTGTGTGTAAGCATGTGTGTGTGTGCGTATGCGCGCGCGTGTTTGTGTGTGTGTGTGTGTGTGTGTGTGTGTGTGTGTGTGTGTGTGTGTATGCATCGGGGCAGTGTGGCAGTGTATATAGATAGGTGTGTGGGAATGCTTCCATGCGTGCATGTCGGTGTGTGTGCGCATGCATGTGTCTCTCTGTGTGCGCAATTGTCAGTGTGCTTTCGTGCACACATATTAAAAAAATTGCGCACGCGTTTGCGCATGTGTTTTCGTATGTAAATGCATACATGAGTATTTATGTGTGTGTATGGGACAGCCACGTTCTGTCTACCTAAAATACATGAACGTGTTTGGTAAAGTATTATGTTTGCATAATGCATGTGAGTATGTTTTGCCGTGTATAAGAGGCTACGTCTAATTAGACGTTAAACGAACCATTGAGAGAGTGAGCATGCGTTTGTAATTAACTCTCTCTCTCTCTCTCTCTCTCTCTCTCTCTCTCCCCCCCTCTCTCTCTCTCTCTCTCTCTCTCTCTCTCTCTCTCTCTCTCTCTCTCTCTCTCTCTCTCTCTCTCTCTCTCTCTCTCTCTCTCTCACCCTGATTAAACACAATTTCGTCCGTTCGTCCGCCGCTCTCTCTCTCTCTCTCTCTCTCTCTCTCTCTCTCTCTCTCTCTCTCTCTCTCTCTCTCTCTCTCTCTCTCTCTCTCTGCGAGTCTGTAAACCCACAATCCATTCATTCATTTACTCTCTCTCTCTCTCTCTCTCTCTCTCTCTCTCTCTCTCTCTCTCTCTCTCTCTCTCTCTCTCTCTCTCTCTCTCTCTCTCTCTCTCTCTCTCTCTCTCTCTCGTTAATGGTTTGGTCGCGTAACGTTGCGTCTACTCTAAAACTATGCTGTTATATGATTATATGAGCAGGAACGCGAGGAGATACATCATTATTTTCTTCTTTGACATTTCTTTTAGTTGCAAGCCAATGCAGCCAAAGATTCTACAACTAGAAGTCTAGAACACTTGCTTTTTCCACTACTAACTGGGCTGTCGGCCACTGCAACGACCACCTTTTGCAAGAGTGAATGCCCTTGGTAGATGCTTGAGTACTGACCAAACAAGGGCATAACTCTCGCCAAGAACCCTACTTGAGGCCACAGAATGGTTTCCTTTTGCAAGAGTTAATGCCCTTTTGAGTACTGACCAGCAAGGGATTAATTCTCGCTTTAAAAGGGCGTTAATAACCCTAGTTGCAGTGGCCAATAGGCATATCAGGAGTGGCAGGATACATACATAGTCGTGTTGACCTACTACTACGAGTTAACCATTTACTGGCAATTCGAACGCGTATAATTATGATTGTTTCCATACTATTGTCGCTGCAGTTGATATCAGTCTTAATTAGTTGTAGCATGGGTCGAGTTTCTCTAAATAACGGCCGCCGCGCGAATAACGCTTGCGCCAAACGGGGCCTAAGAAACACTTCAGAAAACGTTTGCGGAAGAATATTACAAGCTCTTGTCTGATTGGTCCAACAAAAAAACACAAAAAATTAAACAAACTTGAATGGACCAATCAACAACAAGAAACGTATTCACCCCCCTACTAATTCCGGATAGTTCGCCGCTTGCTCGGTGTTTGGCAAGAATAAAACGCCACGCGAACTATCGGCAAACGAAGGGTGTTTCTTAGACCGTTTTGGCCGATTTGAGCGAGCGCAACGTAACGTTAGCGCTTGTGAAAAGGGCCCCTGGTATAGCGCTTGTAGTAGTATAGGCCCTTGATGTAAGTTGATATAATGGGCGTATGTGTCAGGAGTCGTGTCATCTCGATAGTCTGTCCGACGTACGTTTCATTGTTCAAAAGTAGCACTGTAGGTCCGATGCTCAAAAAATTCCAATCAGAATCAGGATCAGGATTAGGATCAGTACGTCGCAGGTGCCAATACTGGCAATAGTCGCGACGGAACTAGGAGGGCGCATGTACCTATAGCAAACATAGAATGGAAAGACGTAAAGCTTGCACTGGGTTCAGACCATTAAACCCCCTACCAGTTCAGCCGATGAGTTAACTAATGTTCAGATGTGTCAGCCAGGGGATATACTTTCTTTTCTTTTTGCCCCCCCCTCCCTCTCTCTCTGCATGTATGCCCATGTCTCCCTCTGTCTGTCTATCTCTCTCTCTTATGCTATTTGTCTGCCTCCCCCCCCCCCCCCACCTTATACTCCCTGTCCGCCTCCCTCTCTCTGTGTCTGTCTGTCTGTCTGTGTCTCTCTGTCTCTCTCTCTCTCTCTCTCTCTCTCTCTCTCTCTCTCTCTCTCTCTCTCTCTCTCTCTCTCTCTCTCTCTCTCTCTCTCTCTCTCTCTCTCATTCTGCCGGTATGCCCATGTCTCCTTTTTTCTTTGCCTGATGCATGGTGTGAGTGTGTGAGTGAGAGGGCCAGGTGCAAAGAAACTATTGTAGCTTATCCTTTTTACCCTCAATAAAACATTCGTATTCGTATTCGTATTGTCTCCATTTGTCTGTTTTTTTGCCTGTTTATCTGCCTGTCTCTCTGTCTCTGTCTGTCTGTCTGTCTACCCCTCTCTCTCTCTCTCTCTCTCTCTCTCTCTCTCTCTCTCTCTCTCTCTCTCTCTCTCTCTCTCTCTCTCTCTCTCTCTCTCTCCCCCCCCCTCTCTCTCTCAAAGCTACATACAACGTCTCTCTCCATTCATCTTTCTCACGCAAACACATGCATCGATGAGCTGTCGGATATCGAACCACATCGTATTATTGCCATGTCGGTCGAAATGTTTCCAAACATGCACGAAACGGGCGTCTACACACACACACACACACACACACACACACACACACACACGCACGCACGCACGCACGCACGCACACACACACACACACACACACACACACACACACACACACACACACACACACACACACACACACACACACACACACACACACACACACCGAGTCAGAAACATAGTAGATGATATAAAGCAAAGGGAAAAGGCAGAGTCAATAAAGAGAGTGACAGATTAGAGGAAGTTACGAGCACAGAACTTCCAGAAGGTGGGGGAACTATTTTTTTAACAAAAGAACCCCCACCCACCCTCAGTATCTCCACAGGGAGAGAGACTCGTGGAAGGGGATGGGGGTGTCGTCCTGGTCCAGCTCCCCGTATGGAGGCACGAGGCACCCACCCACTGCCCAAGTGCTCTGAGATAACTAAGAGACATTATTCAATGCCAGCCCTTGTGAATGGAATTCAGGAGATTCCCAATTATTCTCATTAGACTCCCCGTGGGGATACCGGGGGGGTCTTTCGTAAAAATAGTTCCCCCACCTTCTGGAAGTTCTGTGCTTGTAACTTCCTCCAATCTGCCACTCTCTTTGACTCTGCCTTTTCCCTTTGCTTTCTGTCATCTACTACTATCTTTCTTACTTATATTGGGCCCATTCTCCTGCCTTTAAAAAAAAAAAAATCTTCCCAATAATGTTTTCTCCTTTGAGCTCCTCCGACATCGGAATGTGTCGGCTGTACGCTAGCGGGGGGAGACCAGTGAAAACTGAAAACCGGACACCTACATGTACCTTACCCATTATGGCCATATGGCCTGGGAACGCAGAAGAAGAATTCTCATTAGTTCGTGCCAAGCCAAACGCCTTCTGTTCCTTTGGGACACATCCTGATTAAGCCTACACTTCTCCAGTGGGGGATACGGAGGGGGGGGGGGGGGGGGGGGGGGGGGGGTGGGGTCTTTTGTAAAAATAATAGTTCCCCCACCTTCTGGAAGTTCTGTGCTTGTAGCTTCTCCCATGTTTTCGCCTTTACGCCTTAAAATTTGCAGCTGGGGGGGGGGGGTGATGGTGAAAATGATGTTTGACGTCCTCTCGCGGTCATAGACACATATATGGGACATTTGTAAATTATACAAAGATGGTGGGAACAATACTGGCTGCAATGCCCGGAGGCAGTGCAACACCAGTAAAGTCCCGAGTTTTTAACAATGTAGATAGGTGTAGCGGTAACCACGCCTCGGTTAAACCTCATACCGCCACAACTGGGGGTGGTGAGAATATCCATTCAATTTCTAATAAACAGGGGGTGAGCGTACCCCTTATAATAAGAGGGGAAAAGATCAGAAGCCCTGTCGGTTACAGTGGACATGCCTTGCCCACGACGTATCCCCGCTCTCTAGGCCCAAAGGGACATTAATTAGGACAACTGACATTAATTAACCCTTTCGCCGCCAAAGTCGCATTTTAGCACCACAGTGATTCAACACCTATGTCACTAAAAGGCATCAAATTGGGGTCTATTATCCAAAGACTCTATTGTCTTAGTTTTGGGAAGTAAGGATAGACCTTATTTCATATATGTTACAGAAGAATCCCCAATACTGCAGATAGATTTTTATTCTCTACCCAGGTAAAGTTAACGGAAATGTTTGGCTGAAATGTGGCTGGCGGTGAAAGGGTTAAGGAAGGTTCCCCAAAGGCAAACAAAAATCTCCCTGGGTGCAGTATTGAGAGTCAGAGCAAATGCCTCCAAGTT
Organism: Phymorhynchus buccinoides; assembly: GCA_017654935.2. Taxonomy (NCBI): domain Eukaryota; kingdom Metazoa; phylum Mollusca; class Gastropoda; order Neogastropoda; family Raphitomidae; genus Phymorhynchus; species Phymorhynchus buccinoides. The sequence continues at coordinate 8,944,074 of CM065711.1, read as the reverse complement.
TTCAAGAGATCGAGTCATAATTTGTTTCGTCAATTAAAAAACAACTACACTACAGTTGAAATTGCCTAAGTCAAACTTTCATTCTGAGATAACCCATGTTCTGAGAAAAAAACCACCCAAACCTTTTTGGCGAAAAAAAGAAAGAAGAAAAAAAGGAGATTAAAATAGGACCACAACATTTTTTTGTGAGTTACCCAATCTTTCTGAGTCATCCGTTTTTTTAAAGTTTAAAAAAAACACCAGGATTTCACTGTATATGTTACAGTAAATTTACCAAATCAGGAAATTTGCAACTTTCCAAAAAACATTTCAAGGAATGTGCATGATTTGGAGGTCCAGGAAATTTGCAAATTTACTGACATGACCATTTGGGACAATCAATTGCTATGCAAGCCAAAAAATTAGAAAATGTACCGAATTTTCAGAAAATTTCCTGTTTCACTCAGGGATTTTGCAAATTTCCTAAAATTTCCAATCTTCAGTAAATCTGAGAAACAAACGCATGCAAAATTCAGGAAATTTGCAAATTTCCTGATTTTAAAAAAAATAGGAAATTTGCAAAATCCCTGAGTGAAAATGTTAGGACATTAGGACATTTACTAGGTTTGTAAATTTATTGTAGCATAATTTTATATAAGCTGTACCATGATTTGCTAATGCTGTAGGACATACTTTAGTGTATAGAAGAGAAGAAGAAAAATGGTGTTTTACGTCCTCGCGGTCATAGACACATATGGGACATTTGTAAATGCAAAGATGGTGGGAACAATACCGGCTGCAATGCCCGGAGGCAGTGCAACACCAGTAAAGTCCCGAGTTTTTATCAATATAGATATATGTAGGGGAAGACGGGGTAAAAAGCGCATGGGCGGGTAAGAAGCCCACCCCAATTATCTCATGAAATAAAGAAAATTTCAGTCAAATTTGCCCATGAGACGAATGCTAGACATTAACGCTCGTCTCATGGGCAAAATGAGACTGAAATTTGCTTAATTTCTTGAGATAATTGGGGTGGGCTTCTTACCCGCCCATGCGCTTTTTACCCCGTCTTCCCCTAGCGGTAACCACGCCTCGGATAAACCTCATCGGCTATGGTACCGCCACAATGGGATGAAGTTATTTATTGTATACTTTCTGTCGCTTCACTTATACGTATGGCTCACAACTTTGGTTTATATACAGTCAACCAGTGATAGCGACAGAAAAGACGTACACCCCCCCCCCCCTCCACCCCCACCCCCCACAAAAAACAACACACACACAAAAACCCCACCCAACCAACAAAGTTATCTTGAAGTATGTGAAGGCCGTGCTTTCTTGGAGTCCTGAAAAGAATGAACGGTTTAGGTGGAGTTAGAGTCCTTCGCCCTTAATACCAGCTGGCATTCCACTTGAAGTCGGTTTATTAGCAACAGAAAAACTCTCTCTCTCTCTCTCTCTCTCTCTCTCTCTCTCTCTCTCTCTCTCTCTCTCTCTCTCTCTCTCTCTCTCTCTCTCTCTCTCTCTCTCTCTCTCTCTCTCTCTCTCTCTCTCCCCCCCTCTCTCTCTCTCTCTCTCTCCTCCCTCTCCCCCCCCCTCTCTCTCTCTCTCGCTCTCTCATGCAAGCGGCAAACTAGATATTGCATGTAGTTTGAACAGTCTTTTAACTTGACTAAGGGAAGTAAAACAAAGCACTAGAGCCATCTGCTGTCGATCCACCAGAAGCGCTCACTCTGGAACATCTCTGGAACGAAGCTGGTGTTTCCCCCCCCCCCCCCTCGCTCTACCGCTTCATTACACACACAGTCTCTAGTCATGCATAATATGCAATGATTGAAGCGTGCGGTATCTTCAGAAGTCAGCTTGTTTGCTGCCAGAGAACTAATTGCTTTTGTGCTTCCACCCCCACGCTATGTAAGAAGGAATATAGATTCGTTCATGTGCATCTTTTTATCAGTTTGTTTTGTCTGTCCTGGCTAAAATTCCGTATGTCCTTTACCTGATTAGTAATAACATGTTCTGGCTTTTTATTATTCATTCTCATCGCTATGGGTTTTTGTTGTGTTTAAAAAAACAATTCGATTTTAATCTTTTCATCTCCTCAATACAATATGACTAGAAACGCCATATGGTAAAGTTTTTGTTAAAAGATATAATACTAACATAAGAAAACAATCGTTTTGGTAACAGAATTACGAACAATGTGGAACGAATTGCCTACTGACATAAAATGTGCTCCATCTACTAACATGGTTATTAAACATCATCTGGATGCATTACCAACATTTTTTAGAAGTTTTTAGAAGCTATGACTAACAATGCTTTATTAGGAAAATGTATGCCGCATCAACCTTGACCGAAAGGAAAAATTACCAGAAAATACATAAAAGATGGGACTGTTTTAAAAAGCTTCACGGCTTGTTTGGTCCCTACCTACCTACCTACCCACCTACCTACCTGCCTTAACACTATGCCTGAAGGTGTAAACTAGAAGCTCGATTAAGATTAAAATTATAGCCCAGTCGACAACTAAGGCCATGTCAGGGCTGTCACCACGTTAAATCTTACCACGTACTAAAAAGGGATAAAAACTCAAGGTAAAAACAAAACCAAAGTTTTTTTGGTTAAAATACTTTTAAAAAACCCATTAATCAATCACAAACTTAGCAAGTAAAAGAACGACACGTCTAGAATTAAAAACATCACAGTAGCTAAGATCAAGTGAAAAATATTAATGTCTTTCAAGTAATTAAAGATCGTGTCAGGCGGAATGTCACGGAACAAAATTTTCATTGACTCCGCAGTGTAGTGTTTCCTTCTAATGTCGCATAAATCCCAGCAGTCCAAAAGGACATGACGAATGGAAATTGGAGAATCGCATTGTTAGTTGGAGAAGCTCAAGGTAAGTAGTATCACTAAAAGGAGTACAGAACACCGATAGCATCTTCTGGCTTTTAAGTGAAGAAGATTGATAGTACCTTCTAGCATATATAGGTGCAACTCCCCCGAATTAAAACAAAACCCTGAAAGGCAGGGGTCCAAGGACCCATGGCCCCGGCAGGGTACAGGGGCAGAGCCCCGTCGGACGATTCAGGGGGGCAACTTAAGAGAGAGAGAGAGAGAGAGAGAGAGAGAGAGAGAGAGAGAGAGAGAGAGAGAGAGAGAGAGTTAAAATGATAGACAGAGACAGTTTGAGTTTGATAAGCCTTGTAAAATTATTACATTGCCTTTGTAAACCAAGTTCAAATGCCCCAAGTCGCTTGTGGTAATTGTTTTTGGGATGAATCAAACCCCCTACTGAAGTTCAGTTTATGGTAAAATAAAATACTGAAATCAGTGTAAAACTGAAAGAGTAGCACCCATGCATATAACCCTCAAAATCTTATCTGAACTCTCAAGTTCTGTACTAGTATAAACCTCAGATTGTTGGAATACCCACCGGGATCCCAATCGTCCTTCCTGCAAAACAAGGGGTCCCAGGGACTCCTTCACTTACAGTATAGAGGGTCCTAGAGGCGGGATAGAGGGTCCCAGTGGCATTGTGAATGCTAACAAGAATTTTTCTAGTGCATCCCTGGGACCCCCTGCACATTTGTTTTAGAGGGTCCTTTAGAATTTGAGTGCTTCATAGACCCCCGAATGACCCAGATATTGATGGTGGGGTGCAGTAGTCCCAAAGGCCTCTGTCGACGGTTCTTATGGAAGTCAATAGAAAAACATATAGGACGGATGAAGTTGGGTGGGTTGTTGCCTAATGTTGTAGAGTTGTAGAGTGTAGAGTGGCACAAAGGCTTGCATTGCGAACATCGAGGTTTCGCGTTCGCCTTGCTTGACACAAGGCGAACGCGTTACCTCTGTGCCACTCCATTGGTTGTCCATCCATGTGCATGCTTTGGTTGTTGCTGGGTAGCGTGTCTATGCAAAGCCAAAATGATTTCCTGTCAAGTTTGTACACCGGTGCATTGACTGATTAAAGAATCTTGAATCTTGAGAATCTTGCAGGTCGCAATTAGGACCAGAGGCTTGCGTTGAATTTTTTTATGGAAGTCAATAATATGCCTCTCTAGGCCTAAATCACTTTCTACCAAACCTTACCCGAACTTTGATACTACATAGAGGCCTCAGTTTCTCAGAAAACCTATTTGCAGGTGTGAGTATCGCAATACTGGGCACTGCAACTAGGGTTATTAACGCCCTTGACAGTGAGAGTGAATCCCTTGTAGGTCAGTACTGAAAAGGGCATTTGCTCTTGCGAAAGGCAGCCATTTACAGTGACCTCAACTAGGGTTGTTGGTGAGAGTTATGTCCCTTGTTTGGTCAGTACTCAAGCATCTACTCAGGGCATTCACTCTATTTGCAGGTGTAGGTGACGCAATTGGCCACTGCAACTAGAGTTATTGACGGCCTTGACAGTGAGAGTTGGTCAGTACTGAAAAAGGCATTAACTCTTGCGAAAGGCAGCCATTTATAGGGGCCTCAAATAAAATGTAAAATGTATACATCTGTATAGATTAAAATTCGGGACTTTCCTGGTGTTGCATTGCCTCCAGGATCGTTCCCACCATCTTTATATCTACTAATGTCCCATATGTGTCTGTTCCAGACCAGAAGACGTTATGCAGAATTTCATTCATGGCCTCAGATAGGGTTATTGGTGAGAGTTATTCCTTTGTTTGATCAGTACTCAAGCATCTACTAAGGGGGCATTCACTCTAGCAAAACGTGGTTGTTGCAGTGGTCAATAGGCCAAGAGGCCCCAATTAATATTTCTTATGGACGTCAATAGGCCTCTAGGCCTCTTACCTGAACGTTGATACTGCATGTAAGCTTCAGCTTCTCAGAAAACCTATTTACAGGTGTGGGTGTCGCAACAGGCCCACAGAGGCCCCTGTTAATATTTCTTATGAACATCAATAGGCCTCTAGGCCTCTTACCTGAACTCTGATACTGCATGTAGGCCTCGGCCTCTTGGAAGACCCACGTGCAGGTGTGGGTGTCGCAATAGGCCCAGAGGCCCCTGTTGACGAGGCCCGACTTGACCCAGTAAGGGGTGGCGAAAGAGATGATGACTGAGAGGTTGGTGATCACTAGCATCACCAGACCCAGCACAGCGCAGCACGTTGAAGACATGGTGAATACGGGCTGTAAATAAGGAAAGAGAAAGACGACGATGATGATGAGGAGGATCATGATTATGGCAACGATGACGATGACATTGACAATGATGATGCTAGTGATGAAGAGGATGATGACGGACGATAATGACAATGACAAAGATGATGATGATAGAGAGGATGATGATGGTGACGATAAAGATGATGATGACGATGATTACAATAACAACAATAAAGATGATGACAATGATGATGATGATGACGACATGACACTATAACTATGATGATGATGATGACAATGATGATGATGACGACATGACACTATAACTATGATGATGATGATGATGATGATGATGATGATGATGAACAGGCCGAGGAGGAGATATAAGAGAAGGATGAGGAGGAGGAAGAGGAGGAAGATAATGATAATGACGATGATAACGATAATGATCATGATCATAGTGGTGACGATGATTATGACGATGACGGCGACGACAACAAGAAGTTTGATGATGATGACGACGACGATGAAGAGGAGGAGGGGAAGAGAAGGCAGTGGATGATGATGATAATGATGACGATGGTGATGATGATGATAATAATGATGATGGCTGAGGGGTTGGTGATCACTAGCATCACCAGGCCCAGCACAGCACAGCACGTTGAAGACATGGTGAATGTGGGCTGTAAATAAGGAAAGAGAAAGACGACGACGACGACGACGACGATGATGATGATGATGATGATGATGGCTGAGAGGTTGGTGATCACTAGCATCATCAGGCCCAGCACAGCACAGCACGTTGACATGGTGAACGTGGGCTGTAAATAAGGAAAGAGAAAGACGACGACGACGATGATGATGATGATGATGATGATGATGATGATGATGATGATGATGATGATGGGCTGAGGGGTTGGTGACCACCAACATCACCAGACCGAGCACAGCACGTTGACATGGTGAACGTGGGCTGTAAATAAGGAAAGAGAAAGACGACGACGACGATGATGATGATGATGATGATGATGATGATGATGATGATGATGATGGCTGAGGGGTTGGTGACCACCAACATCACCAGACCGAGCACAGCGCAGCACGTTGAAGACATGGTGAACGTGGGCTGTAAATAAGGAAAGAGAAAGACGACGACGACGATGATGATGATGATGATGATGATGATGATGATGATGATGATGATGATGATGATGGCTGAGGGGTTGGTGACCACCAACATCACCAGACCGAGCACAGCACGTTGACATGGTGAACGTGGGCTGTAAATAAGGAAAGAGAAAGACGACGACGACGATGATGATGATGATGATGATGATGATGATGATGATGATGATGATGATGATGATGGCTGAGGGGTTGGTGACCACCAACATCACCAGACCGAGCACAGCGCAGCACGTTGAAGACATGGTGAACGTGGGCTGTAAATAAGGAAAGAGAAAGACGACGACGATGATGATGATGATGATGATGGCTGAGGGGTTGGTGACCACCAACATCACCAGACCGAGCACAGCACAGCACGTTGAAGACATGGTGAACGTGGGCTGTAAATAAGGAAAGAGAAAGACGACGATGATGATGATGATGATGATGATGATGATGATGATGATGGCTGAGGGGTTGGTGACCACCAACATCACCAGACCGAGCACAGCGTAGCACGTTGAAGACATGGTGAACGTGGGCTGTAAATAAGGAAAGAGAAAGACGACGATGATGATGATGATGATCATGACTATGGCGACGATGACAACGACATTGACAATGATGATGCTACAATTGCTAGTGAAGAAGAAGATGATTCTACTTTTTTTTTTTTTTCAGAACACAGAACAAAATCATAAAGTTAACGTTAACCGAGTTTGTTTCTGGGGTTCAAAAATACAGACATTGGACACAGAAAAGTTTTATCAAAGCAAACAAGATGGATAGAAAGATACACAGATAGATATAGCAATAGATAGAGACCCCTAGAAAAAGTCAACAGACGAAACGTCAGGGATTTTTTTTAAATCCAAGCTTGTTTTTTGTCAGCTGTTTGAATGTTAGACAGACAGACAGATAGATAGACAGATAGACAGATAGATAGATAGATAGATAGATAAGATAGATAGATGGATATAATTATTGTCTCCCAGGCTTTCCTGCCACAAGCTGTCTAGGCTAGTCTCTAAAATTCTACTGGATGGCTCAGAAAGCCCAAATCGTTGAAAGCTCATTGCGCATGGGGTGGGGTGGGGGGTTTGCAGGCGATGGAGCTTCTCCCATGTTTTCACCTTTATCCATTAAAATTTGCAACTGGGGGTGAAAATATCCGTTAAAGGGGCACCCTGACGGATGAGGTTTTTTTTCCAAGAAATACGTCGAGATCACCAGGAAAACACCCTTTACAGAGATCGCAACACTCACTTTGCTATGATTTACTAGAAATCAAACCGTCAAATCGGCGATTACTCCTTGGCGGATGATACTGGAAGTCAAATTCTTTCACCTAAAGAGAAGGCGTTTGCCGTCTCTTTTTTAATGGCCGCCTGCGTTTAGACCAAATCGTTTGCACGAACTTTTCGCAATACAAGCCTTTTTATTTTTATTTTTTTAAATGTTATACAGATTATCTAAAGGAGTTTCGCTCACAACAAAGGAAACAGCTCCAATTTGGTTGTTTTTTTTACTGCACTACAAAAAAGGAAAACGCTTCAACCACAATGAGTGGCCTCCACCCACCCCATCCAAAATGGCTACTCTCTCCGGCATCTCCACCAAGGAGGAATCGCCGTTTTGACGGTTTAATTTCTAGGAAACCAGAGCAAAGTGAGTGTTCCGAACCTTGAAAAGGCTGTCTTTCTGGTGATCTCGACGTGTTTCTTGCAAAAACTCATCCGTCAGGGTCCACCTTTAACATTTTAAACAGGGGGTGAGCGTAGCCCTTTA